>CARXXK010001423.1:0-28032 GCA_949089665.1 Macrosiphum euphorbiae
AGGTGGGCAAGTGGGTGTCGCTCTGCTGTACAGTAGGTTACAAGTGGGTCACTGTATAATGGATGGTATTAAATTTGAATTCAATTTTTTTGATATAATATCATTGTATAAGAAAAACGATTCTGAGTGGTGACGGTATGTCAGTCTATGTATAAGACATATTATATACATATCTATGGTATTAAACAAAAAATTGACCTATAATAGGTACCTATAATAAATTCCAAATTAATCATATCACAATATCCATTAGATACTTATAACGCGTTATACATCAACAAAAACCGTGATACTATCATAGATATATAATAGTACACTTTAGAAGTTTCAAGTATCCACGAATAATATTATTCAATCACAACAAAATAACTAAAATAGTTGTTCTAGGTTTTTTAATATGTCGAGTACGACCAAATATTATAAAATATGAATGATTCATTTATATAATATTTACCTAGTACAACGATAAAAATTGTAGCTCAAGTCCAAGATGTCCGACGATGCATAACGCATTAACTCCTCGAAATCCTGGCATGTTACCCAAAAATTATTAAAATACGTATGCACAATATATATTTTTTTTATTGACCAGCTCTCATTTTGACGAAATTGGATAGGCATCTATTAAATGAATAATTAATTTATATACTTATAATTGTGTTATATGTAATTCAAAAAAAGGTGGGCAAGTGGGTGTCGCTCTGCTGTACAGTAGGTTACAAGTGGGTCACTGTATAATGTATAATATTAAGTTTGAATTCAACGATATAATATCATTGTATAAGAAAAACGATTCTGAGCGGAGACAGTATGTCAGTCTAGGTATAAGACATATTATATACATTATACATATCTATGGTACTAAACCAAAATTTGACCTATAATAGGTAGGTACCTATAATAAATTAAAAAATTAATCATATCAAAATATCCATTAGGTACTTATAACGCGTTATACATCAACAAAAACCGTGATACTATCATAGATATATAATAGTACACTTTAGAAGTTTCAAGTATCCACGAATAATATTATTCAATCACAACAAAATAACTAAAATAGTTGTTCTAGGTTTTTTAATATGTAATTTCGTCCAAATTTGAATTTAAAATGTCTGTAAAAAATAACTGTGTTCATATATTTTTAGATTTTTTGGTTACAGTATGAACTATTTACGAGAACCTTTGTGTTGAATTTGCAATCCTTAGATATAAAAACTGAACATTTTATAATTTATTAATTACAATGATTGATAATTTTCGAGATTTTGATAAATTTTGTCAAAATTTGATTTTTAAATGCTTTTAAAAAAAAAAACTGTGCCTATGTATTTTTAATATTTTTCAACTGATATTGTAACAATATATCAGGAGCCTTGTATTCAATTTTTACACTTTTTGGCCCAACAGATAAAACTTTATTGATATTTATAGAAAAAAAAACTAAAAAAAATTGAAAGCTGTAAATGTCCATAAACAGCTCAAAAAGAGTCAAAATATTTTCAAAATTGTATGGTGTATAGGAAATTCTAATATAAACATTCAGTGAAATTTTCATGTATTTACAGTTATTGGTTTTTGAATTACAACAAAATAAGGAAATCGCTACATGAGAAATCGAGTTACAAAAAATGTTGTACAAATTTGAATTTCAAACGCTCATAAAAATTTAATTTGACTTTCCGGTAGAGATTTTTTTATTGATAAAGGTAGAAAAACTTATGAGTAATCTTGTATTACATTTTCAAATCTTAGATTTAAAAAGAAAAATTTTTACGAATTCTTAACTCAAAATAATTCGTTAATTTTCGTGATTTTTCCATATTTTTACAATTTTTGAACTTTAAATGCTTATAAAAAAAAATTGTGACTACGGATTTTTAATATTTTTCATCTGCCTTTGAAACAATATATTAGGAGCCTTCTATTAAATTTTCAAACTTTTGCAACCAACAAATAAAATTTTATTGATATTTTTATAAAAAAAACTAAAAAAAAATGGAAAATGAAAATGTCCCTAAACAGTTCAAAATAAATCAAAATATTTTGAAAATGTTATCGTGTATAGAAAATGCAAATATAAACAACCAGTGAAAATTTCATATATATACGTTCATTTGTTTTAGAGTTACACCAATAACCAAAATCGATTTTTGGAAAACCAATTTTGCGTAAAAATTCCCGTTTTTCTTTAATTTTTATGTTGTTTTTCCCGGCGCTTGTGAAAACTACTGGGAAATTTATACTTTTGAAACCCCCAAAGTACCAACTAGATTCACTTTCCTATCAGAAAAGCTACTGATGAAGAAAATCCAAGCCATTTTACTGTCCTAAAACGTGATGAGAGACACAAAAAAAAAAAAAAAAAAAAAAAAAAACACACTTCATTGTAAAACTAATACATTCATCGCTTCCCTCAGAATCTAAAATGTAAATAATATAATTATGTTTTTTTTTTTTTTAACGGACATAAATCAGATCAATTGTGTTTGTTAAGAAATAAAATGTATGTATATACTCGGGAAACGAACAGAAAAACAGTAGTTAAATACATTTTTTGAACCCCCCCCCCCACACCCCTTGAATAAATCCTGGTTATGGTACTGTGCAGACATAATTCACAACACAACCATGAACATAATCTTTAATGTTGATGTACACGAACACGACCATAAAAAAAATATACTTTTATTCAAATCAAGACACGACACCGACTTCATGTACAGGTGGTGCGCTCTTGAGGCCGAAATGTCGGTCGTTCTATTTGACACAATTTGTACATTTTTATTGGAAAACCGATGTCTTTTTTTATACTGTGACACGGATTTTCTACGTATTCGAAACATGGGATCATCGATTATATGTATAATCGCATATTTTACGTCCCAACTGAGGTCGATATATACATCAACGCAGGAATGAAATACTGATGTACTTGGTTGATGATGAGTGTTTATTTAAGTACAAAATTACAATGTACCGGGTGATTCTTTTATCAAACAACACTCATTATTTCAAAAAGTGTAAATTTTTTGAAGATATTTTTTTACATAGTTTCAAGTCGCTTATAAAACAATGTTTTTATTAAAAAACTAGCTGGTGTTACCCCGGCTTCGCCTGGGTTGCGACCATACGAATATTTCACTTAGAATTTTTTTTTCTTAATAAATTATGAATTCAGTTTGGTGATGTTATTTTTTTTTTATTTTCTTAATAAAATTTTCGGTCGTTTTAAAACTACTATAAAAATGAAAATGATGAATGGTAAATATAAACCAGTCGATGTAGATAACAGTTGGATTGTTCCTTACTCTCCACTTGTTTCAAAAATAATGAAAGCACATATCAATCTTGAATCATGTAGTTCAGTCGTTGCAATAAAATACATATTGATTCACAAAGGGAGTAATCAAGCAATGTTTACAATCGAAAATAAAAAAGATGAAATTGAAGACTATCAATCTGGAAGATACATAAATAGTAAACCCAGAATGTTTTTATCTACGAATATTATTACATAATGTACGTGGTCCAACATCATTTAAAAACTTAAAAAGTGTTGATGGTATTGAATATGATACATACAGAGAAGCATGTCAAAAACTTGGAGTACTCAAATACACTATTGGAAAACTTAATTCAAGCCTTTCCTGATGGTATAGGTACCTTATATACCTTATACCCATTTAAATAATCCACCATACCAAAGAACACCATAAACTAAATCAAAACAACAAAAAATCTTGTTTTTGACACTCTTCTCTTATTTTGCAATAATTATTCATTAACTTTTCCTATATTAATCTTATTTTTTTGTTCTTCGATATCGTTCTTATCATGCCTTCTTTTCATTTTTGTATTTTTTATTTTGCTCGTAGTGGCTTCAGTGGCGTAATTTGGAATTAGTTCTGGGGTGGGATATACATTTATATTATCGTTCTAGTGGGGCAGGCTATACCCCCATACCCCCTTGACCATTAAATCTCATATGTCATAATATTATATTAATTTATTATTTTAAATAAAATGAGGTAAATAGTATAATAATGGTTTTCAAAGACAATAAAGTAAACAATTAATGACCCCGGTAAGTTTTTCAAATTTGCCGCAATTCTAAAAAATTAGGAAATTAAATTTTATATTTTAGTTTCCACCTCAATTATTATACTTTTCCACTAGTCTACTACCCGATACCTATTTAGGGGGGTTTATAGGGTGTATTATATCGAAAAAAATTACTTCACGGGAATAACTCTCAGGCCTTGTAGAATTATCGAATTTTGATGACTATTTTTTTATCTGAAAGAAAAAGACTTCCTACGGGCCACATCGATCTCTGATTTTGTATTTTATTTCAAATAAATGTACTAAAAAATTTGTAAAAAAATGTTTTTTATCTCTTTTTTTCTAGGCATATTATAAAGTTTGAGAATAAAATATTGAAAAATAGAGATCGATGTGGACTAAAGAATATTCCCCTCTAGTAATTAAAAAAAAAATATGAAATGTGGTTGGTTCTATGAGGCGGTATCGTTATTCCCACAGAGTGTATTTTTGAGGATAAAATGGCATCGGCACTGGGCGCCTTAAATGTATTTTAAATTTTTCATAAATTATTATATCAAGTCAATTTTCCTTTTTGTTTTTTTCGCCAAAATATGCAGTAAGTCATCGGGGTTCAACTTATTAATGTCCCGATGCACTGATAACATTGTAAGTCCATTCAAGCATAACGGCTACGAAATAGGCTAAGAATGTATGTACAAAAGGCAAAGCACACCTTTTCGTGACCGTCCTCTGAGCCCCCCGACCATGTCGTTTCCAGTCCATTGTATCTTACTTCGTGAGCTGTAGGAACAATTGTCTTGTCATATATTGTAATTATTGAACTATCGTAGTTTTATAGATACCAGTAAAATAAAAAAATCTCAACTATGATAATATCCATGAATTCTTATTTCTCATTTTAAAATATTTCTTATCTTAAAATCTTTTAAAACCAAGTGCTTACGGGAATTTAATTATGGTTATTCTAAAAAAAAGGCTTCTGGGGGAGGATATAGCACCATAATTCCGCCACTGAGTGGCTTATAAACAAACAGTTTCCATAGAAACATAATAATTATAAAATATACATTAAAATATTATATACATGAAGTCGTCTCGACCTGGTGACTGAGAAAGACATCAAATAGGATTTTCATGTCGGTTCTGACCTTCCTCAGATGTAGCTGAATATCTATGTTGAATTTCAAGTAAATCGGTCAGGTAGTTTTCGAGATCATAAGGATAATAGAAACCGCCACTTACTTTTATATATATAGATTATATTTTTAATTATTTTTTATATAAGAATATTATATAAATAAAAAATCTTATATTCTTATATATAAGAAAAATATTCTACTTTAGAATATAAAATTAAAACCCTAGATTGTCGTTCAAAAAAGTAAAAAACTTAAAAAATTATAAGGATAAAAAATAATTAAAAATATAATTTTTTAATAAAAACGTTGTTTTATAAGCGACTTGAAACTATGTAAAAAAATATCTTCAAAAAAATTTACACTTTTTGAAATAATGAGTGTTGTTTGATAAAAGAATCACCCAGTATATAAGCTATGGTGGACATGTGAGCGGTGTTACGATCTGACTCTGAACTGATACTAAGGACCGTTCTTACAATGTCCGGTAAAGTGTCGGTTAACATTAACCGGACATCGTAAGAACGGCCCTAAGACCGTGAGTGGTTTTACGACCTGCCTCCAAATGTCTTGAGTATCCCTAACCGTCTGCCAAGCTCTTGTCCCGGGCTAGTATTTATATGATCGAATCAATGGCCAAATTCGGTCATGACACTGCGTCCGGGTCTCGTACTTGGTATGCTGGTCGACTCGTATCCTTCGTATGAGTGTTTGACTTTCCTGGAGAGATACTTTTACAGTGGCCCTATCGTGTTATAATATACTAATTGCCTTATTAATTATATCGTCGTGTACTATTAGGAACGTGCGCTACGTCGTACATTGTTTTTACTTAATTACTAAATACGTAGTTACGTAACATATAAATGTAAGATATATGTAACATATATGTAAGATCATAATAATATATCCACACAACGCCTATACAATTTGAATTGCCCACGTCATCGGTGATTATCAGAGATGTTAAGTTTCTGCCTTGATAGAAGACCATTTTTAATAATAATAATGATTATATCATAATTATTATTACTCTCTGCAGCGAGAGAATGCGTCTCGGCCCCACAAAAGTCTCGTGGTACACTACTGTTCACACTTCACCGTCGCGACTTGTATTGCAGTGAACAGTGGCGTATTTATGTGCAGGCACTATAGGCACACACCTACAGCGGCAAATTTTCAGTACTTAGTATTTAAATAAAAGTCTTTTGCATACTTACCTGATTAAAATATAATATATTTTTATAGTAGCTAATTAAATGATTATTTCAGTCAGTGCAGTATATTATATTATTATTTTAGTTATTTAGGGCGGGCATTTTCCACAGGTCTACACGCGGGAAACATGTTAATAAGCCCCTGGCAGTGAATAGCTTATACTATACACATTGTACTTAATTATTTAAAATCGCGAATGCCAAATATTATAAAATATGAATGATTCATTTATATAATATTTACCTAGTACAACGATAAAAATTGTAGCTCAAGTCCAAGATGTCCGACGATGCATAACGCATTAACTCCTCGAAATCCTGGCATGTTACCCAAAAATTATTAAAATACGTATGCACAATATATATTTTTTTTATTGACAAGCTCTCATTTTGACGAAATTGGATAGGCATCTATTAAATGAATAATTAATTTATATACTTATAATTGTGTTATATGTAATTCAAAAAAAGGTGGGCAAGTGGGTGTCGCTCTGCTGTACAGTAGGTTACAAGTGGGTCACTGTATAATGTATAATATTAAGTTTGAATTCAACGATATAATATCATTGTATAAGAAAAACGATTCTGAGCGGAGACAGTATGTCAGTCTAGGTATAAGACATATTATATACATTATACATATCTATGGTACTAAACCAAAATTTGACCTATAATAGGTAGGTACCTATAATAAATTAAAAAATTAATCATATCAAAATATCCATTAGGTACTTATAACGCGTTATACATCAACAAAAACCGTGATACTATCATAGATATATAATAGTACACTTTAGAAGTTTCAAGTATCCACGAATAATATTATTCAATCACAACAAAATAACTAAAATAGTTGTTCTAGGTTTTTTAATATGTAATTTCGTCCAAATTTGAATTTAAAATGTCTGTAAAAAATAACTGTGTTCATATATTTTTTGGTTACAGTATGAACTATTTACGAGAACCTTTGTGTTGAATTTGCAATCCTTAGATATAAAAACTGAACATTTTATAATTTATTAATTACAATGATTGATAATTTTCGAGATTTTGATAAATTTTGTCAAAATTTGATTTTTAAATGCTTTTAAAAAAAAAAACTGTGCCTATGTATTTTTAATATTTTTCAACTGATATTGTAACAATATATCAGGAGCCTTGTATTCAATTTTTACACTTTTTGGCCCAACAGATAAAACTTTATTGATATTTATAGAAAAAAAAACTAAAAAAAATTGAAAGCTGTAAATGTCCATAAACAGCTCAAAAAGAGTCAAAATATTTTCAAAATTGTATGGTGTATAGGAAATTCTAATATAAACATTCAGTGAAATTTTCATGTATTTACAGTTATTGGTTTTTGAATTACAACAAAATAAGGAAATCGCTACATGAGAAATCGAGTTACAAAAAATGTTGTACAAATTTGAATTTCAAACGCTCATAAAAATTTAATTTGACTTTCCGGTAGAGATTTTTTTATTGATAAAGGTAGAAAAACTTATGAGTAATCTTGTATTACATTTTCAAATCTTAGATTTAAAAAGAAAAATTTTTACGAATTCTTAACTCAAAATAATTCGTTAATTTTCGTGATTTTTCCATATTTTTACAATTTTTGAACTTTAAATGCTTATAAAAAAAAATTGTGACTAAGGATTTTTAATATTTTTCATCTGCCTTTGAAACAATATATTAGGAGCCTTCTATTAAATTTTCAAACTTTTGCAACCAACAAATAAAATTTTATTGATATTTTTATAAAAAAAACTAAAAAAAAATGGAAAATGAAAATGTCCCTAAACAGTTCAAAATAAATCAAAATATTTTGAAAATGTTATCGTGTATAGAAAATGCAAATATAAACAACCAGTGAAAATTTCATATACGTATATATACGTTCATTTGTTTTAGAGTTACACCAATAACCAAAATCGATTTTTTGGAAAACCAATTTTGCGTAAAAATTCCCGTTTTTCTTTAATTTTTATGTTGTTTTTCCCGGCGCTTGTGAAAACTACTGGGAAATTTATACTTTTGAAACCCCCAAAGTACCAACTAGATTCACTTTCCTATCAGAAAAGCTACTGATGAAGAAAATCCAAGCCATTTTACTGTCCTAAAACGTGATGAGAGACACAAAAAAAAAAAAAAAAAAAAAAAAAAAAACACACTTCATTGTAAAACTAATACATTCATCGCTTCCCTCAGAATCTAAAATGTAAATAATATAATTATGTTTTTTTTTTTTTTAACGGACATAAATCAGATCAATTGTGTTTGTTAAGAAATAAAATGTATGTATATACTCGGGAAACGAACAGAAAAACAGTAGTTAAATACATTTTTTGAACCCCCCCCCCCACACCCCTTGAATAAATCCTGGTTATGGTACTGTGCAGACATAATTCACAACACAACCATGAACATAATCTTTAATGTTGATGTACACGAACACGACCATAAAAAAAATATACTTTTATTCAAATCAAGACACGACACCGACTTCATGTACAGGTGGTGCGCTCTTGAGGCCGAAATGTCGGTCGTTCTATTTGACACAATTTGTACATTTTTATTGGAAAACCGATGTCTTTTTTTATACTGTGACACGGATTTTCTACGTATTCGAAACATGGGATCATCGATTATATGTATAATCGCATATTTTACGTCCCAACTGAGGTCGATATATACATCAACGCAGGAATGAAATACTGATGTACTTGGTTGATGATGAGTGTTTATTTAAGTACAAAATTACAATGTACCGGGTGATTCTTTTATCAAACAACACTCATTATTTCAAAAAGTGTAAATTTTTTTGAAGATATTTTTTTACATAGTTTCAAGTCGCTTATAAAACAATGTTTTTATTAAAAAACTAGCTGGTGTTACCCCGGCTTCGCCTGGGTTGCGACCATACGAATATTTCACTTAGAATTTTTTTTTCTTAATAAATTAAGAATTCAGTTTGGTGATGTTATTTTTTTTTTATTTTCTTAATAAAATTTTCGGTCGTTTTAAAACTACTATAAAAATGAAAATGATGAATGGTAAATATAAACCAGTCGATGTAGATAACAGTTGGATTGTTCCTTACTCTCCACTTGTTTCAAAAATAATGAAAGCACATATCAATCTTGAATCATGTAGTTCAGTCGTTGCAATAAAATACATATTGATTCACAAAGGGAGTAATCAAGCAATGTTTACAATCGAAAATAAAAAAGATGAAATTGAAGACTATCAATCTGGAAGATACATAAATAGTAAACCCAGAATGTTTTTATCTACGAATATTATTACATAATGTACGTGGTCCAACATCATTTAAAAACTTAAAAAGTGTTGATGGTATTGAATATGATACATACAGAGAAGCATGTCAAAAACTTGGAGTACTCAAATACACTATTGGAAAACTTAATTCAAGCCTTTCCTGATGGTATAGGTACCTTATATACCTTATACCCATTTAAATAATCCACCATACCAAAGAACACCATAAACTAAATCAAAACAACAAAAAATCTTGTTTTTGACACTCTTCTCTTATTTTGCAATAATTATTCATTAACTTTTCCTATATTAATCTTATTTTTTTGTTCTTCGATATCGTTCTTATCATGCCTTCTTTTCATTTTTGTATTTTTTATTTTGCTCGTAGTGGCTTCAGTGGCGTAATTTGGAATTAGTTCTGGGGTGGGATATACATTTATATTATCGTTCTAGTGGGGCAGGCTATACCCCCATACCCCCTTGACCATTAAATCTCATATGTCATAATATTATATTAATTTATTATTTTAAATAAAATGAGGTAAATAGTATAATAATGGTTTTCAAAGACAATAAAGTAAACAATTAATGACCCCGGTAAGTTTTTCAAATTTGCCGCAATTCTAAAAAATTAGGAAATTAAATTTTATATTTTAGTTTCCACCTCAATTATTATACTTTTCCACTAGTCTACTACCCGATACCTATTTAGGGGGGTTTATAGGGTGTATTATATCGAAAAAAATTACTTCACGGGAATAACTCTCAGGCCTTGTAGAATTATCGAATTTTGATGACTATTTTTTTATCTGAAAGAAAAAGACTTCCTACGGGCCACATCGATCTCTGATTTTGTATTTTATTTCAAATAAATGTACTAAAAAATTTGTAAAAAAATGTTTTTTATCTCTTTTTTTTCTAGGCATATTATAAAGTTTGAGAATAAAATATTGAAAAATAGAGATCGATGTGGACTAAAGAATATTCCCCTCTAGTAATTAAAAAAAAAATATGAAATGTGGTTGGTTCTATGAGGCGGTATCGTTATTCCCACAGAGTGTATTTTTGAGGATAAAATGGCATCGGCACTGGGCGCCTTAAATGTATTTTAAATTTTTCATAAATTATTATATCAAGTCAATTTTCCTTTTTGTTTTTTTCGCCAAAATATGCAGTAAGTCATCGGGGTTCAACTTATTAATGTCCCGATGCACTGATAACATTGTAAGTCCATTCAAGCATAACGGCTACGAAATAGGCTAAGAATGTATGTACAAAAGGCAAAGCACACCTTTTCGTGACCGTCCTCTGAGCCCCCCGACCATGTCGTTTCCAGTCCATTGTATCTTACTTCGTGAGCTGTAGGAACAATTGTCTTGTCATATATTGTAATTATTGAACTATCGTAGTTTTATAGATACCAGTAAAATAAAAAAATCTCAACTATGATAATATCCATGAATTCTTATTTCTCATTTTAAAATATTTCTTATCTTAAAATCTTTTAAAACCAAGTGCTTACGGGAATTTAATTATGGTTATTCTAAAAAAAAGGCTTCTGGGGGAGGATATAGCACCATAATTCCGCCACTGAGTGGCTTATAAACAAACAGTTTCCATAGAAACATAATAATTATAAAATATACATTAAAATATTATATACATGAAGTCGTCTCGACCTGGTGACTGAGAAAGACATCAAATAGGATTTTCATGTCGGTTCTGACCTTCCTCAGATGTAGCTGAATATCTATGTTGAATTTCAAGTAAATCGGTCAGGTAGTTTTCGAGATCATAAGGATAATAGAAACCGCCACTTACTTTTATATATATAGATTATATTTTTAATTATTTTTTATATAAGAATATTATATAAATAAAAAATCTTATATTCTTATATATAAGAAAAATATTCTACTTTAGAATATAAAATTAAAACCCTAGATTGTCGTTCAAAAAAGTAAAAAACTTAAAAAATTATAAGGATAAAAAATAATTAAAAATATAATTTTTTAATAAAAACGTTGTTTTATAAGCGACTTGAAACTATGTAAAAAAATATCTTCAAAAAAATTTACACTTTTTGAAATAATGAGTGTTGTTTGATAAAAGAATCACCCAGTATATAAGCTATGGTGGACATGTGAGCGGTGTTACGATCTGACTCTGAACTGATACTAAGGACCGTTCTTACAATGTCCGGTAAAGTGTCGGTTAACATTAACCGGACATCGTAAGAACGGCCCTAAGACCGTGAGTGGTTTTACGACCTGCCTCCAAATGTCTTGAGTATCCCTAACCGTCTGCCAAGCTCTTGTCCCGGGCTAGTATTTATATGATCGAATCAATGGCCAAATTCGGTCATGACACTGCGTCCGGGTCTCGTACTTGGTATGCTGGTCGACTCGTATCCTTCGTATGAGTGTTTGACTTTCCTGGAGAGATACTTTTACAGTGGCCCTATCGTGTTATAATATACTAATTGCCTTATTAATTATATCGTCGTGTACTATTAGGAACGTGCGCTACGTCGTACATTGTTTTTACTTAATTACTAAATACGTAGTTACGTAACATATAAATGTAAGATATATGTAACATATATGTAAGATCATAATAATATATCCACACAACGCCTATACAATTTGAATTGCCCACGTCATCGGTGATTATCAGAGATGTTAAGTTTCTGCCTTGATAGAAGACCATTTTTAATAATAATAATGATTATATCATAATTATTATTACTCTCTGCAGCGAGAGAATGCGTCTCGGCCCCACAAAAGTCTCGTGGTACACTACTGTTCACACTTCACCGTCGCGACTTGTATTGCAGTGAACAGTGGCGTATTTATGTGCAGGCACTATAGGCACATACCTACAGCGGCAAATTTTCAGTACTTAGTATTTAAATAAAAGTCTTTTGCATACTTACCTGATTAAAATATAATATATTTTTATAGTAGCTAATTAAATGATTATTTCAGTCAGTGCAGTATATTATATTATTATTTTAGTTATTTAGGGCGGGCATTTTCCACAGGTCTACACGCGGGAAACATGTTAATAAGCCCCTGGCAGTGAATAGCTTATACTATACACATTGTACTTAATTATTTAAAATCGCGAATGTCGAGTACGACCAAATATTATAAAATATGAATGATTCATTTATATAATATTTACCTAGTACAACGATAAAAATTGTAGCTCAAGTCCAAGATGTCCGACGATGCATAACGCATTAACTCCTCGAAATCCTGGCATGTTACCCAAAAATTATTAAAATACGTATGCACAATATATATTTTTTTTATTGACAAGCTCTCATTTTGACGAAATTGGATAGGCATCTATTAAATGAATAATTAATTTATATACTTATAATTGTGTTATATGTAATTCAAAAAAAGGTGGGCAAGTGGGTGTCGCTCTGCTGTACAGTAGGTTACAAGTGGGTCACTGTATAATGTATAATATTAAGTTTGAATTCAACGATATAATATCATTGTATAAGAAAAACGATTCTGAGCGGAGACAGTATGTCAGTCTAGGTATAAGACATATTATATACATTATACATATCTATGGTACTAAACCAAAATTTGACCTATAATAGGTAGGTACCTATAATAAATTAAAAAATTAATCATATCAAAATATCCATTAGGTACTTATAACGCGTTATACATCAACAAAAACCGTGATACTATCATAGATATATAATAGTACACTTTAGAAGTTTCAAGTATCCACGAATAATATTATTCAATCACAACAAAATAACTAAAATAGTTGTTCTAGGTTTTTTAATATGTAATTTCGTCCAAATTTGAATTTAAAATGTCTGTAAAAAATAACTGTGTTCATATATTTTTTGGTTACAGTATGAACTATTTACGAGAACCTTTGTGTTGAATTTGCAATCCTTAGATATAAAAACTGAACATTTTATAATTTATTAATTACAATGATTGATAATTTTCGAGATTTTGATAAATTTTGTCAAAATTTGATTTTTAAATGCTTTTAAAAAAAAAAACTGTGCCTATGTATTTTTAATATTTTTCAACTGATATTGTAACAATATATCAGGAGCCTTGTATTCAATTTTTACACTTTTTGGCCCAACAGATAAAACTTTATTGATATTTATAGAAAAAAAAACTAAAAAAAATTGAAAGCTGTAAATGTCCATAAACAGCTCAAAAAGAGTCAAAATATTTTCAAAATTGTATGGTGTATAGGAAATTCTAATATAAACATTCAGTGAAATTTTCATGTATTTACAGTTATTGGTTTTTGAATTACAACAAAATAAGGAAATCGCTACATGAGAAATCGAGTTACAAAAAATGTTGTACAAATTTGAATTTCAAACGCTCATAAAAATTTAATTTGACTTTCCGGTAGAGATTTTTTTATTGATAAAGGTAGAAAAACTTATGAGTAATCTTGTATTACATTTTCAAATCTTAGATTTAAAAAGAAAAATTTTTACGAATTCTTAACTCAAAATAATTCGTTAATTTTCGTGATTTTTCCATATTTTTACAATTTTTGAACTTTAAATGCTTATAAAAAAAAATTGTGACTAAGGATTTTTAATATTTTTCATCTGCCTTTGAAACAATATATTAGGAGCCTTCTATTAAATTTTCAAACTTTTGCAACCAACAAATAAAATTTTATTGATATTTTTATAAAAAAAACTAAAAAAAAATGGAAAATGAAAATGTCCCTAAACAGTTCAAAATAAATCAAAATATTTTGAAAATGTTATCGTGTATAGAAAATGCAAATATAAACAACCAGTGAAAATTTCATATATATACGTTCATTTGTTTTAGAGTTACACCAATAACCAAAATCGATTTTTTGGAAAACCAATTTTGCGTAAAAATTCCCGTTTTTCTTTAATTTTTATGTTGTTTTTCCCGGCGCTTGTGAAAACTACTGGGAAATTTATACTTTTGAAACCCCCAAAGTACCAACTAGATTCACTTTCCTATCAGAAAAGCTACTGATGAAGAAAATCCAAGCCATTTTACTGTCCTAAAACGTGATGAGAGACACAAAAAAAAAAAAAAAAAAAAAAAACACACTTCATTGTAAAACTAATACATTCATCGCTTCCCTCAGAATCTAAAATGTAAATAATATAATTATGTTTTTTTTTTTTTTAACGGACATAAATCAGATCAATTGTGTTTGTTAAGAAATAAAATGTATGTATATACTCGGGAAACGAACAGAAAAACAGTAGTTAAATACATTTTTTGAACCCCCCCCCCCCCACACCCCTTGAATAAATCCTGGTTATGGTACTGTGCAGACATAATTCACAACACAACCATGAACATAATCTTTAATGTTGATGTACACGAACACGACCATAAAAAAAATATACTTTTATTCAAATCAAGACACGACACCGACTTCATGTACAGGTGGTGCGCTCTTGAGGCCGAAATGTCGGTCGTTCTATTTGACACAATTT
Source organism: Macrosiphum euphorbiae (assembly GCA_949089665.1). NCBI lineage: Eukaryota > Metazoa > Arthropoda > Insecta > Hemiptera > Aphididae > Macrosiphum > Macrosiphum euphorbiae. Next base: position 15,204 of record CARXXK010001423.1, read on the forward strand.
GTACATTTTTATTGGAAAACCGATGTCTTTTTTTATACTGTGACACGGATTTTCTACGTATTCGAAACATGGGATCATCGATTATATGTATAATCGCATATTTTACGTCCCAACTGAGGTCGATATATACATCAACGCAGGAATGAAATACTGATGTACTTGGTTGATGATGAGTGTTTATTTAAGTACAAAATTACAATGTACCGGGTGATTCTTTTATCAAACAACACTCATTATTTCAAAAAGTGTAAATTTTTTTGAAGATATTTTTTTACATAGTTTCAAGTCGCTTATAAAACAATGTTTTTATTAAAAAACTAGCTGGTGTTACCCCGGCTTCGCCTGGGTTGCGACCATACGAATATTTCACTTAGAATTTTTTTTTCTTAATAAATTATGAATTCAGTTTGGTGATGTTATTTTTTGTTTATTTTCTTAATAAAATTTTCGGTCGTTTTAAAACTACTATAAAAATGAAAATGATGAATGGTAAATATAAACCAGTCGATGTAGATAACAGTTGGATTGTTCCTTACTCTCCACTTGTTTCAAAAATAATGAAAGCACATATCAATCTTGAATCATGTAGTTCAGTCGTTGCAATAAAATACATATTGATTCACAAAGGGAGTAATCAAGCAATGTTTACAATCGAAAATAAAAAAGATGAAATTGAAGACTATCAATCTGGAAGATACATAAATAGTAAACCCAGAATGTTTTTATCTACGAATATTATTACATAATGTACGTGGTCCAACATCATTTAAAAACTTAAAAAGTGTTGATGGTATTGAATATGATACATACAGAGAAGCATGTCAAAAACTTGGAGTACTCAAATACACTATTGGAAAACTTAATTCAAGCCTTTCCTGATGGTATAGGTACCTTATATACCTTATACCCATTTAAATAATCCACCATACCAAAGAACACCATAAACTAAATCAAAACAACAAAAAATCTTGTTTTTGACACTCTTCTCTTATTTTGCAATAATTATTCATTAACTTTTCCTATATTAATCTTATTTTTTTGTTCTTCGATATCGTTCTTATCATGCCTTCTTTTCATTTTTGTATTTTTTATTTTGCTCGTAGTGGCTTCAGTGGCGTAATTTGGAATTAGTTCTGGGGTGGGATATACATTTATATTATCGTTCTAGTGGGGCAGGCTATACCCCCATACCCCCTTGACCATTAAATCTCATATGTCATAATATTATATTAATTTATTATTTTAAATAAAATGAGGTAAATAGTATAATAATGGTTTTCAAAGACAATAAAGTAAACAATTAATGACCCCGGTAAGTTTTTCAAATTTGCCGCAATTCTAAAAAATTAGGAAATTAAATTTTATATTTTAGTTTCCACCTCAATTATTATACTTTTCCACTAGTCTACTACCCGATACCTATTTAGGGGGGTTTATAGGGTGTATTATATCGAAAAAAATTACTTCACGGGAATAACTCTCAGGCCTTGTAGAATTATCGAATTTTGATGACTATTTTTTTATCTGAAAGAAAAAGACTTCCTACGGGCCACATCGATCTCTGATTTTGTATTTTATTTCAAATAAATGTACTAAAAAATTTGTAAAAAAATGTTTTTTATCTCTTTTTTTTCTAGGCATATTATAAAGTTTGAGAATAAAATATTGAAAAATAGAGATCGATGTGGACTAAAGAATATTCCCCTCTAGTAATTAAAAAAAAAATATGAAATGTGGTTGGTTCTATGAGGCGGTATCGTTATTCCCACAGAGTGTATTTTTGAGGATAAAATGGCATCGGCACTGGGCGCCTTAAATGTATTTTAAATTTTTCATAAATTATTATATCAAGTCAATTTTCCTTTTTGTTTTTTTCGCCAAAATATGCAGTAAGTCATCGGGGTTCAACTTATTAATGTCCCGATGCACTGATAACATTGTAAGTCCATTCAAGCATAACGGCTACGAAATAGGCTAAGAATGTATGTACAAAAGGCAAAGCACACCTTTTCGTGACCGTCCTCTGAGCCCCCCGACCATGTCGTTTCCAGTCCATTGTATCTTACTTCGTGAGCTGTAGGAACAATTGTCTTGTCATATATTGTAATTATTGAACTATCGTAGTTTTATAGATACCAGTAAAATAAAAAAATCTCAACTATGATAATATCCATGAATTCTTATTTCTCATTTTAAAATATTTCTTATCTTAAAATCTTTTAAAACCAAGTGCTTACGGGAATTTAATTATGGTTATTCTAAAAAAAAGGCTTCTGGGGGAGGATATAGCACCATAATTCCGCCACTGAGTGGCTTATAAACAAACAGTTTCCATAGAAACATAATAATTATAAAATATACATTAAAATATTATATACATGAAGTCGTCTCGACCTGGTGACTGAGAAAGACATCAAATAGGATTTTCATGTCGGTTCTGACCTTCCTCAGATGTAGCTGAATATCTATGTTGAATTTCAAGTAAATCGGTCAGGTAGTTTTCGAGATCATAAGGATAATAGAAACCGCCACTTACTTTTATATATATAGATTATATTTTTAATTATTTTTTATATAAGAATATTATATAAATAAAAAATCTTATATTCTTATATATAAGAAAAATATTCTACTTTAGAATATAAAATTAAAACCCTAGATTGTCGTTCAAAAAAGTAAAAAACTTAAAAAATTATAAGGATAAAAAATAATTAAAAATATAATTTTTTAATAAAAACGTTGTTTTATAAGCGACTTGAAACTATGTAAAAAAATATCTTCAAAAAAATTTACACTTTTTGAAATAATGAGTGTTGTTTGATAAAAGAATCACCCAGTATATAAGCTATGGTGGACATGTGAGCGGTGTTACGATCTGACTCTGAACTGATACTAAGGACCGTTCTTACAATGTCCGGTAAAGTGTCGGTTAACATTAACCGGACATCGTAAGAACGGCCCTAAGACCGTGAGTGGTTTTACGACCTGCCTCCAAATGTCTTGAGTATCCCTAACCGTCTGCCAAGCTCTTGTCCCGGGCTAGTATTTATATGATCGAATCAATGGCCAAATTCGGTCATGACACTGCGTCCGGGTCTCGTACTTGGTATGCTGGTCGACTCGTATCCTTCGTATGAGTGTTTGACTTTCCTGGAGAGATACTTTTACAGTGGCCCTATCGTGTTATAATATACTAATTGCCTTATTAATTATATCGTCGTGTACTATTAGGAACGTGCGCTACGTCGTACATTGTTTTTACTTAATTACTAAATACGTAGTTACGTAACATATAAATGTAAGATATATGTAACATATATGTAAGATCATAATAATATATCCACACAACGCCTATACAATTTGAATTGCCCACGTCATCGGTGATTATCAGAGATGTTAAGTTTCTGCCTTGATAGAAGACCATTTTTAATAATAATAATGATTATATCATAATTATTATTACTCTCTGCAGCGAGAGAATGCGTCTCGGCCCCACAAAAGTCTCGTGGTACACTACTGTTCACACTTCACCGTCGCGACTTGTATTGCAGTGAACAGTGGCGTATTTATGTGCAGGCACTATAGGCACACACCTACAGCGGCAAATTTTCAGTACTTAGTATTTAAATAAAAGTCTTTTGCATACTTACCTGATTAAAATATAATATATTTTTATAGTAGCTAATTAAATGATTATTTCAGTCAGTGCAGTATATTATATTATTATTTTAGTTATTTAGGGCGGGCATTTTCCACAGGTCTACACGCGGGAAACATGTTAATAAGCCCCTGGCAGTGAATAGCTTATACTATACACATTGTACTTAATTATTTAAAATCGCGAATGTCGAGTACGACCAAATATTATAAAATATGAATGATTCATTTATATAATATTTACCTAGTACAACGATAAAAATTGTAGCTCAAGTCCAAGATGTCCGACGATGCATAACGCATTAACTCCTCGAAATCCTGGCATGTTACCCAAAAATTATTAAAATACGTATGCACAATATATATTTTTTTTATTGACAAGCTCTCATTTTGACGAAATTGGATAGGCATCTATTAAATGAATAATTAATTTATATACTTATAATTGTGTTATATGTAATTCAAAAAAAGGTGGGCAAGTGGGTGTCGCTCTGCTGTACAGTAGGTTACAAGTGGGTCACTGTATAATGTATAATATTAAGTTTGAATTCAACGATATAATATCATTGTATAAGAAAAACGATTCTGAGCGGAGACAGTATGTCAGTCTAGGTATAAGACATATTATATACATTATACATATCTATGGTACTAAACCAAAATTTGACCTATAATAGGTAGGTACCTATAATAAATTAAAAAATTAATCATATCAAAATATCCATTAGGTACTTATAACGCGTTATACATCAACAAAAACCGTGATACTATCATAGATATATAATAGTACACTTTAGAAGTTTCAAGTATCCACGAATAATATTATTCAATCACAACAAAATAACTAAAATAGTTGTTCTAGGTTTTTTAATATGTAATTTCGTCCAAATTTGAATTTAAAATGTCTGTAAAAAATAACTGTGTTCATATATTTTTTGGTTACAGTATGAACTATTTACGAGAACCTTTGTGTTGAATTTGCAATCCTTAGATATAAAAACTGAACATTTTATAATTTATTAATTACAATGATTGATAATTTTCGAGATTTTGATAAATTTTGTCAAAATTTGATTTTTAAATGCTTTTAAAAAAAAAAACTGTGCCTATGTATTTTTAATATTTTTCAACTGATATTGTAACAATATATCAGGAGCCTTGTATTCAATTTTTACACTTTTTGGCCCAACAGATAAAACTTTATTGATATTTATAGAAAAAAAAACTAAAAAAAATTGAAAGCTGTAAATGTCCATAAACAGCTCAAAAAGAGTCAAAATATTTTCAAAATTGTATGGTGTATAGGAAATTCTAATATAAACATTCAGTGAAATTTTCATGTATTTACAGTTATTGGTTTTTGAATTACAACAAAATAAGGAAATCGCTACATGAGAAATCGAGTTACAAAAAATGTTGTACAAATTTGAATTTCAAACGCTCATAAAAATTTAATTTGACTTTCCGGTAGAGATTTTTTTATTGATAAAGGTAGAAAAACTTATGAGTAATCTTGTATTACATTTTCAAATCTTAGATTTAAAAAGAAAAATTTTTACGAATTCTTAACTCAAAATAATTCGTTAATTTTCGTGATTTTTCCATATTTTTACAATTTTTGAACTTTAAATGCTTATAAAAAAAAATTGTGACTAAGGATTTTTAATATTTTTCATCTGCCTTTGAAACAATATATTAGGAGCCTTCTATTAAATTTTCAAACTTTTGCAACCAACAAATAAAATTTTATTGATATTTTTATAAAAAAAACTAAAAAAAAATGGAAAATGAAAATGTCCCTAAACAGTTCAAAATAAATCAAAATATTTTGAAAATGTTATCGTGTATAGAAAATGCAAATATAAACAACCAGTGAAAATTTCATATATATACGTTCATTTGTTTTAGAGTTACACCAATAACCAAAATCGATTTTTTGGAAAACCAATTTTGCGTAAAAATTCCCGTTTTTCTTTAATTTTTATGTTGTTTTTTCCCGGCGCTTGTGAAAACTACTGGGAAATTTATACTTTTGAAACCCCCAAAGTACCAACTAGATTCACTTTCCTATCAGAAAAGCTACTGATGAAGAAAATCCAAGCCATTTTACTGTCCTAAAACGTGATGAGAGACACAAAAAAAAAAAAAAAAAAAAAAAAACACACTTCATTGTAAAACTAATACATTCATCGCTTCCCTCAGAATCTAAAATGTAAATAATATAATTATGTTTTTTTTTTTTTTAACGGACATAAATCAGATCAATTGTGTTTGTTAAGAAATAAAATGTATGTATATACTCGGGAAACGAACAGAAAAACAGTAGTTAAATACATTTTTTGAACCCCCCCCCCCACACCCCTTGAATAAATCCTGGTTATGGTACTGTGCAGACATAATTCACAACACAACCATGAACATAATCTTTAATGTTGATGTACACGAACACGACCATAAAAAAAATATACTTTTATTCAAATCAAGACACGACACCGACTTCATGTACAGGTGGTGCGCTCTTGAGGCCGAAATGTCGGTCGTTCTATTTGACACAATTTGTACATTTTTATTGGAAAACCGATGTCTTTTTTTATACTGTGACACGGATTTTCTACGTATTCGAAACATGGGATCATCGATTATATGTATAATCGCATATTTTACGTCCCAACTGAGGTCGATATATACATCAACGCAGGAATGAAATACTGATGTACTTGGTTGATGATGAGTGTTTATTTAAGTACAAAATTACAATGTACCGGGTGATTCTTTTATCAAACAACACTCATTATTTCAAAAAGTGTAAATTTTTTTGAAGATATTTTTTTACATAGTTTCAAGTCGCTTATAAAACAATGTTTTTATTAAAAAACTAGCTGGTGTTACCCCGGCTTCGCCTGGGTTGCGACCATACGAATATTTCACTTAGAATTTTTTTTTCTTAATAAATTAAGAATTCAGTTTGGTGATGTTATTTTTTTTTTATTTTCTTAATAAAATTTTCGGTGGTTTTAAAACTACTATAAAAATGAAAATGATGAATGGTAAATATAAACCAGTCGATGTAGATAACAGTTGGATTGTTCCTTACTCTCCACTTGTTTCAAAAATAATGAAAGCACATATCAATCTTGAATCATGTAGTTCAGTCGTTGCAATAAAATACATATTGATTCACAAAGGGAGTAATCCAGCAATGTTTACAATCGAAAATAAAAAAGATGAAATTGAAGACTATCAATCTGGAAGATACATAAATAGTAAACCCAGAATGTTTTTATCTACGAATATTATTACATAATGTACGTGGTCCAACATCATTTAAAAACTTAAAAAGTGTTGATGGTATTGAATATGATACATACAGAGAAGCATGTCAAAAACTTGGAGTACTCAAATACACTATTGGAAAACTTAATTCAAGCCTTTCCTGATGGTATAGGTACCTTATATACCTTATACCCATTTAAATAATCCACCATACCAAAGAACACCATAAACTAAATCAAAACAACAAAAAATCTTGTTTTTGACACTCTTCTCTTATTTTGCAATAATTATTCATTAACTTTTCCTATATTAATCTTATTTTTTGTTCTTCGATATCGTTCTTATCATGCCTTCTTTTCATTTTTGTATTTTTTATTTTGCTCGTAGTGGCTTCAGTGGCGTAATTTGGAATTAGTTCTGGGGTGGGATATACATTTATATTATCGTTCTAGTGGGGCAGGCTATACCCCCATACCCCCTTGACCATTAAATCTCATATGTCATAATATTATATTAATTTATTATTTTAAATAAAATGAGGTAAATAGTATAATAATGGTTTTCAAAGACAATAAAGTAAACAATTAATGACCCCGGTAAGTTTTTCAAATTTGCCGCAATTCTAAAAAATTAGGAAATTAAATTTTATATTTTAGTTTCCACCTCAATTATTATACTTTTCCACTAGTCTACTACCCGATACCTATTTAGGGGGGTTTATAGGGTGTATTATATCGAAAAAAATTACTTCACGGGAATAACTCTCAGGCCTTGTAGAATTATCGAATTTTGATGACTATTTTTTTATCTGAAAGAAAAAGACTTCCTACGGGCCACATCGATCTCTGATTTTGTATTTTATTTCAAATAAATGTACTAAAAAATTTGTAAAAAAATGTTTTTTATCTCTTTTTTTTCTAGGCATATTATAAAGTTTGAGAATAAAATATTGAAAAATAGAGATCGATGTGGACTAAAGAATATTCCCCTCTAGTAATTAAAAAAAAATATGAAATGTGGTTGGTTCTATGAGGCGGTATCGTTATTCCCACAGAGTGTATTTTTGAGGATAAAATGGCATCGGCACTGGGCGCCTTAAATGTATTTTAAATTTTTCATAAATTATTATATCAAGTCAATTTTCCTTTTTGTTTTTTTCGCCAAAATATGCAGTAAGTCATCGGGGTTCAACTTATTAATGTCCCGATGCACTGATAACATTGTAAGTCCATTCAAGCATAACGGCTACGAAATAGGCTAAGAATGTATGTACAAAAGGCAAAGCACACCTTTTCGTGACCGTCCTCTGAGCCCCCCGACCATGTCGTTTCCAGTCCATTGTATCTTACTTCGTGAGCTGTAGGAACAATTGTCTTGTCATATATTGTAATTATTGAACTATCGTAGTTTTATAGATACCAGTAAAATAAAAAAATCTCAACTATGATAATATCCATGAATTCTTATTTCTCATTTTAAAATATTTCTTATCTTAAAATCTTTTAAAACCAAGTGCTTACGGGAATTTAATTATGGTTATTCTAAAAAAAAGGCTTCTGGGGGAGGATATAGCACCATAATTCCGCCACTGAGTGGCTTATAAACAAACAGTTTCCATAGAAACATAATAATTATAAAATATACATTAAAATATTATATACATGAAGTCGTCTCGACCTGGTGACTGAGAAAGACATCAAATAGGATTTTCATGTCGGTTCTGACCTTCCTCAGATGTAGCTGAATATCTATGTTGAATTTCAAGTAAATCGGTCAGGTAGTTTTCGAGATCATAAGGATAATAGAAACCGCCACTTACTTTTATATATATAGATTATATTTTTAATTATTTTTTATATAAGAATATTATATAAATAAAAAATCTTATATTCTTATATATAAGAAAAATATTCTACTTTAGAATATAAAATTAAAACCCTAGATTGTCGTTCAAAAAAGTAAAAAACTTAAAAAATTATAAGGATAAAAAATAATTAAAAATATAATTTTTTAATAAAAACGTTGTTTTATAAGCGACTTGAAACTATGTAAAAAAATATCTTCAAAAAAATTTACACTTTTTGAAATAATGAGTGTTGTTTGATAAAAGAATCACCCAGTATATAAGCTATGGTGGACATGTGAGCGGTGTTACGATCTGACTCTGAACTGATACTAAGGACCGTTCTTACAATGTCCGGTAAAGTGTCGGTTAACATTAACCGGACATCGTAAGAACGGCCCTAAGACCGTGAGTGGTTTTACGACCTGCCTCCAAATGTCTTGAGTATCCCTAACCGTCTGCCAAGCTCTTGTCCCGGGCTAGTATTTATATGATCGAATCAATGGCCAAATTCGGTCATGACACTGCGTCCGGGTCTCGTACTTGGTATGCTGGTCGACTCGTATCCTTCGTATGAGTGTTTGACTTTCCTGGAGAGATACTTTTACAGTGGCCCTATCGTGTTATAATATACTAATTGCCTTATTAATTATATCGTCGTGTACTATTAGGAACGTGCGCTACGTCGTACATTGTTTTTACTTAATTACTAAATACGTAGTTACGTAACATATAAATGTAAGATATATGTAACATATATGTAAGATCATAATAATATATCCACACAACGCCTATACAATTTGAATTGCCCACGTCATCGGTGATTATCAGAGATGTTAAGTTTCTGCCTTGATAGAAGACCATTTTTAATAATAATAATGATTATATCATAATTATTATTACTCTCTGCAGCGAGAGAATGCGTCTCGGCCCCACAAAAGTCTCGTGGTACACTACTGTTCACACTTCACCGTCGCGACTTGTATTGCAGTGAACAGTGGCGTATTTATGTGCAGGCACTATAGGCACATACCTACAGCGGCAAATTTTCAGTACTTAGTATTTAAATAAAAGTCTTTTGCATACTTACCTGATTAAAATATAATATATTTTTATAGTAGCTAATTAAATGATTATTTCAGTCAGTGCAGTATATTATATTATTATTTTAGTTATTTAGGGCGGGCATTTTCCACAGGTCTACACGCGGGAAACATGTTAATAAGCCCCTGGCAGTGAATAGCTTATACTATACACATTGTACTTAATTATTTAAAATCGCGAATGTCGAGTACGACCAAATATTATAAAATATGAATGATTCATTTATATAATATTTACCTAGTACAACGATAAAAATTGTAGCTCAAGTCCAAGATGTCCGACGATGCATAACGCATTAACTCCTCGAATCCTGGCATGTACCCACAAATTATTAAAATACGTATGCACAATATATATTTTTTTTATTGACAAGCTCTCATTTTGACGAAATGGATATGCATCTATTAAATGAATAATTAAGTTATATACTTATAATTGTGTTATATGTAATTCAAAAAAAGGTGGGCAAGTGGGTGTCGCTCTGCTGTACAGTAGTACAAGTGGGTCCCTGTATAGATGTATAATATTAAGTTTGAATTCAACGATATAATATCATTGTATAAGAAAACGATTCTGAGCGGAGACAGTATGTCAGTCTATAGGTATAAGACATATTATATACATTATACATATCTATGGTACTAAACCAAAATTTGACCTATAATAGGTAGGTACCTATAATAATTAAAAAATAATCATATCAAAAATTCCATTAGGTACTTATAACGCTTATACATCAACAAAACCGTGATACTATCATAGATATATAATAGTACACTTTAGAAGTTTCAAGTATCCACGAATAATATTATTCAATCACAACAAAATAACTAAAATAGTTGTTCTAGGTTTTTTAATATGTAATTTCGTCCAAATTTGAATTTAAAATGTCTGTAAAAAATAACTGTGTTCATATATTTTTTGGTACAGATTGAACTATTTACGAGAACCTTTGTGTTGAATTTGCAATCCTTAGATATAAAAACTGAACATTTTATAATTTATTAATTACCATGATTGATAATTTTCGAGATTTTGATAAATTTTGTCAAAATTTGATTTTTAAATGCTTTTAAAAAAAAAAACTGTGCCTATGTATTTTTAATATTTTTCAACTGATATTGTAACAATATATCAGGAGCCTTGTATTCAATTTTTACACTTTTTGGCCCAACAGATAAAACTTTATTGATATTTATAGAAAAAAAAACTAAAAAAAATTGAAAGCTGTAAATGTCCATAAACAGCTCAAAAGAGTCAAATATTTCAAAATTGTATGGTGTAGAGGAAATTCTAATATAAACATCAGTGAAATTTTTCATGTATTTACAGTTATTGGTTTTGATTACAACAAAAAATAAGGAAATCGCTACATGAGAAATCGAGTACAAAAAATGTTGTACAAATTTGAATTTCAAACGCTCATTAAAAATTTAATTTGACTTTCCGGTAGAGATTTTTTTATTGATAAGGTAGACAAACTTATGAGTAATCTTGTATTACATTTCAAATCTTAGATTTAAAAAGAAAAATTGTTACGAATTCTTAACTCAAAATAATTCGTTAATTTTCGTGATTTTTCCATATTTTTACAATTTTTGAACTTTAAATGCTTATAAAAAAAAATTGTGACTAAGGATTTTTAATATTTTTCATCTGCCTTTGAAACAATATATTAGGAGCCTTCCATTAAATTTTCAAACTTTTGCAAACCACAAATAAAATTTTATTGATATGTTTTATAAAAAAACTAAAAAAAAATGGAAAATGAAAATGTCCCTAAACAGTTCAAAATAAATCAAAATATTTTGAAAATGTTATCGTGTATAGAAAATGCAAATATAAACAACCAGTGAAAATTTCATATATATACGTTCATTTGTTTTAGAGTTACACCAATACCAAAATCGATTTTTTGGAAAACCGATTTTGCGTAAAAATTCCCGTTTTCTTTAATTTTTATGTTGTTTTTCCCGGCGCTTGTGAAAACTACTGGGAAATTTATACTTTTGAAACCCCCAAAGTACCAACTAGATTCACTTTCCTATCAGAAAAGCTACTGATGAAGAAAATCCAAGCCATTTTACTGTCCTAAAACGTGATGAGAGACACAAAAAAAAAAAAAAAAAAAAAACACACTTCATTGTAAAACTAATACATTCATCGCTTCCCTCAGAATCTAAAATGTAAATAATATAATTATGTTTTTTTTTTTTTAACGGACATAATCAGATCAATTGTGTTTGTTAAGAAATAAAATGTATGGTATACTCGGGAAACGAACAGAAAAACAGTAGTTAAATACATTTTTTGAACCCCCCCCCCCCACACCCCTTGAATAAATCCTGGTTATGGTACTGTGCAGACATAATTCACAACACAACCATGAACATAATCTTTAATGTTGATGTACACGAACACGACCATAAAAAAAATATACTTTTATTCAAATCAAGACACGACACCGACTTCATGTACAGGTGGTGCGCTCTTGAGGCCGAAATGTCGGTCGTTCTATTTGACACAATTTGTACATTTTTATTGGAAAACCGATGTCTTTTTTTATACTGTGACACGGATTTTCTACGTATTCGAAACATGGGATCATCGATTATATGTATAATCGCATATTTTACGTCCCAACTGAGGTCGATATATACATCAACGCAGGAAAGAAAATACTGATGTACTTGGTTGATGATGAGTGGTTTTTTAAGTACAAAATTACAATGTACCGGGTGATTCTTTATCAACAACACTCATTTTTTTCAAAAAGTGTAAATTTTTTTGAAGATATTTTTTACATAGTTTCAAGTCGCTTATAAAACAACGTTTTTATTAAAAACTAGCTGGTGTTACCCCGGCTTCGCCTGGGTTGCGACCATACGAATATTTCACTTAGAATTTTTTTTTCTTAATAAATTATGAATTCAGTTTGGTGATGTTATTTTT
>CARXXK010001424.1:0-27998 GCA_949089665.1 Macrosiphum euphorbiae
AGTAGTATCATAACAGATATAATTACAAAAAGTGAATCAATTGGATTGAAAGTAATGGCTATCACATCAGATATGGGTTCTAGTAATCAACGACTATGGAAACATTGGAATATTACTGCTGGAAAATATTGCAAGGTGACTAATTCTATACCTCATCCTATCGACAGTAATAGAAAATTATTTGTTATTGCTGATGTGCCACACTTATTCAAAAATATTAAAAACATGTTAATGACAAACAAAGTATTATTTATTTCTAAAGAAATTCAAGAAAAATATGAGCTACCAACAAATATAGTATGTTCTGATCATATACAAGATATAATTAATTATCAAGATCAACTGCATTTCCATTTAGCCCCAAAGTTATCCCAAGATGATTTGGTTCCCAGTCACTTTCAAAAAATGAAAGTTGGAAAATCGACTAATGTTATCAGCCATGATGTATGTTCTGCTTTGCGATATCTTGCTGATGAACTAAGCAAACCTGAATATCTCACTACTGCATAGTTTATTGAAACTATTGAACATTGGTTCTCGTTGATGACATCACGGAATATTGTAATGGCTTTAAGCAAATTAAAGCCAGATGTTTACGAAAAATCAATAATTTTTTTAAAGGATTTCATCGAAATTATGACACACTTAGAAGTAGGAAATAAAAGATCTTGGAAACCCTCTCAGTGTGGTTCTATATTATCAACTACATCAATATTAGATCTTCAAAACATATATTTAAATGAAAAAGGATTTCACTTTCTACTTACATCTAGATTTACTCAAGATTGCTTGGAAAATCTTTTTAGTGTTTTAAGAGCTAAAAATATTATTCCTAATGCCTTGCAATTCAAAAACGATTTAAAGTTAATATCTGTATCTCAGTATCTTAAAGATGTGTCTAGAGGTAGCTATGATGAAGATGATCGAAACATTTTATCAGGATTTATATGTTTTAGATAACTCAAGCCTAAATACAACTTTAAAAGAAGTTCAGCTACCTCTAGAAATAGATGAACCTAACATGAATTTGTGCATTGGTGAGTTAAATTCATTGTATAATGTTTGTGGTTATATTATACATAGCATAAAACAAAAGTCAAAACTTTGTAGCTTTTGCTTATCGAGTGTAGGTTCTAATAAAAGTATAAACGCTGCATTTTCCAAACTCACCAAATTAAAAAGATATAAAAAAGGATGTCTATTTTTTTGTAATGAAATCACATTTAATATGTTTTTGAGTTATGAACGTATTTTCAGAAAATACTATTTTATTATTAAAGATCAAAATTGTAATATAAAGCATTTCTTAATTAGTAAAATGAAAGAAATTGTTAATGTTCACATTCCAAATTGTCATAAGCTACATGATTTTATAATAAGTAGATATATTTTATTTCGTTTAAAGATTGCTGGAAAAAACAAAATTAAATTAGCTAACAAATATGGAAGTAAATCTGTTGCTAATCATTTGTGATTATGTCAAATTGTAATTAATTATTTTTGCTTAATTATCCTGCTTTAATTTTTAACTTTTTTGAATATGCTGTTTTCCTTATGTATAAAATTTCAATTTATACAGCTTTTTAATGAAATTGAGTATGCAGCCTTACTATTTAATTTTATATTTTATGTGTATTGTTTACTTTATTTAAAATATAATTTATTTTATATTCTCATTTAAAACATGTATGTTGTAACCTGCTTATAATAATTTATATATTTTCATTTTGTAAAAGAATAATTCATTCTTGATAGTAAATATCATGCTTGCAAAAAATATACTCTTCAGGTTCCTTCTCTTTAGGTTGTTTTTATTTATTTTACCAGATCAACCCCAGAGTGAAATAGATTAAAAAATTATATCCATTGATATAATTTGTGAAAATACAGTTTCCATTCAAGTATTCAACTGTAACTGTTAATTAGGTACACATTAATTGTTATGCAGTTATAAATAAATAAATTTAACTATAAATGATAACTAGAATAAATAATATACCTATATATAATAATTAATAGTATTGGTTACCTACTACAGTAGTTTAAGAGTATCTAAGTATTTATTTTTATTAGTAAACATTAAACCATTAATGTATTAAATTTTACTATACAAATTCAGATAAATAATAGTATATTCCTCTACATGAAAATTATTAAACTAAAGAAAATATTGTAAATCTATTTTTTAAGTTAGATCAAAGAAAAACATCACTGAGAAAGTTATAAAAAACAATCTATGAAATACAATGTCATATAATATCACGTAAGAGCTATTCATTTATTAGCCTACTAATGGCGGACAATTTCCTTATCAGTTCATATGGCCACACTCTCTCTATCAAGGCACTCTAGTCCGCCGGTACGGCCCGCAGGCAATACTGTACTCCCCGAATATATTGTACCATCCCACAAAACGACGACACTAACCTGCCCTACCAACGACAAAAAGCTCCGCCGCCGGCAACAGACCACCGCTGTCGCCGGGTCTCCGCTCAACACAAATCATTCTTTTTTCACAGCTCTACACCTGCCTGGTCAACTGCGAGATACCCGTACTGACAACGACCGACGCATCGACCACGCGGCCAACCGATTGATGTTCATCACCCGATCCTAAAGGACACAAGTCAATTGCCGTCACCAACCGATTTCGTCGGATGCTTGTTAGCTGCCATCATTTGTGAGAACCTGCGTCCAACAACCATGATGGGCTAAGACACCCACGAGGGCCCAGCGGCGGCCGAAAGCTGATCCAGCCAACATCGACCACGCAGCGCAGTATTTTTAAGTTTAGGTAGGTAACAATTTTTTAGGATTTTAAACTTGCTTTAATATTTCATCAATATTTTTCTTGTTCATTTTTTAATTTGTACCTACAGTAGGTAGAATTATTTTCAATGTTACAAAAAAAAATTACAGATTCTTGTATAATACATCTAAATTAATGATACAATACCTAAAAATTATTATTATTATTCAGGCATAAAACAATTAGGTAGATTCAAACCACTGTTTAACGAAAGTCAAGAACTAGAATTAGTAGAATATATTAAGCAAATGGAATGTAGAATGTTTGGCCTAACAATGTTAGATCTAAGAAAACTTGCTTTTGACCTAGCAGAAATAAACAAAATAGACCATAATTTTTGGAAAAAAACTGCAACAGCAGGTAAACCTGAAATTAATTTAATTTTAATGTATTTTTGTTAAATTATTTTTAAAAGGTCAAGATTGGGTAAAATGATTTCTAAATTGACATCCAGAATTGTTTATTAGAACTCCAGAGCCAACATCAGCAGCTCGAGCTATGGGATTTAACAAGCCTGTTGTACAATCATTTTATAAGTTGCTAATAGAATGTATTCAAAAACATAATTTTGGGCCAGACCGCATTTATAATGTAGATAAAACAGGACTTTCATGTGTTGCCAAAAGTCTGGGGAAAATTATTGCAACTAAAGGAAGAAAGCAAGTAGGAAAACTTTCTTCTGCTGAAAGAGGGCAAAATGTAACAGCCACTATTTGTTTTTCGGCTTCTGGACATTATGTTCCACCTCTCTTAATTTTTCCAAGAAAGCGACTTCTACCTTCTTTTTTAGATGGGGCACCTCCTTCCTCTTATGGTGTAGACCATCCATCTGGATGGATGCAGCCTGACATTTTTGTAGAATGGATGCATCATTTCATCAAGCACACAAATCCAACTATTTCAAATCCAGTATTACTTCTTTTAGATGGTCATTCCACACATGTAAAAAATATACCAGTGACATTGCAAAGAAAAACCATATTACAATTTTATTCTTTCCACCTCATACAACACATAAATTGCAACCTCTTGATATTAGCTTCATGCGTCCTCTTAGTACATATTACAGCCAAGAAGTTAATTTATACTTAGTTAATCATCCAGGACGCGTTATAACTATTTATGAAATTGGAAAGATTTTTGGTTTAGCTTATAATAAATCAGCAACAATCAATAATGCAGTTTCAGGATTTAGAAAAGCTGGTATTGTCCCTTATAACCCAGATGTTTACTCTGATTTTGATTTTATGGCAGCTTCTACCACAGAAACTCCGTATACACCGAATACTACAAATATAGTTGATCAATTTATAGATAATCAAACTCCATTGTCATCTAATGCTACAGATACAGTTGATCAATTTATTAGTAATGAAACTACATTGTCACCTGGTACTTATAATATAATTGATAAACCTATTAATAATGAAATTCCATTGTCACCTGCTACAATTGTTGCTGCGATTGACCAATTTGTCTATGATGAAAGTCCATTGTTGCTGGATGAAACTATTTTAACTGATAAATCTATACCCGATGCTAGTGTAATAGTTTCACCATCTGCCACAAGTTTTTCATTTTCTCCTAGGGATATTTTAAGGATTCCTCATGCCACCAGAGCTAAAAGTACAAGGAATATACGAAGAGGAAAAACTGCGGTAATTACAGATAGTCCTTATAAAATAGAATTAGAAAGTACAAAAAATATGAAGGGTAATGAATTAAAAAAGAAAATAGCCAGAAAACTTTTTGATAAGCCACAGAAGAAAAAAAGAAAATGTAATTCAAGTTCATCTAAGGTAATAGACAGTAATGATCAATATGCCACAGATGAGTGCATTTACTGCACTGAACCATATACTACTACTGGTAGTAAAAGTGGAGAAAAGTGGGCTAGGTGTATTGGTTGTGCTAAATGGTGTCATGAGCTATGCGGAGGAGTTGAAGACTGGACATCATTCATTTGTGATTTTTGTAGAGCTAATATTTCTAAGACCTAATTCTTTATTTATTTTATTTTGTTGTTATAATAATATTAAAAATGTAGTTATAAGACTAAGAACATTTTTAAAACTATCAAAACTGATAGGAAATTAGGTACCTACTTATTCTAATTTTATGTTATCAAAAAAGTTCCTTATTATTATTTTTTATTTTTTATTACTATGAAATAGAATTAAATTGTTATTAAATTATCATAACTGATAGAAAAGTATAATAGTCTATTATTAGGTAACCTACTTAAAGTGATTTTATTTAGATTAATATTAATTAATGTAATTATCTAAATACCTATTTGTTAGATATTTATTAAATTTAAAACAAATAAATTGAATAATCAAGATTGATTAAATTTGTTTTTATTTTGGTTTCATTGAATTTTAATGAAGTTATACATTTCTTATAATACATAGGTAATTTATGAAACCTTTATTACTATATTTACAATACTTAAATAAAATGGTTATTTATATTTTGGTTTAGTAAGTTCCTTTGAAAAAAGCTTAATATAATATTTTTTTCCATCATTATTTTAGTACCTATTACACCATGCATCGGTATTGCCCCATTACAAATCGATTTTGCCCCGGTATCGGGGCAAAACCGATAAAATGTTAAAATAGTTAATGGCTTATTAAAAAATAAATATAAATGATATTCACTGTATTGTAATTCAATATTATAAACAGGGAGTTACTTAATAAAACTGTGCAAATAGATCGAGTTTATTTTAAGATCCTGAATAGTTATGAAGGTATTCGTTTTTTCAGTCGGTTTTGCCCCGTGTTCCCCTACAACCAATGAGAGCCGATTGTATGAACACTACTAGAGATAATTTAGTTAATAAATACAGGCCACGCAGTGGAATTTTTGTCATTTGCAGTATGCCTATAAACGGCTAACACAGTTAACACCTGCAAATAAAATCTGTATTTCTCCCTGAAATTTGTCATACAATAGCGAATTGATGCTAAATCATGACAAACGTAGGGGAGTATTACACCGAGCGACTAACTCCATCACGGAACTATAGTAAGTATGTAAATACATTTTTATCGAAATATTTTAATAAACCAAATAATTATAATTCTAATAAAACAACTTTGTCGAAAACAGTTTGTAATCCTTGGATTACAAAAGGAATTATTGCTTCTATAAAAATACGTAATAAATTAATTAGAAAAAAACAATCTCTAGGAGTGTTTTACAAATCAAAAATTAGGCACTATATCAAAATTTTACGTGAAAGTTACTTTATAAAACAAATTAATATTATTCACAAAAAAAATCCTAAAATACAATGGGAGTTGCTCTGCAATTATTTAAAAATTAATAAAAAGAAAACTGTTATCGACATTGATTGTAATATATTAAATAATCATTATGTAAATATAGGTCCTAAACTTGCTTCTAAAATACCTTCTATGGAAGCCAAATTAAAAACTAAATGCAATTATTCTGTTAATTCTATTTTTTTCGAATCAATTACTCCAGATGAAATAATACTCAAAATTAATTCTCTCAAAAATAATATAGCTCCAGGCTCCGATAAAATTAGTGTAGAATTATTAAAATCCAAAAAAAAATCTATATCTGTTCCTTTACCGTGTATGTTTAATTTATTTGTTGAAAATAATTATTTTCCGAGTGAATTTAAACACTCAGATATTGTTTCTATATATAAAAATGTTGGAAGTAAGTTAGATCCGAATAATTATCGACCAATATCCTTAATATCTAATATTGCAAAAATTTTTGAAAAATGCATCTATACTAGAATAACTAATTTCTTAAATAAAAATAACTTACTGTCTAGTTCACAATTTGGTTTTCGGGAAAGAAGACGCAATAACTAAATTAATTTCACATATTAAAACAGATAAAAAATATAAGCTTGTTGTTTTCTTAGATCTAAAAAAAGCTTTTGATACTGTTGATCATAATTTATTGTTATTAAAATTGGAAAATATAGGCATAAGAGGAGTTGCATACAAATTACTTAAATCTTATCTGGAAAAACGAACATGTTGCACAAAATTAGGTAAAACAAAATCTGTTAAAAAATTAATTACTTGTGGAGTTCCGCAGGGAACTTGTCTTGGACCTTTATTATTTATTATTTATATTAACAGTTTAACAAATATTAAATTAAACGGAAACTTAATTCTTTTCGCGGACGATACTGCCTTAGTGGTAGATGCAGATAACCCGAATGATCTATATCTAAAAGCAAATAACGATCTTCTTAAAATTAAAAACTGGTCAATGGAAAATAAATTATCTCTTAATATCTCCAAAACGTAATTTATAGATTTTTCGGAAAAAATAGACAAAAACAACAATTTAACAATTCATAATTACCATTGTAAAAATACTTTTAATATTCCAAATATTTGTAATTGTCAGAATCTCGAAATGGTTGAGGAATATAAATATTTAGGTGTTATAATTGATCGTGAACTTACTAGGAAAATTCAATTAGAAAAAATAATTTCCAAAATTAATAAATCATTACCAGTTTTTAATGTTGCAATAGAATCAAGTTTTAAAAAATCTGTATACTCTGCCTTAGTCCAATCTCATTTACAATATTCTATAACTATTTGGGGAGATTCCTATAATTTAAAACAACTCCAAAATTTACAAAACTCTATTACTTCCAAGTTTAACATAAAAAATGTTCTGTCCATGCAAGAGCTTTTAGATCACCGATTAAAAAAAGAATTTTATGATTTTGATTATTTAATATTACAATATTTTGAAATTTTTTCAGGTTACTAGAATATTTGTTCATGTTATAGTACAATTCTATATAAATTAAGTTAAATAAATTAGAATACATTGCTTTTCATTCATAATAGCGATTTGATGCTAAACATAGAAAATGGATAGCAATTTAGTTTATGTCATAATCTACTTAATAAATCCTGATTTTAATGTTCTACATAGCTTACATTTTGCAGACAATCTCTTCCTGTTGTGATTAGTTTTTATTATAAGTGGACTTATATTATCTGTTTTTTGTTTACACTTAAAGCAATATAGTTTGTTCATTTATAGGGAAAATAATTGATTGAAATTAAAAATATAAATTACGTCGTCGTTAAAATATTACTCGGTACACCACTATCAGAGAGATGACCATGGGGGTATAACGGAATTGGAATTTGTTGCTGTTATGATAACAATATCCTACAGAAATAAACTGTTTTCGGTTTATAACAATGATAACGAGATTTCCGGTTCATAAAACGTGCCTGTTACATCACAAATATTATAATAATTTACATTCGATTTAAAAATTTTCTCAATTGTAAATATTTCCTTTGACCAATTAGTCTTTAACTTATTTCTATAAACATCAATTATTGAAGATAATCTAACTCTATCATTTACTTCAAATTTCGGTTTGGAATTACAAATATCATAATCATAAACAGTGGAAAGCAGTTCTTTCTCGTTTTTCTTACTTACATCAGCAGGTTTCATTTTTATTGTTCTATGGTATGTATTATTATATGTCTTAATAATCCTTGGCAATTCAGTAATCCATACATTATTTAAATAAAGTACTTTTTTCAACTTATCACCTAATGTTCTGTTAAAACGTTCAACCATAGATGCCTTTTTATCGGTGCCTGTACTATACATTGTAATGTTATATTTGTTTAGTAATTATTTTAAATCTTTATTATAAAATTCTTTACCTTTATCTACATGTAATTTTTTTGGTACACTAGGTATGTTTAAATATTTGTGAAAATGCTTCAGATACTTCCAATCCACTTTTTGTTTTCAAAGCTACAGAATAAACTTTTTTAGAAAATGTATCAATAACATTAAGAATATATTTAAAGCCATTATTAGCTTTATATAAGGCTTTATGGTCATCATTAACTTTAACTTCATTATATTTATTTCTTAAATTATAATTGGGATCACTATCTTTAGATTTCGGTCTATAAAAACAGTATAAATCAGCTTGCCAAGTATCATTTATACCTCTTTGTATAAAATGTCTTGTTTCAAAATGTTTTCTAGCTGGTTTAAATAATTCATAAGCTTCTATAAGTTCTGGTGGTTTTGATATATTATTCTTATTTGTATTACATATTTTACATACTGATAACCTCCTATATTTATTATTTTTTTTAATAAATTCAGGAATACCTATACTCCTAGTTTTAGATTTACAACTTTTGCAATAGTCCATTTATTTAAGATGTATATATTTTATATATTTTCTCTAATTGTATTATTAGTAAGATCATAGAAAAATTCGGTACCAGAAACTAAACAAATATAACAAATGGTATTAGCGGGCACATCTTCATTAAAATCTGCATGTAAGACAATACTTGTTTTAGATCCAGAAATGTGTGATGGTTGTCTACTCATATCAATTACAAAGTATGGTCTGGTATCCTTAAACTGTTTTGGAGTTATATACATTAAAGATAAGTCTCTGTGTACTCTATTATAAACATTCTTATAATCCATTAACATATCATAAGCAGTATCAAATTTTTCTTTTTTAAAATCTAAGTTTAATAATTCTTCTGGATACTCATATCTCATACTATCAACACCCAACCAAACATTTTTCAAATTACAATTACTAAATTCTACTGGGTCTGTCAATTGGTTATTTAACCTACCTGTTTGAAAAGCTATGATAGCAAATAAAGGATTATGGACATTCCTATACATATTTGTTATATCTTTTTGTAGTGTTTTACCAGTAATATTACTTTCTTCAATACACTGCCATGATTTGAAACTAAAAATATACTCGTTTCTCTCTGACAATGAAACTAATTCATTTACCAATTTAACTCTATTCATATCACTATAAGTCACAATTGGTATCCTAATAAGTAATTCTTCAATAACAATTTTTCCAGCTCCAGGCACCACATCTGTTTTATCATTCTTATCTCTAAATAAAGCATCATCGTCACTGCGTCTTAAAAAACTTATTTCAAAACCTCAACTATATACTGGATATACAATATCTTTAAAAAATCCTAAACACAAATTAGACAATTTACCAGTAATACTAAAAAAACCACCACCACTAAATCTTGATTGAAATCCATTATTTATTGTTGGTCCACTCTCGTTTGCAGAATAACTAACCGTACCTTTAATCAAACCACATCTACCAACATTATCAATTCTATCTAATTCTTTACCATGTTTTTTTAACAGAAATTGACTCAAACAAAAATCCAGGAAAATTGTCAACTAACATTACATTTGAACCTTTAGGATAGCTAGTACCATCGGCCTGTAAAACTTGACCAGAAATTCGAAATTTTGCCTTACTAACTCTTAAAAAACTATTTTCTTCATTTATGTTAAAATTAGTAATCTGATTATGTGCATTCAGATTTGATGTTGATATAGGGTAAAATACTTTATCCTGTTCACGGATAATAGTACGGTAATATTTTGCAAATATATTCTCCATTTATAAGGAAAAAAAATGTAATAAAATATTAGTAAAATAGTTCTTGAGGAATTTTTTCTTTACTCATAAATGAAATTTAATTTACAGTTTTCTCAGTTTTAAACTTAATTCATAATTTAAATCATAATTCTTAATAAAATCTAAACACAAATGACCGCATATGGGTGGGTCTGTATAGGTTTGTAGTTGATCAGTAGTGTAATATAAATCATCTTTTCCTAAATAATTTACAATTGCTTTAACTGGAGGTGAACGACCATAAGAGTCAAAATATATTTTTTTATTACCATTTTTTAACCATGCAACCCAATGTGAACCAGGTTGATTAGAATTATTTAAATTTAATATTCCACATTCATTTTTCCAAGGCTCTGCCGGTAACTTATCTTTCATAAAACAACCTCTAAAATTCTTAATATTTTTTCCTGCTTTAATAATATCAAAATTAGTTAATGGTTTTATTTCTTTTTTTTGCTTTTTTTAACACCTGAACCAATCTGTAAAGTTTTAATATTTCTAACATTTTCTTCCATCATTCTATCATGTCTTTCTGTCTCATCTCGTTTTAGTTTCTTATCTTTTGCATCAATAACAGTATTTGCAATAGCACTAGCGCCTCCGGCCAATGCACTAAGGGCACCTATACCTGCTATAATAAGAGGTAAAAAACCACCTACTTTATCTTTATTTCCAAATTGAGATTTTGTAAATTTTAATCTCACACCTTTTTTGTCTTTCTTAGCTTTAGTTAACTTATTATTTTGTCTATCAGTTAAATTAAATTTGTTTTTTCCATTACCAATCTGTATATGCTTTAATTGAATAACTACATCAATTTTGTTTTTATAAGCTTTTACAAGCTTTTTTATTTGAGAATCACTCAAATCTAAATTCATTTAATAGAAATAAAATAAAATAAATCAAATTAAATTCAAACCAAAATACCTTTTTGCTCTCATTGCATTTGCGGTGACAAGGGCAGCTGTTTTTTCACCTATAGATGCATCTGAGGCTAAAAACCTCTTCATTGCTTTATCTTCCAAAATTTTATCTCCAATATGTCTTGTTTCAATATCTTTATGTTCTTTATAAAAATAATCATGTTCCATTGCTGCTTTATCTAGTTCATTTACTGGTTTTTTATTTTTTTCTAAATCAGTAAAGGGGCCAAGATAATTATAACCAGGCCAATGCATTTCTGGCATAAATTTACTATTTAAAAGATCGTTCATGAGACCTGATCCCTCAACAACTTTTTCAGGCAAACTTGATATATAAGATATTAAATACTCAATTCCTTGCGGAGTCCTAAGCCTAACTAATCTTGCCAACTTAGAACTAAAATAATTTATAATATTAATCTTTTCATTATAAAAATTATCATGGCCTGCTTTTTCCTCACTAGCAATAAAATATAATCTTTTAAATAATTCATTTAAATTATGCATATATTTATAATCATTATGTTCTCCTTCTGTATATTTTATTAAACCTTCTCCTTCTTTTTCTTTAATTTTTTTTGGTGATGTCGGTGTCGCTGGTCTTATTTTTTGCCAAATTGGTTTGATCATCTCATTATATTTAATACTTGAACTTGATTTAGGTTTGTTTGTCTTAGTTGAGTCATTATTTTGGTATATTTGTTGAAATATACAATTAATATGTAGTATATGTAGTCAGCCTTGACACGTGTGTACAATATAGTAACTAGTTATGTACGAGCATAAGACTCACTCTCTTTACGGATGTAACATGACCTCGGTCGTGCATATATATAGGGCCTTTGATGTATGTAATATTCACTTGCACAGGCGTCGTTGTACAGAGCGTATACGATGTGTGTGTACTGTCACAGTTTAAATGTCCAGTTGTACGTTATTATATATTATACTTATACATAATCATATTGTCGTGTTATTACTTATTATATTAATGCTAACATCATTAGTCCATCAAGCTTCACTTTCAACAGGTTATGGTCCCAGTCAATAACCAAGACAAACAGTCTAGTGGATTCGTGATCGAAGTATTTTTATATTTGTATTAACGCAGAAAACTACAACCCGTCGGAGATATCCTGGATTTCGGAAAACGGCGGAACAGTGTACATAGGTAAAGTTTTGTTATAAATTGTTGTACAGGAAAGTATACGGGAAACCATCGGTCATGGAAGACACGGTGAAGATAACAAAATTATGTGTGGAAAACTGGTCGTTATGGAAGTTCCAGATGAAGGTCATTTTAAATGCCTTGGAAGTAGGTGAGATAGTTTCAGGCAAATGGACGAAACCAAGTCTACCTATAAAAAAGTCGGCAACAGAGTCCGACGAGGATGCCAAAGCACGTTGGCAAAGGCATACTAGCGCTTGGATAAAAGCGGAGGTAAATGTCAAAAAATTATAGTTACCTCAGTGAACGATGGTCTATTACAATATTTGATTAACTGTGAGACTGCATTGGAAATGTGGGAGAAACTGCTGAGTATTTACGAGCAGAAGTCTGAGGCAAGTTTACATTTGCTTCAACAACAATTTTTCAGTTATTCAAAGGAGTCGACAGATGACATGTCGACGCATATTTCTAAATTGGTCAATTTAGGAAGGAAACTGAGAGTAGCGGGTGAACCAGTTACGGATAACATGGTTATGACAAAAATACTAATGACATTACCAAAAGAATATAATCATTTTTACAGTGCTTGGGATTCAGTCCCAACGGGAAGTAAAAATATAAATAATTTGACTAGTCGATTGTTGATTGAAGAATCACGGGTTATCCAGATCAAAGGTGAAGTTGGTGAACAAGAGAAATCGAGTGGATTTCCGGCCAGATTTCAAAACAGATCTGATGGAAGAAACGGCAGTCGTAATTATGGAAAAGGTAAAAATCAATTTACTAATAAAAGTAATATTAAGTGTTATTACTGTGGTAAACTAGGTCATTATAAAAGAGACTGTAGAAATTTTCTACAAAGTGTACACGGTGGTAAAACCGGTACTATAGGTGCGAACTTGAACGCATTCGTAAGCGAGTCAAGAATAAATAATATTGCAACAGATGCGTGGGTACTAGACTCGGGCGCTTCGGATCATATGAGCGCAAATCGAGAGTGGTTTTCAAGTTATGAACCACTGGACAACACGCAACAAATCACGATAGGTGATGGGACGAATCTGTATGCAGCAGGTAGAGGTAATATTAATATATTATCATACGTAAACGGTAATTGGAATAAAAATTATATGGCAAACGTGTTGCACGTGACAGGACTAAAATTTAATTTATTTTCGTGCGGAGCCGCGATTGATAAAGGTTTAGTAATGACGTCAGATAGTAAGACGTGTATGTTAACTAAACAGGGGAAACCCGTATGCTCAGGTAAGAGATGCGGAAGGTTGGTTGAGTTAAACATCAAGGTCGAAGTACCGACAAACGGGTACGCGACTGTAGCTGTCGAAAACAGGTTGTCTGTTTATCACGAGCGCATGGCACATCAGAATTTGCAGTACGTAAAAAGTTGTTTGGCGAAACACGAAATAGTATGTTCGGCCAAGGACGACGAATTCATGTGCAGCAGTTGTATAATAGGTAAACAAAGTCGTAAATCATTTAGTAAAAGTAATACGGAGTATCACAATGTCGGTGATTTAATTCATGCAGACCTATGTGGACCAATGGAGGTAAGCTCTATAGGCGGTTCAAAATACTTCTTGTTATTCAAAGACGACTACTCGCATTATAGAACGGTATATTTTATTAAAAATAAAAATGATGTTAAAAATATTTTTGAGACGTTCATAAAAAGTGTTGAAACAGAAACAGGTTCTAAGGTCAAAATATTACGAACGGATAATGGATTAGAATTCGTAAATAAAGAAATTACGGGTATTTTTGAAAAACACGGGATTCGACATCAGTTAACAGTTCCCTACACACCACAGCAAAATGGAAAAGTGGAACGGGAAAATCGTACAATAGTAGAGTCAGCGAGGACAATGATTTGTGCGAAAAATTTGGATGTATCACTTTGGGCGGAGGCGGTAAACACGGCTGTTTACACGCTTAATCGAACAGGAACCAGTTCAGTTAAAAATAACTCACCATACGAGTTATATTATAAGGTAATGCCAGACATTAAACACTTACGAGTTTTTGGTACTGTCGTATATACACACATACCAAAGCAAAAACGTAAAAAGTGGGACCCTAAAAGTGAAAAAGGAATATTTGTTGGCTATTCGGATAATACCAAAGGTTATCATGTGTATTATTCGAAAACAAATAGAATTTCAATGTCTAGAGATATTATATTCGAAAACGAAGGTAATAAATTGGAAAATATAATTGCAGACAAATTAGAATTCACAGATACTCAGACTCAAATCGAGGACGATCCGGTCAAGGTCGAATTGACGACGGTCGACAACAGGAGTGGCATGGTGCTACGTGATCGGAATACATTAAAAGCGCCGATCAGGTATAATGTGTCGTCGTTCGTCGCCAATCTCGTTGAACCACTAAATCGTGATGAAGCGATAGCTGGCCCACAGAAAAACGAGTGGGAGCACGCTATGAGTGATGAAATTAAATCACTACACAAAAACAACACTTAGTCACTAGTTAATTTGCCTCAGGGCAAGGTTGCATTACGTAACGCATGGGTTTTCAAGACCAAATATAAAAGTTACGGTAATATCGATACATTTAAGGCCAGATTGGTCATTAAAGGTTGTTCACAGAAATACGGTATAGATTACCATCATAGGCGCCAGGTTTCAAAAAACTTAATGGGTGCCTTGGTACCATTGGTATCATACTAACATAGGCATAAATACATAATTTTGGAGGAGGGGGCTTAGCCACTGGTCAAGCCAAATTTCCTCGTAAAATTTAAAAAATGGAATTGTCTTTTCATGTGGGGCTAGTTGCAATTTAACCCCCTAAAATTTTAATTTTGGCTCTCCAAATTTCGCCTATAGGTGTCATGATTCTACTACTTCACCAAAAACGTTTGCATTTTCTTATGGATTTTTTTGGTGTACACAAATATTAAATTATAATAATATATACCAGGGGTCTCCAAACTACGGCCCGCGAACAAGTTTTAACCGGCCCGTGGCTCGCATAGGACGCATAGGTAAATATAGATAAAAAAATTATTTCAAAAATGTATTTATATTATATTATATTTATACCTATTTATTTTTATTTAAGTATATTGTAGAGTAGGTAAACAATATTTTATAGGTACCTAATATATTATCATACAATTAAAAATTATATGTGTTAATAAACTTTTGGCCCGCTAAGAGCATTTGATTTTTTTGTGGCCCTTGAATAAAAAAGTTTGGAGACCCCTGATATATACCATGTTGTACACAGAAATATGCGATCATCATTGATTATAAAATATATTAATTATACAACAAAATAAATGTATACCAAATTGGGAACTTATTTATAAATAATAATAATAAGTAAAACAAAAAAAAAATAAATTTAATTTGACTGTTCAGAAAATAAATATGCTTTGACGTACCTACCTCTTATTATAATTGAATTTATAAATGAGTTAGCTCTTAGCTATGAGCTATCAATGTCTATATCTTCATTACGACGGACAAACAATAAAGCAAATATCGTTAAGACGATTTTGTTTCATTGTAGACCTTAAAAATGTTTTTAATCTTCGAAGTGCTGAAAAAGATCACAGCTAGAATTGTATTTCAATAGTCGTTTGCTAAAATTGTCAAAACTTGGATATAAATACACTCTATACATTTTCAATATTCTAATGGGTACCCCGCACCCCATAATAATTTTAATGGGTGCTTGAGCCCCCGGGCACCCATGTACCTGGCGCCTATGATTACCATGAAACATTTTCGCCAGTGGTCAGATACGAATCAATTAGGGCGATATTCGCAGTAGCAGCTGTGGAAAAATTAATACTACGACAATTCGACATCAAGACAGCATTTCTGTACGGAGAACTACAGGAAGAAATTTACATGGTACAACCACCAGGATACGAAGATGGATCGAACAAAGTATGTAAGCTTCAGCGTAGTTTATATGGCTTAAAACAAAGTCCAAGATGTTGGAATATACTCTTTAAGAATTTTTTGAATGCATTTGGTTTACAATGTACCGAAGCGGATGCATGTGTATTCAATGCATATAATAGTAGAATTATTCTGGCAATATTTGTAGATGATGTTTTAATCGCTGCAGAAAATGAAGAAATAATAAATAAACTTTTAACGAACTTGGTAAAACGGATTATACGATATATCAAGCGAACAT
Source organism: Macrosiphum euphorbiae (assembly GCA_949089665.1). Classification (NCBI taxonomy): domain Eukaryota; kingdom Metazoa; phylum Arthropoda; class Insecta; order Hemiptera; family Aphididae; genus Macrosiphum; species Macrosiphum euphorbiae. Next base: position 16,590 of record CARXXK010001424.1, read on the forward strand.
TTAATTATGGCTTGTACTTTAATAACAAAACAAAATTGTCATTAGAAATATTTAGCGATGCAGATTACGCAGGTGACATTCAGACACGACGTTCGACGTCAGGATTTCTATTCAGGTACGGGTCAAGCATAGTTTCATGGACATCGCAGAGACAACATTGTGTGTCATTGTCATCGACAGAGGCTGAATATATTTCGGCCGGTGAAGCTGTCAAAGGGATCTTGTGGATTACACGGTTGATAACAAGCTTATCGACAACATGTGACAAACAACCAGTATTATTTATAGATAATCAGAGGGCTATACGTTTAGGGAAAAATCCGGAGTTTCATAAACGGACAAAACATATAGACGTACTGTGCCACTTCATACGGGAGAAATACGAAGAGGGACAATTTCAACTACAGTACATTGGAACAGAGGACCAGATTGCGGACATTCTAACCAAGCCTTTGGTAAAGGAACGATTCGAGAAGTTGCGGTCAGCCATAGGAGTGACTACAATTAAAGAGATTATTAATTGAGGGAGGGTGTTGAAATATACAATTAATATGTAGTATATGTAGTCAGCCTTGACACGTGTGTACAATATAGTAACTAGTTATGTACGAGCATAAGACTCACTCTCTTTACGGATGTAACATGACCTCGGTCGTGCATATATATAGGGCCTTTGATGTATGTAATATTCACTTGCACAGGCGTCGTTGTACAGAGCGTATACGATGTGTGTGTACTGTCACAGTTTAATTGTCCAGTTGTACGTTATTATATATTATACTTATACATAATCATATTGTCGTGTTATTACTTATTATATTAATGCTAACATCATTAGTCCGTCAAGCTTCACTTTCAACAATATTGAATCTGTTTCAATTAATATTTTTCATAATTTTCAAAATCTTCTGTTGTATAAAAACCTGGTTTTGTAAGATCTTTATGAGATAATAATCTCCACATACCTGGAGTCATTATACGTTTTTTTCCATTTAAAATTATATCATCAAAATCAAAAATTATTGGATATTTTCCGATCATATGTTGTTCAGTATCTGCATTATAATATATTCCAAACTGATTATTTTTGTCTAAATCAGATAAATATTTCTTTGCGTTTTCACCCAGTATTATTGCATCCTTAGGCATAGGAAATTTTGGTGTTTCACTCATTGGAGGTCGTTTAGGTGTGTCCATTAATTTTAATAACTGCGGATCATTCATTGGTGTTTTTATTTCTAAAGTTGGTTTAATTGGATCTGCCAACCTTAACATTTCAGGACGCCTTAAGGGTACTAGCATTTTGTGAATATCTTCATCAGTTTTAATATTTATTTCTTTAACTTCATTAACAGCATTTACAATATTCTTTAACTCATTCGTTACAGGACCAAATGATTTCTCTTTTCCTCTTCAATATATATGTTTCTTAAATTTGCATTTTTTAACTTCTTCTTCAGACCATCCTCAAGTTTAAGTATTTCATCTGCTTCTTTAACTGACATTATATCTTTTCTCATTACTGATCCACCTCTTTTTCTATCTTTTTTTCCAACTTTTTCTACTTTTTTCACTCCTTTTAAAAAAAATATTTCTCATTACCTTCATATCCATTTAATATAAAAAATTTTACGTTATGCGTTGACGTTATGCGTTTACGTTTATCTTGTTGAATTTATTATAAATTTGTTTATCTATTAAATTAATTGATATAAATCCAAACTTATTTTTCCAACAGATTGAACATAAAGATTTAAATTTATCAAAAGTTAAAAAATTACTTAACTTATCTTTCCATATTTTTCTAATATAAAAATCTGACTCCTCAAATAAAACTAAAAAATTACAATTTTGTCTAATTGATCTTGCCTCTAATAAGGTATAATTCTGGCCAATATAAATACATGAAATATTTTTGGATCTGGATCTTACAAAATAATCTTTCATTCTTTCCTGTTTTTCTAAAATATAATCATCAAAAATAACTAAACTATTTGGTTTACAATCATCAACAGGTATTATCTCTTCATTGGTTATATATGCCTCTTTATATATCTCATTTTTCAAAATTTGCAAATATTTCTTTCATACCTTCATAAATTGGCTGATCTATATTTTTTGTAAAAATATAAAGATTATCAAAAGGAACCCAATAATTAACAATAATATTAAATAATAAATTAGTTTTTCCTGATCCAGAAGAACCTATAATCAAACAACGCATAGGTCTTGGAAAAAGTGAATTTGGTATATCACTATCTTTAACTAAATTAAATACTTTAATTTCATAATTATTATTCATTTAATATAAATAAATAATACAAGTCTAAAAAATGAAATTTCTATTAAATTTTTTTCTTATTAACCCTTTATAGGTCTGTGGTAGCTATATTTACCAGACAGTTTTTTATTTTTCTACCAATGGATAGTTGATATATTACTTTACCACTCGATGCAATGGGTAATTTAATGTCATATGAGTGGTAAGCCTGTACGTCAAACGTTGTATTTGTTATCTTGTTATCGGTAATCGCGTTAACATATTAAAGTGGTAAATTATTATACCACTGCGCTTTAAGAGCGTGTAATTTTTCTTACCATGTAAATTTTCGACCTAAGAATATGTTTATTTTTTAAAATATTACTGTTTAGACTCTCAACGGTAAGTACATTTATAGTTAATAACATTTTTAACTTGGTTCGTGTATAATCGTACCTTGATTACTTAAACAACATTTTAAATATGTGTACAAAAACATTTTTTTTTTTTTCATACATTTTTTCAGTGTAAACTTTAATAATTTTTAAAAATAATTTAAGTTTCTATATTTGTGTATATGAATAATGTTTTAAATTGTATATGTTGCTTAGAGTTTAATTTGATTTTAATAATTCTAAATTTTGGTTCGGCAAGGAAAATATTTTCACACTAGCAAAAATTTTCTTATCAATCTTAGCGAAATACAATTTGAACATTTTCACTATTCTGCATAAAGTAATATTTTATTTTATTTTTTTGGATTGTTATAGACTGTGTCACAATGAAGGACTCAGAAATATTGAGTATGTTAAATGGCATAACTGATGACCAAGCTGAGTATTCAGATATCGGAGGGGACAGTGATGCTGAAGACTGTTTACCTATTGAAGTAAGTGTGAATAGTTCAGTGACAAGATCACTGAATTCATCTGGCCACAGTAGTACTCCGCAGGCACACAATGTCGAATCTCCATTTACACCAAGTCCTAGCTCATCTGTGTCTCTAAACCAAAATTTAAGGCCTAAAAGAGCAAGACGAGTTCTTTTAGAACAGATACCTAATACAAGTTCAAGTGATGACATGGATGATCCAGACAAAGATCCTGATGTATGTTTTTTACCTCTTGCCCCAATTTCTGATACCTCAAGTTCAGATGATGATGATGCCACTGAAAATCCACAGATAGAAAATTCAAATTTCAAATGGTCCAAAAATGGTCAAACACCAAATCATTTTTCAAGATTTAAATTTAATGAAAAATTTGGTTTTAATGTTGAAGTAGATAATTTAATAATGTTAAATTACTTTGCATTATTTGTAAATTCAACTTTTTTAAATTTGGTAGTTAATGAGTCTAATTTATATGCTGCACAGTCAAACACTGAATTAAATTTAAGTGTTCCTGAATTACAAGCATTTATAGGAATTCTTATTATAATGGGTTTTAATCGTTTACCTAGTATGAGATTATATTGGTCAGATGATGAAAACTTTCATAGTAAAAGAATTGCAGACATTATGCCAGTTAAAAGATTTTTAAAAATAATAAGGTTTTTGCACTTGAATGATAATACTAAAATGTTACCTAGAAGTTCCTTAGAATTTGATCGGCTATATAAAATAAGACCCATGATAAAACATCTAAATACTGTTTTCCCTGAAATGTTTTCGCCTTCACGTTTCATGTCAGTTGATGAAAGCATGATTGCATTTACTGGCAGCACTACATGCCCCTCAAACCAATTAAACGCGGTTTTAAAGTTTGGGTTCTAGCTTGTTCTGTTACTGGATACATGTATTCATTTGATATATAAACTGGGAAAGCACCTGGGGGTGAAACAACTTTAGGCCTAGGTGAGAAAGTTGTACTATTATTGACTCATGCATTAGAAGGCCTAGGTTATTGTATTTTTTTTGATAACTTTTTTAGTAGTATACCTCTAATGCTAAAAATGTTAGAAAAAAAATTATATGGATGTGGCACATTTCGAAAAAATAGAAAATTTTATCCTAAAGATATTTTACAGTCTGACAAATCAATGAAAAAAGGTGATTTCGATTTTGTTCAAAGTGGTGATATTACAGTCACAAAATGGAAGGACAGAGGTAAAAATCCTGTAATTGTAGTGAGCAACATGCATGATGGATCTGAAAAAATTAATGTATTGCGTACAAATTCTATTGGTAGTCGTGATTCAGTGCCTTGCACAGCATCAATATCTGATTACAATATGTATATGGGTGGGGTGGACAAGTTTGATCAGTTGATGGCTGCATACAATATAAGTTGGAAGTCAAGGCGTTGGTGGTTGAAAATATTTTATTATTTGTTAGATTGTTGTATAGTAAATAGTTTTATATGTTATAAAGAAGATTCAAAAAACAAAAAAAAAAATATATGTCACAACTCAAGTTTAGGTCGAAATTAGCAACTGAATTAATTGGTAATTTTTGTGTCAGAAAAAGAAAAAGTTATACTCGTTCTGTTGAGCTTGGAAATAAAAAAACAACAAATAATGGCACATTCCAAGATGTAGGTAAACATGTTCCAATTCAAGGCAAATATCGGAGATGTGGTTTTTGTAGTACAAAAGAAAAACAAAAAAGATCAAACTTAATTTGCAAAGCATGTGATAAAGCTTTATGCAAAAGTTGTTTTGGGCCTTATCATGGCTTACAATAAACAAATACTTGATAAATATATTTTATTTTTTAGCTTATTTTTAGTCAAAAGTTTGACTTATTATTTTAATGTGATAGTATATAAATTATATAGACTAAAATGTATAGTGATTATTTATTATTATTATTTGTTGTTTGATTTTATATTTATTTTACTTGTATGGGTAAAACATATAAATATTTTGTTTTTTAGTCATAAGTTTGACTTATTATTTTTTAAATGTGATTCATATATTTATACAAAAGTCTGACAAGTATACTAATTATTATTAATTGTTTTTTGGTTGTTTTTATATATATTTTGTTGATATAAGTACAACATAATATTATGTTAAAAATGTATTCAAGTACCTATTTTATTTTATATTTATTTTAAGTATTAATCTTATAAGACTGAAAAGTATAGAGTCATTTATAAATGTGTGATAATTTAAATTTTATATCATCTTTAAATATTGTTAATAAAAAAACCATTTTATATGCAAATTTAACTATTATTTTATTGTATTCCTATTAAGTAGTCAAGTGGTAAAATAATTTACCAGTAACCAATTAGTGATAATACAAGTCTTAGATGATCAGTGGTAAACTATTTTACCACCCTATAACTTCCAAACTTTAAGTATAAACATTTTTTTTTTCAAATTCATTAAAATATACATGTATGTGAGTCTGGAAACCAAATTTTGGGTCAAACAAAGTAAATGCACCTTATGCCTATAAAGGGTTAAATATATATATATATATATATATATATATATATATATAAATAAAAATGTCTGAATTTAAAATGTCCAATTCAATTGACTCAATAGATTTAAAAATAAGATTAAATAAGCATGGACACAAATATAAATATATTAAATTATCAGAATTGGCAATTAATAAAAAATATGAAGTTACTGCTTTTGAAATCATTAACATTAATGGGCAGAATAAAGTATCTGTTTTGTTGGATAATGAATATGAACTCTTTTTACCAGATAGATTTATGAAAACTATTTCTGAAAATATATATGAATTAAATGACAAGGAGTGGTCTACAATCTATATTTTTCATAGATATATAAAAACACTTGAAAATGGAAAATTATACTATCGTATAGAGTTCCAAGGTAATTCTCTAGACAGTACTGTAATTAAAGTATTAAAGAAGTTAAATGAAGAAGATTACAAATACAAACATATACAATTATCTGATTTAAATATTAATGAACCTTATAAAATATCAACATTTAAAATAATAACTACAAAATATGGTGAAAGAGTTTCTGTTCTATTAGACAATAGATATATGCTATTATTGCCCTATAGTTTTGTTAATGGTATTTCTGAGGAAGATATAGACAAATATGATGGTGAAATGTATATGATGTACAAAGGTAAAAAAATTTTAATAATGGGAAATCAATCTATTTAATAGAATTTCAGTAAAAAGCAATTAATTAATAACATTTTTCATTATTAAATGAAGTTAATCAAAATCATAAATGGGTGTATACGTTTTGAACATTATATACATAATGAAAACCAAAGTATGTCTATTGGATTGTATGCTTTGTCAGTTGCCAATTCTAATGATTTAATTAAAATAGAAAAAGATTGTGAGATAGCAATTGGCATTGACATAATTGATATTATAAGTGGGCTTTATACTGTTGAAAAGTTAAATAAATTAATAAAACCATTAGTTATCTCTATTATTGAAAAAAAAATTAAAATAGAATCTCCATTGTACTATAAGCTAGATGAAAATTTAAAAAAATACCTTGGTTTTAATGATATATATTATTTTTCAATGACAAGTAAGAAAAGAATAATTTATTATCCTACTAGTGATGAATATTACATAAATATTGAATATGAATGTGAATTTAAAATCGAAAAAGAGTCTCATAAGATACCTATTGGTGTATATTCTATCAATGAAATTCAATATTTATTAAATCTAGCCAAGAACGTTGTTAATACTAAAATTACAATAAATAATAATAAATATTTAATGATTTCAACTAACTATGAGTATGTTTTTGACTCTCACTTAACTGATTGTTTAGGAATTCCAGTATTTAATAATTCTTCAAATTATAAAATTGAACAGCCATTTAAATATAGTAAAACAGGTACGTTAATACCTAAATTTTACACACAAGGTTTCCTAAAAGATGTAAATGGTGATATTATAACATTAAAAGACTTAACTTTAATAGAAAAGAGAAATTACACTATTGATCAATTAAATAAAATACTACCATCAAGTGTAAAAATAGAACAAACAAATAACTATATTACAATTTAATCTAGTGATTATTATTTATTGGATGAAAACTTAATATCAAGCCTAGGACTTGGTAAAAATTATACCCACAAACATGTTGGTTCAGATATTATAACCAGTAATTATTTTGAAGATAAGTTTACTGAAGTACATTGTAATATAATTGAAAAATCCATTTCTAACCATAAAACTAAGGAATATTTGCACTCAAACGGTGATATTTTATGTGTTATTAAATGTGATAAAAGTGGCCAATATATAACTAATGATATTAAATTTATTCCTCTAAATATGAATATAACAGATTTTAATCATATTGAAGTATTTCTCGCGGATCAAGATGTCGCTAAAATAATATGTAACGATTTTATTACATATTTACTTCTAAAAACATAGATTCAAATATCTCATAAATTCTATATCTAACGCGTCCCCCAAAAAGGGACACGTTTGTAAATATTTATATTTACATATTTATATATTTAAACTTAGATAATTTTAGATAATTTTTAATTAATTTTAGATAGTTTTAGATAAGTTTAGTTAAGAAATGCTAAAACATTTTCAGATAAAATTAAATATATTTAAATAAATTACTAATCATGTTCTTTCTGAGTTTGAGTCTAACAGATATTGCTTTTCTCATGGAAAATCCAACAAAATTCAACGTCTCAAAGGTCAAAATGAAGCACCTATCACTACTCGAATTTTTCTATTATAAAAGTGAATTGATACTTAAATAGAAAAAAAACTAGACAGTGACAGATGTCTTTCACAATGATCCAGCCATATCCATCATCTAAAAACTTAATATATCATCATCTCAAAACTTAACATGCCAAAACTCAAAATTAAACACCTATTACCGCTCGAACTTTTCTGTACATAAAGTGAATTGATGCTTAGTACAGAAAACTAGACAGAATAAGTGATTATCCACAAGATTCTATCATCTCAAAACTTAACACACCAAAACTCAAAATTAAACACCTATTACCGCTCGAACCTTTCTGTACAATAAAAGTGAATTGACGCTTAGTACAGAAAACTAGACAGAAATAGGTGATTATCCACAAGATTCTATCATCTCAAAATCAAATACACAACTTCATACCAAAATTATCAACGTCTCAAAACTCAATTACAACATCTCAACACTCAATTACAACATCTCAACACTCAATATTTCAACATCTCAACACTCAATATTTCAACATCTCAACCTAACTGTTCAAAAAGACTTCATTACTTTCTTGTATCTTATATATTTTATACTTTTACATATTTATACATTGAGGAAAAATTATTATTATCATGTACAATTGATGGCTAAGTGGCTTCTTTGATATTTATTTGCTAGTTTTCACTGTCCACGAATTTTTTACATCAATTCATTATTGTTGTAGAACATTTTGGACGTGTGTTAACTGTTATAGGCATACGGTGAATGACAAAAAATTCCACTGTGTGGGTTGTATTTATTACCTAAAATATCTCTGGAAGTTTCTAGAATGGTAAAAATGATAAGTATGCTCATACTCATAAGTATGCTCTGCTCTCATTGGCTGTATTTTATTTTAACAACACAGGTATGCTCATGCTCATTATTCTTGATCGAGAATATTCTAAATGACGTCATAAGAACTAATTCGTAAATCAACAAATAATAATAAAATACAAACAAATAATTATTGTGTATATTACTTTTTCCTATAACAATAAGCAAATATATGGCTGAAGCTGCTTGACTGTCTTTTGTTTGTATTTTATGTAATGTTTAAAGTATAAGTTTACATTTTTTGTAATGCCTAAATTTTTGTAATAATTTTAAGTTTTAAATTTTGTAATATTTAACAGATATTATGTTGAAAAATCTACCTAAATTTTTTGTAATAATTTTAAGTTTTTATTTTTGTAATATTTAACAGATATTATGTTGAAAATAAATTTGAGGGGTGGGGTGAACGTACCCTCCTTCTACTAACAATAGTTAACAAATAGTATATATTTCTTCATTACACTTTTATGAATACAATTATTTTATTGGTTGGAGAATAATATTAATTTGGATAATTTATGTCTCTTACTGACAGGGTTCAAAATATCTGTTGAATACATTTTAGTATCTACTATTGTTAGTACCTACCTAACTAATTATAATTTAACCATCATTTAACACAGCAGATATGGCTTTCAGTAAATTGGTTTCAGAAAACGCTTTCCTTTTTTTAGGCATTTCTAAAATGTAGGTACCTAAGATTTAATATTAATCTTTAGTCTTTACTATTGTCTATTATAGAACAGAAGAATGTAATATAAAACTGTTTAAGTAGGAAGTACATATTATATAGTTTGATTTTATAAGGTAGGTATTAATAAATAAATAGGTAGTGCCAATAATAAAAATCAAAATGTTTACTCTTCATTCAATTATTGACACACAATTCCAATAACTAAAAAACTGAATAACTGTAAGACAGTTATTGGCATACCTACTAAATTAAAAAAAATATTAATCTAAACCTGATTTGAAGTATGTAATTTCATTTGAAATATTCTAAGGAATCAGAATATCCAAAGTTCAAATTATTTAGATTACTATTCAATCAATTAATGACTATGTAAAAAGATATAATAAACAGTACAATATTGAAAGTTCTTACCTGATTTTGGATTTTAGCACGAATTAATTTTCGAGGGAAAAATATTCATATAGCTGATAACATAAATTTGATATCTAACATTGATTACTTAACTATGCAAGTGTGGCTAATTAACAAAAAAAAACTCCTCAAATTATCAATAACATTATTATTTATGAATAATAACATATCACGGTGCCATTAAATATACCAGTGCCAATAACTCTACACTTTATCCTATTATAGTATTCGTCAGGGAAACGTTTTTTCAGTCTCGTCGTGTCATATAAGACTTAATTTCAATAATATATTGTTGGTCTGTAGGGTTGATCGGGTTGTTAAAACGTAACAACGTTAAAACGTTACGTACGAACTAAATCTAAAAACAAGGTGAAAGAGCCCCAGAAGTTCAGGGACTCATGGTCCAATCGTTACTTTTCTTCTTCAGTCTCGGGCGGCGGCGGCTCGGCGGCTGTTTGCGGCGACTCGCGGCAGCATTTGTAGCTACTGTTCGCTCAACGGCATATCACAGGTATATCTAGCATTTTTTGAGCTTTCGTCAATAATAACTTTTTTATTTTAATTTTGGTGCAAGTGTCTTCCACCGGTACAAACAGCTCGGGTCCGCGATATACATAGGTAGATTGCTTACATGATAATATATTGCTGCGAATCTCACGGGATAACGCCGGTCGAGATGGCTATACATTAAAATATAATATCATTTACACTTGAAAAGATATTGCTTCCACAGTATATTACACCCAAAAGAAGTTGAGCAATCAGAATTTTGTTCAAGTTAAAAATCATATTAATTCAACTTACATGATATAATAACTGATAACAATATAAAATAACTGACAAACCGTCTCCGCTCAGAATCGTTTTTCTTATACAATAATTTTATATCATTGAATTCAAGTTTAATGCAATCCATTATACAATGACCCACGTGTAGCCTACTGTACAGCAGAGCGACATCCACTTACCTGCTGTTTTTTTTATTTGTTTCTATGGTGTTGGAAATTAAAATCCCGTTTTTAGAGGCTTATCGTAATATTTCGGTGGTTTTTCCCGTGTCATTAAATAGCTATTGAGAAAATATAAAAATGGTTCTGCCTAAAGTACAATATTGATCCAATTTGCTAAATATAAGATACTATATGTTAACCTAGGCTAATATTTTGGTGTCATGTTGTTTTAAGTATTCAAATACTTTTTAGTACTCAAAAATACGTATTGTAAATATATTTTAAAAAAGTAATTCTACACAGTATTGAATACTTTTTTAAAGGATCTGTATTTAAAATCAAATACTATTTTAAATAATTTATTTGTCTTACTTTATTTACAGGGACGTTAAACTTAATACAATCATAAACATTTGAAATTTTACAACATTTTTATTTTATATACTAAATAATATTATCCATTTAATTTAATATTGAATATATGTAGTCCATCGATTTCCTAATAAAAATTGGAAATACCTTTACTCGAATTAGGCAATCTCAAATAATCTTTATTTATAAAATGTAATAATAAA
>CARXXK010001425.1:0-27988 GCA_949089665.1 Macrosiphum euphorbiae
CACTGATGAAGTGATGAATATATGCTTATATTATAATAGATAATTATAAATTATGTTGCACTGGTATCATTAATTATAATATATACCACAAACTATATTCATATTATAGTCCGCGTATATACTAATATATAATATTATATTATAGTATATATATATTATTATTATTATGTTTGTAATATTCTATTGCTAAATTTTGATTAAGATGATAACAAATTACCTATTCAATGTTACTCAAATTGATGATTTATTACCAATTTGCATGAATTAATACATTGAATTATTACAAGCATATAACTGAGGTAAACTGAGATAATGGAAAAGAACATTGGAAATGTTAAGAAGGTGGATTAGTTGTAATGATATCAGCATCATGTCATTGTAGGATGGATTGTCGGATGTTGTTATATTATATTTGAATTCAATGATAAATCATTGTGTACGAAAAACGATTCTGACCGGAGACGTTGTGTCAGCCAAGCGTACCTGGTTGTATAAATAATCAAATTTAATAGTTAAAATGAAAATTAATAAAAATCGGAAATATCTCATGGCTATAAATAGCGTAACATTCCACTGAGCTTTTATTTTTTGATAGTGGTAGTAAAACTTGTTGGGAACCTTCTATTGAAATGTCTAATGTTAGATATGAAATAAATAACTTTTATGAACTGAATTGAACTGAAAAATAGTTTGAAAATGTTCGAAATGTTTATGAATTTCGTCAATTTTTAATTTTTATCGAGAATAATAGAAAAACAATTTACGAAATTCGAAAAATTTCGCAAGGCTTTAACTAGCTCGAAAAGAGTCAAAATAATTCGAAAATGTTACGATTTATCTATATTAAACGCTAATATAAATATTTGGTGAAAATTTCAAGGGTGTACTGTTATTGGATATTGAGTTACACCAAAAAAATTAAATCGATATTTTCAAAAATTGGTTTTGTTTAATAATATTATTATCTCTTCTTTTAAAACTTTCTTAAATTACTTGGAATTTTTACCTCTCAGAAGAACCAACTAGTTTACTTTTCTGTTCGAAAATATGCTAATCTTGAAAACCTGAGCATTTTTAGTACCAAAAATGTTGCTGACAGACAAAAAAAAAAGTCATTGTAAAACCAATAGGTACATTATTTCACTCCGCTCAGGTATCAGAATCTAAAAAATAAAACAGTACCTACTTAGGAAAGCATGATATAATAAAACATTAAATATTTGATAAAGTATAACAAATAACCATTGTATACCTAAATATATTTGCCAGTTCAGTTTTTTGTTTTATTTATATACTGTAAGTGGTCAAATCTTATAGCTCAACTGACAAGGAACAAATGTGCCATATGATATTCATTATGAGGACAACAGTATATACCACTCACATTAATTGAGAATATTATTCTTCTTGTATATTTTTAAAATTTGTTATTAATATCCTTTTTTATGTTTAAAATTCAATTATTATAATTTATTCTGATTATAATTAAATATCATTATATTTTACTGAATTATTTTATTACCATAAACTATAAATTGTATGTACCTACTTTTTCTTTCTATTACTGTTTTTTTTTTTTTTTTTTTATATTGAATAATTTTAGATATCATAAACCCTATTATACTCACGTGAACGTGGAATGAGTCTTAGATTCTTTTAAATATAGGTACTTACAAGTTAAAACTGAACAAAATGTACATACATAATTTGTAATAGTACTAGAGTAGTAATTTGTACAATTTGTTTGTTTTTGTTTACAAATAATATATACTAATAATAATAAACAATATTGAATCTTGATATTGAATAAACTCCACCAAAGTACCTACTACCTATATATTTTAAATAATAGGTAAATAGGAAGTGGACCTGTTCCCATTTTTTTTTTTTTTTTTGATATATTTATAGGTACCTAGTTATTGCTCAAAAAAGTAAAAATGTTTTGAAACTTTTATAATTTATAAAAAATAGTGATATAAACATATTATGATGAAAAGGGTACCTATACGGCTATACATGACATGTTCCGGGAGACAAGGATAATTTGCGATTTATCTACATTTTACTTAGAAATTTTTACTTAGAACTTGGGAAAATCGTTAGAAAATAGTTCGTTAAATATTCCAAAAGATGAATTTTTACCTGGAACCACCATTTCTGCTCCATACGTTATATTAGGAGACGAAGCGTTTCCTCCGAAAACGTACTTGATGCGACCATATCCAGGAAAGCAATTAGATGATTCGTTAAAACGAATCTACAATTATCGTCTTTGTAGAACTCGTAGAGTAGTGGAAAATTGCTTTGGGATTTTAGCACAAAAGTTTCGTGTTTATAACAGGAGGATACAGTCTAAACCAGAAAATGTGGACTATATTATTTTAGCAACTTGCGTTCTTCACAACTTTATAAAAAAATACAGCAATTGTACCAATGAAGTTTTTCAAAATATAAATGAACCCGTTTCAAATATTACTCTAAATAATATACCTATGCAAGGCGGTGGAGCTGGACGGGCAGCGTTTGCAACACGAGAATTATATAAAGATTTTTTTAATTCTCCAGCAGGGTCTGTACCGTGGCAAAATGAAAAAATTTAACAACATAAAAACGCATCTATTATTAGGTACTTACTACTATTTAATTTTACTGTGTATTACGTCTTAATATAGGTACTTATTATTATATTAATTCAGCAAAAATAATAATTTATAAGCTATTTTTTAACAGTTGTGTTTTTTAAAATTTAATAACTTACAGTTTTTTATGTAAATGACATACTATTGTCATTAGCGACTAGCAGTTGTTCATTTCAAATGTGTACCTATATCAATTATTAAAATATAATCTTGAATATGCTATAATATGCTTGTATTAAATTTATCATTTTTACAATTTATTAATTTTTTAAATTAAATAATAATTTAACTATAAATTCTTAATAGTTGTTAGTAAAAACATGTTATCTATACTAAAAAAATACATAATTAAGTACTAACAAATACCACTTACCTGTTAGATTTATTTCATTTCCAATAGAATTCCAAATTTTGTCTTTATGAGCAGTATCCATATATTTTGGGTGTGAAAGGTCGTATAATTCTATATGAGAACGAACCATTTCTATAATTTTTTCGTCGGCATTGGTACACATGATTTCAGATTGTGGTGTATAGTTTTTGAAAAAAACAACTTTTTATTAACTTTCTTAAACTTTTTTAAACTTTTTTAAATTTTACAAATACGTCTTGCGAGTAGAAGTAAGAACAAACCGATCAAGCTGTCAATTGGCACTAACGGTTGTTTACACTGTTCCGTATTTTTCATATCCGTATCAGTGAAATTCCCCAAAACATTGTCTCCGACAAATCTAAAATTACGGACACGGACGGTACGGACACGGAACGGATACTGAACGGACAACGTGTAAACATGCCCATTTCATAACAAGTAAACAAATTTAAAACGCCGGACACGGAACGGACGGCACGGACACGGAACGGTTATGTGTAAATAGACCTTTGAATTTGCGATTTATCTTTAAACTACATTTTACTTAGAAATGTCTAATATAGAAATATTGCACGTAAAAACGATTAACGAATAATATTATCTACTTTTTCTGTAGAATTAACCTGTTATAATATAGTATATTCTGGTATCTACCTAGTTATTAGGTGGGTAGGTAGGTAAATGTTAGGAAACTGGATATTGTACATAACAATTTTCAAAAAACTTTAATGATTATTAAATCCATTAATAATATAAGTTAGAGTAGGTAGTTAGACAAAGACAATTATAGCATTTATAAACACATTTTGGTCATGATTTAAAAATTACTAATTTCGATTATTTTGTTTTCTATAATATTATTTTAGTTCTTTGGGCAAAGTGGATAGAACCTTTATTTCCGGAGTTACAGACTTTTTAAAAGTTGAAATTATAATAATATGAAATTTCGTGGGCACATAGGTACTCAGCATGGTGCAATGTATATTGTACCTATACCTATTGCGTAGGTCAGGGTATTCTACAATAGTAGGTACTATTCTACAGTAGCGTGGTGAATTTTTTTTGGCTGCATCCGATAGTTCCGTCCCAAATATAAAAATTGAATTTAAAGATATATCTACTAGTTCCGTTCCGGGTTTTTCAATGGATATACCAATTATGTCCCCTGTCAAATCGAATTTAACAATATCATATAATTTAGAAATAAAGAAACTCCTAGTTGTTAATAGCTATTAACATGACAGTTTGACTTTGACTATGTTATATGACTATATTTAGTAAATTTGCTAGAATTTTTTATTATTTTAAATTATTACCATTGATTTTATATTATACAGATGGGCCATGCTATAGGACGAAATGCAAGCAAACACTTTAGTGTTATCGGCTCTCGATAGGTGTCGTTGATGTATTTGTAAATAACTATTAATTAAAATAAGAATCCACAGCGTTCGAGCATACGGCTGGCGATGGGGGTGTACGACAATGGTCTGTGGAGTGGGGCCACGATTAAAAATATAGAAAAATATATATTATATTATCAGACCGCCCAGTTCGTTCGCCGTTCCACCAGTTGTCGGTAAATTTGGCTGCATCAAAGGATGTTACGCGCAAATATCACAAGTGTGTACGCTGCTTTATTCTGAATAGAGCTAGTATAGAATGACTATGTTATTAAAATGTAGGTAGGTACTATTGTAAGTTCTTGACCTAACGAATACAATTTTATTGACACTTGTAGAATAAAAAATTAAAATATAGAAAAGTATTAATAATTAAATAAAAAAGCATACATAATTAAACACTAAATGCTTGAATAAAAAAAATATGAAATTTATTTTTCAAGTCATTGATTTTCAAAATTACACACGTATATTATAAAGTATATTATAAAATCAATGTTATTACGATTAACTTATGAATATATAGTATACTAATATTATGATTTATGAATGCCTATTTTTGTAGTTATGCATTTTATAAGAACAATATTTATACTTGTTATTACGATTAAACTATGAAAATATTATTAGAATGGAAATTGGAATCTGTACGGGCCGATAGCATATAATAATAGTATGCGCACCCCGGACACCTAATTGTTGACCACTAACACCTAGGACAGGTCTTAAATATACGAGGACTAGCTGGGTGTGTAGTGGTGTAATAGCTCGAACAGCTGCAGTGGTCGGGATTGCCGGGCAAATACTGTCGAGCTACATAATGCGTGTAGTGTATTTATGTGTATTGTGTATTGTTTGTGTGTTATGTGTGTATATATGTGGGTGTGTGTACAATAAAACAATAATAATAAAATGGTAACACGGTTTTTGGTAATAAGTTGCTGTTGCCGTATAATACACAAGAATAATGACACAAATATATAAAAAATCACAGCAACACAATAGGTATAAAAATATAATATAAAAATGATAATATTATGATAGTGCTATGCGCCCTTATGGCACGGCAGAATATAATAAATATTGTAACAAAAAATATAAAATATAATAAATAACTCACAGAATTTGGTGGAGCGCAGACTGGCCAGCTGGTCCTGAGCTATATCGACATAATAATAAATAATAATAAAATAAAATACACTGGCGATTCTCGCCTTACAATAAATAGTAATAGCCAAAGGTATGGTGATTTGCACCGCACAATATAATTGAAACCTGGCGATTCGCGCCCGAACAAATATAAAATAACTATTTAGCGATTCGCGCTTTTTACGACAATAATAATAAATTTATAATGCTATAATGTCACACCGAGAATTTTATATAATTTAAACAGTTATAATTTAACTAGGCCCTTCTGGCGCTAATAATTATAATAAAAAACAATATAAGTTATTTAAACAATTATTAAACACAGTGGCGGCTCGCAAGTAAATTCATTGGGGAGACTGAAAATTTAATAATAAAAAAAAAATGAACCCAAAAAAGATAAAAAAAAACCTTTTTTAATTATTATAATTGATAGCTTTATAAAAATTATAAGAATAGATAATTATTAAATAATTATAATAATTTAATTACTAGGTACACGCTGCTATACAATGTCAAATAGCTAAATTTAATAGTCTAATACGGACGCACGACACGCTGCAGTTTTCGTGTTTACAGAAAAATACGTGACGACCGCAATGCGAACGGCAAAAACTTCTCAATGTACTGAATAACATCTAATATCTATACAATCTATCCCCGTCCTCCGCCTTGTCATGCATATGCAATTTGATTATATTACATAATTGAGTCTTTCGGACGGCAGACTCTCGAACTAACGACCGTCGTCGTCGTCGTCGTTATCGATATATTTAGCCTGTATTGTTATCGATATATTTTTATATTGTATTGTTATTGAATGACACTCATCATTAATGTAAAAATAGAATACAAAATATTATCAATATTAATATCGAAAACCATGATAATTATTTTCAGAATGGATATAACATAAAAATATTAAATTATAATACAATTTTCTTCAAACTTTTTTATTGCATTACTACTTTTTATTTTTATGGGGAGTCGCCGTCTCAAAGACTCCCCTGACGAGCCGCCACTGATTAAACATAATATTTTTTGTGCGCGTTGAAACGGTCGGAACAACGTACGGGAAGCGACAGACATTTACGGCGGCCGTGCTAAGTAAATATAAGCGTAGACGGAGCGGCGGCACGATATCATTTAATCTACATATTATATAACTCACAAGACATTTAAATAGGTACATACAAAAATAAATATTATGACAACAGGTGATAGTGTGTGTGTGTGTGTGTGTGACCGGCTATCCTCGCTGCCCGACAATGATATTATAATTTAAATGATGCGTATATACTATTATTTAATTATGTTGCGACGGCAACAGAATCAGTATAATATACCTTTTTTAACTGGACGGAATTGGTATAAAAAAAGGTTCTTGGGACGGAACTATTGGATGCAGCCTAGCTTTTTTTTTATCTTTGAGGCCAACAAAATGAGTTGTTTTTGGACACCCATCGCCTATAAAACAAAAAGCACATCTTTTGAGGGGGCTTATAGAGAGCCAGGCCTCCCTCTAAAGTTTATTGATTCTCACCAATATATTTGTAATATTTAGGTACCTACGTGTCAAAACTCTAAATCATATGCTATAATTATTTAGAAGATATAGCCCCACCGAGATTATTCTGAATTGCTGTTAAGTTGGGGTATAGGTTTATACTTTATAAATTATTAAAAAAAAATTTAGATAGTTATTAGACAATTATAATCTTTATAATAATGTTTAAACAATTTTAAGTTGGAATATAGGTCGGTATAGTATACGTACAGTGAAGTAGATTATTCTGCTGTATGCCTGTATACGCATAGATACATTTTTCTAAATGTTAAAGATTCGTAATTTAATATACCGTAAGAGTGGGATACTATTTGCTCCAAATATATTTCTTTTTTAGTTTGAACCTATAATTTAGCTTCAATAACAAAGATAAAAATTACCTGTTCGCGTTGTTTTATATGTATAGATGTTGAGAGGTAAGAACAATTCAAAAAAATCCGAATGTCGTACTAGTGACATACTTATTCCCAAAAGTTTGGAGCAAAGTTAAAATACATTGCAGGTTACATTGCACAATGATTAAAATTACCTTACTTTAATGCATATAATAACTATTGGTGTAATGTTTAGTGCTTGTGTTTTAACTTATTTGAACCTATACATAATATAATTGAATGATATAAATTTTTTTTTTCTTAGTTGATTTAAAGTTTTTTTTTAATACATTTTAAATTAAATTTCAATCCCCTAGATTTTGGATAACTTTTCCGTTATGTGTTTTTTGGGTTTTTTAAAACAATTTTGTTCATGACATACATCTTGGAGGCAAACTAATGGATCGATGTTCGTAATGTTTGAAAAAATTAGTACCTAATGTTAATAAGAATAATATAAAAAAAACTACAATCTCTGATCTGAAAATCGTAATGTGCTACGATTGATATCAATAAATATTTTTTTGGAGCAATGTTTAACCCCTGGAGTAAAGTACGCTCTTACGGTAGATAAATAATAATTACTATAGTTATATAATATATAGTGTTTGAAGTATGAGAAATATTTCATTTTGAAATATTTCACTAAGTTGTGAAATATTTCACAAAAACGTGAAACATTGAAATTTTTTTAACACAAATAAAAACACAATTTATTTATTTTTTTAACACAATGTTCAGTGTTCTAAATTCTAATGTCAGAATTCAGTAAGTATACAATATACATGTATAATATTGTATACCTACTTGTATCATTTAAACATTAAAATATTTAAAAATTTTGAATACCAATTCAAATGTATAATACCAAAGGTTAGGTATACATACAGGTACCATATAGTGATGAAGGTAATTTATGACAGTTATATGTAAATATAAAACAAAATATATTAAAATACTGAATTATTTCACATATTTTGAAATATTTCATCAAATATTTCATTTTTTTAAATTTCATGAAATTTTCAAACACTAATAATATATATTCAAAAAAATTTGTTAACGTAATATACGTAACTTAACTATACAAACTCGATAACTTGATGACCACCGGAGTTACGAGAACTGTCATTTGATAATTATGTAACAGTTTTTAGTACATCCAAGATTCAAATCATAGAGTAAGAAATATTTAAATGACTAAATAAACCTACACGGGTAATACATTTTCAATATCAAGGTTTTTATAGGAATACGTTAGTATTAAATTCGTACTGAAACTATACAAAAATACGGTTCATCAATAATATTTTTCGGATAAAATAGGTACTATCGGCTTAATATTATTTTTGGATCAAATACTGTCGGTTGGAATATTATAACCAGTGAGAAATATTGTAAGTGAAATTACTATATCGTCCTTTTTATACTCCCTCATTAAAATGCAAAATGCTTTAGTATGAACTCCGCTTGATTGGATTGGTTGGATGATGCATTTATATATTTGCAGCTAGTATATAGTACATTTGAAATTTATAAAGTATATCAGTAACCAGTAGGTCTGCATCAATATACAGTTCTTCATAATGTTTTTACGAGGTTCCAAAAAAATAATTATCATTATCTCATCGTGTTGTCCCGGCTTTAGTTGTTGATGCTGTAGCCAGCTGGTAAAGAATAAAGATATGGGCATTCTTGATTTTTTTTGTTTATTTTCTATAATTAATATCGATAAAACAATTTTTTGCTCGGTGGAAAACTTATTTCATAAATTAAACATATTTAAGATTATAAATATATTTTATTCATATTTCATGTAAGTACCAATATTCAGTGGCGAAATTAAATGGCGGGGGGGGTCGTATCCCACCCATGACTTTTTCTTTAAAACTGACGAAGTATATTAATTATAGGTACCTATGTCCCTACTTATTTAATTATATAAATATTACTATATTTATAGCCTATATAGGTACGCTATTACCTACTGATATAGGTACTTTGTATATATATATTTTTTTATTAGGTTTAAGGCTTCGATGACTGAGGTCATAAGCCTGTAGGTTGATAGGGTTGGTACATATTAATGTTGGGATGGTTGTTACGGTCGGTTAAGAAGTAAGAACACGTGTATGTGTGGTAAGGTTTTTGCGTACTACTAACCCGGGTCACCCATCCGAGAACTAGTGGCAGCGGCCGTTGCTTACTTTCAATCATATTGCGTAATTGATTCAGCCACTGCGCCGCGCCGAGCCACCCCCCCCCCCCCCCCGGATTTGGGTTTCGTATCACCCCATGACTTTTTTTTTAACTGGAGAACCAAATTTATGTACCTACTTATTATTTAATGGTAGGTACTTACTAATATAGTATATTTTATAGAAACAACAAATAAAAACCCAAATCCAGATAATATACCTAACTTGGTAATAAACACCAATCACTATCGCAATATTGCACAAATATATTGAAATAATGCAGTTTAGCTCGATTTTTAGGAATTTTTTTCGGGAACCTATATATATGTATATTTCAACGAGTTACACAATGGCGCAATCAGACTTTGTCGGCTAGACTTGGTTCCAAGGTTATGAACTTTTAAAGATTGTAATTTTGAGTATTATACGTCTACGCAGGTTATTTCATGAATCTACTAGAAAAAGTACATTTTAAAACTTTATTAAAAAGTACGTGATTATTTATTTTAATATATGCATGCATTTATTCATGTGCCCATGGTCTATACTTACATTAGGTATATATAGATTACAGATCAAAATGGTTGGGCTGAGAGGTTTTTATCATAAAAACCAACATTTTTTTTGTGGGTGGCGCGCGCGGTAGGGGTAAATGTTTCAAAATCCCCACAAACATGTACCTTAACATTTTGACTATTTTTGATTATAAATTACGAGTTTTATTAGATTTTTTTAAACTATTTTCGATACAAAATTTTTTGGTCGGTCAAAAATCTTGAAAATGTAATATAATTTTAAAAACTTAGTTTAATTTATACTTAAACCAGTTACAACCCCCCTGCTTTCATAATCGCCACTGATTAATAGGGATTTAATAAAATATATTTAGGCTGGCAGACCGTCTCCTCTCAAAATAGTCTTTTCAGGTAGGTACCTATGTACAGTCGGTAAATTAGCCATAAAATACATTGAATACGTGTACGCGATTTACAGTTAACAAGTAAAATATTCTGCACTGAATAATATGAGTGTAACTTATACTAGTAAGTATTACGATAATAAGGAATCCTAAGAATTACTCAACTCTACCTGTCCAAGCCACTGAATAGGGTACCTATCATAGTTATTATATTACCTGGTACCACCACTCCGCCACCGACCGACACACACACGCATACACAGCACACACCTGATTGTCAATATATTAAATCAATTAATTATTTTTGTATTGTTTTTATGTTATCTTGTGAATTATATAATAATATGTAGATTACGCGTGAACGTTCGCCGACGCGACAGTTTAGCGCGGCCGCCGAAAGTTATCCAGACCAGTTCACGCACCGGTGTCAACGAAGAGCGCAACATTTATTATTTCGTGTGCCGGTCGCTCGTGTTATCCAAAAATATTTTCATTATAGGCGCGAATCGCCTAAGTTGTAATTACATAAATATTATCATTGTAGGTGCGAATCGCCGAAGTTTTAATTATATATAGTATATAATATTGGTTGTAGGCGCGAATCGCCTTTCATGCCGAGCATATTATAATATTGTGAGGCAAATCGCCATCATTAGTGTTGGTGCTCACAAAGCGCTGGACATATTACTATTTTATATTGTTTTATATCTTGTGCGACAACTCGTCACTGCTTACTATCTTTCGTTACCTACATTAGTATTTTTTAGTGTTAATTATATTTCTCAAGTTGTTATTATTATTGTGTGTCGATTTTTAATGTATTATATAGGATAGGTAGCAGCTGGCCAGCCGTGCACCGTCAATATTGTGAGTAACATTTATTATTATATTCCATTACAGCTTTAATAGCTGCATTATATATTTTATACTATTGAGCATATTTATTATTCTTAGCTGCTCAAATAGCTTATTATTTACAATTATTATATTATTGCGTCTGTTAGACCAAAAAGGGTCATAATATTTAATTTGTATATTGTGCATTATATTTATATTATTGAAGCATAATTATAACATATTGTTTCAAAATTGAAAATACGCGTTTGACATTTTATTATTTAAGTATACACACAACCACAAATACACACCTACACACACCACCTGCACACTAGTACTCACAGGTCTTGCTCGGCGAACCTGTCCAATTCCTGTTGAGTACTAAAACAAATACACACACAAGGTGCACAATCTGGTCGGTGTGCGACAGGTATTATACGATATATTTATATATTTATATAAGTATTAATAATTCGCAGCGAAGAAAATAGGTAACCGGGCTCACGTTTTATTATTAAACGTTCCCGGCCTAAACACTACCCAAGTGTTGCACAGCAGCAATTATTGTATACCCAGTTCTTGGTTTATAAGACGTAATAAATTTGTTATACGTAAATGCTGAGGATTTAGATTCATTTAGGTTGATATTTACTACACATTGAAACGTCTTTCTTTGTACCAGGCAGAAATTTCGAGAATTATTATTTATATTATTTCTCTACAGTCTACATAGACTAGGGATTTTGGGAGTGCAGAATCCATAAAATATATTTCATAGTTTTCCGATTTTCGAGTTTTCAAACATTTTGGAATATTCTTGAACCTAAGCAAATGTATACTTTCTCCGGCTACTCGGCTTTTCGAAGAAATTAACTTGGCTTGCATAAATATTCTGAGGTACCTATAGAACCATTAGCCCCATCTACTTTTAAGAATTTATCATTGTCATTCAAAATTATTACGTGATGTTTTTAAAAGGTTGGGGGGGGGTATAACACTTTTCTATAAAAGCCACTAGACGTATGTTATACAGTCTTAATTAGCGTCAACTCAGTTGTAAGTTAACAGTAAAGTGTCTTTTGGTTTGACTTTGTTTGATTTTTTTCAAGATTTACCAGTATGGCAGGTAAGTCTAAATAATTATTTAAACTTTTTTGAACTTGATCAGTGGTATCACATAGTATTAAAATTGGTTCCATATCAAAATATCTCCTCAAAAATATCTCCGGTTAAAATATCTCCAACAAAATATCTCTAGTCAAAATTATCTCCAGTTCAAAATATCTTCGATTTAAAATATCTCCAGTACAAAATATCTCCTGTTAAAAATATCTTTAATGGAAACATCTCCCATGAAAATATTTTATATTAATATTGATTTTTTTATAACTACAATTATTAAAAGTACATAAAAAAACTGATGTCTAAAGTATTAGGGATTAGGTACCGAAGTAAGTACATTTTCTAGTAATAATGTTTAGAAAATAATCCGAAAGGCAAAAATAACTAATCACAATATTACACTGTCACACTGGCCAATTTGTATTATCTGATATATTTTTCACGATTACGAGTGCGATTACAAACGATGGTAAACGATTTTATCGAGGTAACAACTGTATCGATACGACAGTGTGTCAGTAGACACACAGCTTGTATCGATTAACCTAGGTCCAGATTCACTATTTAAATTAAAAAATGCCTCTATAATTTATTATAAGTCAAAAAGGCAACAAATTATTATTGCATAATGGATATCTTCATACGTTCTATAAAGAAGGTGTGAACAAATTAATTTGGCGAGTACAAAACATACAAATGTACTTCATGCTATACAACCACTCGAGAAGAAATAGGTAATTATTATATTATTAATTATTAAGGCCTGGATTTAGTTGTATCATTTACTAAAAATTAACCATAAAATCTATACATTACAAAACGTTGACATTTATAATAAATTTAAATTTTATAACGTCTAAACATAATATACATAAAACAAATTAATACAACTTAACTAAATTAGCTCTTTTTTAATTTTTAATTTAATTTTAGGGGATATAATAAAAGGATCTGTTCATTACTCACACGCACCAGATATTGGTAAAGTAAAAATTAAAAAAAAAATATAACAAATATAAAAGAAGAAGCAAAAACGTCTGTATAACTCCTAGAAATTTAGTAAAAGACTGTTTAAAATCGTAAGTCAATACAACGAAATTACACTAATGAATTATTTGAGGGGAATTGCCCACTATCTTAAATTTTAACTTATATCTTGATCGGATTTTATATTATAAATACAGTCAATTATATTACAATAAAACATTTATTTTGTACTTGTAATAAATAATAATAATTACATATTATTTTAAAAATTACATATTATGATTACAATAAAATATTTTAAAATACTAATGTACTTACTGCGGTAATCACTTTAGACATCAGTTTTTCATCTGTTTTTAATAATTGTAGTTATAAAATAATTAATATTAATATAAAATATTTTCATGGGAGATATTTCCATTAAAGATATTTTTAACAGAAGATATTTTGTACTGGAGATATTTTGAACTGGAGATATTTTGACCGGATATATTTTTGCGGAGATATTTTGACCGGTCACCTTAAAATTAAGTTACAAATATCTTTAATGTTTAGTTTAATTATTAAGAGCTAATAAAAATAATTTAACATTGATGATTATATTTCTATATTTAATTTTATATAATATACATAAATATCTTAACTTTCTCAATTACAATTCAACGTTTTAGTGACAAAAAATAAAATAATTTGTAGATTTAAAACAAATGTAAAACTAGTATTTGCTTAATAATTTTTAATATAAAAATGTATGTACACAATTCATCAGATGAACATGGTGAAAGATTCAGGCCGAGATCTTGGTCACCCCATAGAATGATTGATATTCTTCTTGGCAATGAAGGAGCTTCATCGAGGAGAGTACCAGGGCTGAGAGGTCACTTGGTATATGCCGATGATATTGGATACACATATGTGCAAAATCATGAATCCACTAATCGACGGTTAGTATTGAATACTTATAAAAATATAATGCATTAATATTGAGTACACTGGTTGATAGACCTTTATGTGATTAATATACCTTAAAAAATTACCTTATAGACAGCTTCGATGTTCGCGTTACGAACGGGGATGTACTGCTACTGCATCAATGTCGATATTCCCAGAAAATAGTCCGATTGTAGTGTATCAACCACACAATCATCTCGTAGGGCCTGAAATAGAGATTGGGGCATTCTACGATGCAATGAGACGGCGTGCTTTAACAGAGGGGACACCTGCACAGACAATTCTAGAAGAAGAAGCGAGGAGGTAAACAAATTCACAAAATTATTTAAATACATCATTTAGAGTTATGTCAAAATGTACTGATACCTGAATAACAATTTTTTAGATTTCCAAATGCAGCTATAGAGGTGTCTCGTGAGCAAGCACTACGGGCAATGCGATATGTGCGACGAACTGTGAATCCACCAACACCAGATAATCTCAGGGTCATGGGAGAGATTATTGTGTCACCGACATGGCAAAGTCGTCTACTTTATTCTGTAGACGATAATGCAGCATTCTTCCATGGCAACTTGGAGTTCATAATCAATGAAGAATTGATTTTTGGAGGATTGATTTTTTTTAATTTGGCATATTTACGACGCATTGCTCCGTACCTAAGTGAAGCAAGAGTCTTGGAAATTGATGGCACATTTGGTGTCATTCCGCGAATTCCTGCTGATGCCAAGCAGTTGATCACAATCCACGCTGTCTTAGACAATGTCGTAAGAAATCTGTTAACATTAGATAATCAATTTACTTACATATTTGGTTTATTTAAATTTTATTTTCTTCAATTTACATTTGTAATTCAAGTCAATTCCTGTGGTATATGCATTACTAAATCGTATAACAGAAAACGTCTATATAGGACTGTGGCAATATGTGCGAAATAATTTTCCGGAAGATATTTTTGACTGGCAAAATGTAAGCATTGTATCAGACTTTGAAACAGCCATGCGAAATGTAATACAAATTTTGGCTGATGCTCTCCAAAACATAAGCTATGGCCGCTATGACACAATGGCTTATTTAAGAAGAGTATCTTATTCCGTGAGAGGGTATATAAATATGCAAATAGGCCATTTAGCTAATAGTAGGTACCATATAAATTCAATTGGGTGTATAAACTAAATGACAATAAAATGGAATTATGGAAATCCTTCTTGAAGATTTCATTCCTGGACAGCTACCAGTGGTTGGACTTCAGCCTCTGCCACCTGTATTGCCGCCATTCCACATTCGTGGAGCTGCTAGACCTAGGAGGGGCCGTGGTTGTCAACGGGCAGCAGCAGTTCCAGAAAATTATGGAATGGTACGGCATCCAAATGTGCGCGAACAACCAGGTGGTAACCTTGGATTAACTGAAGATCACCGTCTTCTCAGTAATATACAACTATACATTTAAGTTAAAAATACATTATACACTCTAGTTACTATACTTTATATGTATATAAATATTATAGGGAATTCAGACAATATTTAGGTGCCAATCCAGATTCAAGGTAAGCATATAGAAATAAAATATGATAAAAAATATATTGTCTTAACGAAATATGACTTTTTAGCAAATAATGAAGACCGAAATGAACGCCTTGATCTGCCAGAAAACGAAAGTATGCTTTAGAGTATTTCTATAAATAAAATGTTGGAGTGTCACCATTGGGCGGTTCTCCACCCAAGTACTAATTTTTGTAATTTATTCTTCTACGCTCATATGCTTATTGTAACTGTATTACAGATTGTATATTATTCTAACAAATTTAAAAATAATAAATAAAATAAATTATTTATGAATAAATATTCACTTATTCTACAATTTAATTTGTATTAAAGTTGAACAGCCAGCTATCGATGATACGTTAGTGGAGGAAGAGGACTATGAAATAGTTGAGCTTGGCATAGATGATGCTCTTGTTGACGGTAGATTCACTTTAAATGTTATAATACTGAAACATTAGCTTAATAACTTTCCATTTTGTTTAAGAACAAAATATTCAACCAGCTCACCAGTCATACCTAATTTTACTCTCAGAAAATCATGTTTAGCTCCACTAGTTTAAAAATTAGAGTGAATTTACCTCATAAAATGTAAAGGTAAGATTATTGTCTAGGGTATCTCATAGGCTTTTTATTATATTTTAATTTTAAAGCGAGTTATAAAAATTTATTTTTTTGTAATAATAATATTTATTTTTAATTTTAAAATTGTAAATTTTATGTACAAATTAAAATACTCATAACTTGCTTTAAAGTTAAAATATAATAAAAAGCCTACAATATGAAATATAATAAACTTAGCCTTAAATTTTAGAAGAGGGCAATTTAATCTAATTTTTAAGCTAACGGAGCAAAAAGTGTTCTACTACGGTTACAATTTGCTATGTTACACACTTGTAAGATGGAGACAACAAATGTCCTTGTAACGTCTTCTTAAACCGAATTGAAAAATAAAAACTCACTTATACTTTTTATTCTAAAGGTGATCCTGTAGACAGATGTTTCTTTGACTTGAAAGTTGGAACCAAGTAAATTCGGCCAACATTTTGGTGCCTTGCGGTCACGGATGGTGCTGTGATGAGTGTGCGATTCGATTAGATAAATGCAGAGTTTGCAAAGTAGAATTTCCCACAACACAGCCCAACCATATAATGCACGTTAACCTAGGAGATGGTAAATATTAATAATGATACAGTAAATTGAGGATTTTTTTCTTTTATAATTAAAATATACAATTTTTATTAAAAGGTAAATGGATGCCAAATACTTCATTACTCGATCCAACTGGAAGTCAGTGCCTTGGATGTATGCGCCATGTACAATATGTACCAGACCAGGCGCAATATATACTGTTGGACTGTGGCCATGGATGGTATTGTGCGAGCTGCATCTCCACACCTCCTGCCAAATGTGACGTCTATGGTGATATGGTCGAAGGTACCTTAAGGATATTTTTAAATTGAAAAAATATTTCATCATTTTTTTGTTATTCATTAATATATAATATATATTTATATAGATATTTTTTTTTTATATATAATATAATACTTTTTTTTTATATATTTATATTATATTATTATTTGTTTTGTTTATTTATTTATTATATAGTAAAATGTTAAGATAGATAAAATAAATATATCATTTTTATATTTTCTTATTGATAATTATTCAGGAGAAATTCTACCAAACTTCCATCAATAGCAGATACGTTTTAATTGTTAAAATAAATTGTTACAAAAAACGTATTCCAAAAGATAAGAACACCACATAATATTAATTTATCTACCTATTGGCTCAGACGACTACCAAATAATTAAATTTCTTGTTTTGATGTTGAAAATTGTTAAAAATCTTACTCATATAATATCTACTTATAAAAATTTAAATTTAGATATAAATCATCTATTAGGTATATTCATAAGCTCTATATTTGTCAAAATATGGCAAAAATGGTAATATTTACAAAAATAAAAAAACAAGTTAGTATATTTCAAAACCAATATCTCTTAATAGTAATACTTGAAAATGTCATCTATAATGTATCATTGATATAATTGAATTCAAAGCATAGTACATCCAGTTATTGAGGTAATATCTAAAATATCTTCAAAAAATAAAATGCCAATTTACCAATTTAGGTGTAGACAGCTTTTATTCGAATCACAATTAATGTGTTATGGATTCCATCATCCTCTGAATAGAATGAATGGATATAAAATTGTTCATAACCCGTCAACCACAGACAGAGTGGTCTTAGATTAATGCGAAAAGAATAATTAAATTACACAAAACCAATTTACTACAACTTTTTTAAAGAAACTGGAGTCAACAAATTATGTTAGTAAAAATTAATAGCTTAATGAATTTCAAATTATAAGATATGATTGGGATCAGAGAATATCTGCTAGATATTAAAAGTTTTGTGGGTCCAGAAGCAATTGTTTGTTTCAAAATATTTTTTAGTAATACAAGAATTTAAATGATTACAAAGAGTGTAGGTACCTGAGAAAATATAATTATTACCTTGTCACATTGAAGAAAAAAAAATGACACTGAGGTTGCCTAATAGTCAAAACAAATATTTAAAATATTAAAATATCTAATTTCTAATTTATCGATCGTCTAAATTAAGATAATATTAAAAGTAAATCACATGTTTTCTACATTTTTTTGAAAAAAAATGTCAACTATAAATTTTAATATGATACTAGATGTGACACCGTGTAGTATGCTTCTGTTTTTCATTTACAAATTCTGAAGTTCTACTCTACATCGTGGAGCGTGGATTATACTTTAATAAAATCTATACAATGCCATATTGTTATAACTTATATTAAATATATAACTTATACATTATTTTATAATAATTATTTGTGATGGTTTTTACTTATCAATTATCATGTAGATATGTGATTATCTCTATCAGTAAAATGCAAATATCCCCCACACCAAATTTTTCACAAATTGATCTAAAAAGTTATTAGGTAGGTATCATATAAAAGATAGAACTAAATAAAAATAATGTTATTTGTGTAACAGAAGTACCTGTAAGAGTCAGGAGTAGCCATTTTCCATATTTAAAAATAAAGTTTTCTTAAATTAGTCATTGACAAAATGATTTAATTCACAGACATAACTCCACAGTGTGTAGGTATAGTTTTCTTTTGGTTAAATAAAGTAACTAAAATTACTTTCTGATGGGTGATGTAGGGTTGGGGGGAAAGTAGGTAAAATTAGTACACAAATTAAACGAAATAGGTATCAGAATATAAATAATTTAAAAGTCTTCATCAGTCATGTCCATTGTTGATAGTTGAATAATTTTAATAACAGCCACTGAAGCTTTTTGGTAATTGCATACTCTTTTTTCAAAGAAGTTTGTCTTTCCTCGTTGCAAATGGGAACAGTTTACTATAAGCATAAGCTAAATATACAATTGAACATTTAATACATTTTTAACTACAAAATAATTTGCAGGTTGTTGATGAATAATTTGTCGAAGTGTGAACCTTAAATGCTCATGAAAAATTGTGGCTATGTATCCCTTACATTTGTGAACAGATATTATAGAAGCTATAATAGGATGCCCGTATTACATTTTCAAACTCATTGGCATAGCAATAAAATTTATATTGTCAATAATTTTAAAAACATAACTAATCGAAAAAATTTAAATGTATTATCCGCATAACTAGGTAAAAAAGAGTAAAATTGTTTTAAAAATTGTATGGTGTATAGAAAATGCTAATAGGAACATTCGGCAGACAAATCATGTATCTATACCTAGGGATTTTTTTTTCTCACACTTATAAAACAAAATCAATTTTTCCTAAATTATCTTTTTGTTTTTCCCGATGTATTTGAAAACAACTGGGAACATTCAATCATTACCTGTTTAACGCATCCATCTAGATGCACTTTCCCTTCGGAAGATATACCGATTTCAAAACTAGTTATGTGTTTCTTTGCAATTTCAATATTATGTTGTGGTCCTCAGCGTTATTAAAATTGGATTCTTGTTCAGCAAAATTGTAAAATTAAAACTCTTGTTAAAAATATGCCAGTTCCGTCAGTGCACCATTTGTCCTCTCTCTCTCTCTCTCTCTCTCTATCTGTGCACAACGAGTAAACATTTAAAATTTTATACTTGTGTGATATACTTACACATGTGTGTATGAATTTGACATTATTGAGTATGTAAGGCTTTTCTGGGCGAATTAAAATAATCATAAACTGTTTGGCCTCCAAATCCTTTATTCGTCTGTTCATTTTCTTCTAACTCGTCGTTGGAGAAACAACATTTTCTGAAAATGTCAAGTTATAAATAAAAATACATAAATAGGTACCAAATTTATGAATTATGTTAACTCTTAGATGCCATTTACTAGTCGTGCTCAGAGTAGTACCAATGTTGCTGTAAATTACTAACATTTATTTTTCTTCTCTATCCCAGACAAGTGGTTTGGATTATGTTTTAAGACAGCCTCTGACCATATTTACTAATTTAATGAGCATTGTTTGCAATCACTAATAATTGAGAAATGATTACCGCAGATTCTATGCCAGGTAGTAATCGGGATAATTCGAACATTTGTAGCCATTATTTCCTTTTTTTTCATTGATTTTTTGGAAATCTACCTATATTTGTGAACAAATTAGCAAATTAGACTGACTCCGCATTATTAAGAAATGTAATCAGTACAACTAGAAAATAATACTTACAAATGAAAATTAACGTAATGTGGCGAGGCGATACATTGGATGTTTTACTAAAAAATATACACTAATCCATGGTGATTTTGTACCAACATTTATGAATAGAACTCTGTACCTACGACTGTAGTTCTGTAGTCTGTATTTTTGTTCAAATTTCAAATAATCGAGACTCGCGAGTGATTCAAATTTAAAGTCTGCATCAAAAAGATAATAATATTATTATGTTGTTATTTATTTGATAACAATTATTACTATCATAGTTCGTTGTACATAGTGATAAGACAGAATCGCGGGCATTAAAATATTATACATTTTACCGAAGTCCCAAATTTCGTGAACGATGCAGCTCCACGAACCACGATTTAAGACGTAACACGGGCATTTTATTGTCTCCGTCTTATATAGTCAATTTACGATAAGCAGATCACATTTAGCATCGTCAGTTCAAAAGTTAGAGTGAATCGACCAGTGGTGTTCAAAGTACCTAGGTGGTGTGCAATTATTGCAAAAGTTTGTTTTAAAAAAAATTAATCTGTTTTAAGTATAAAAAATGTAATAAGTTAAATATTTATTAGCTTTAATAATAATAATAATTAGTATATTTTATATTTTGTATATCACGTGCGGGTGCGACCGCCTGACGAGTGTGGAGCTATAGCTATAGCTATAGCTGCACACCAAAGTCACATATAATTGCCGATTCCCCCACTCGACAACCAAACGTATTTTACACGAACAGACGGTGTTCAGACTGAGCTGCACACCAGTTGATGAGTATTTGTTGCATAACTCGATTACATTTTAGGAGTATAATAATAAATATAGTTGTTTGTTTTTAAAATTTAATTTTTTTACATAATAAATACAGTTTAACAGAATATATTGTATTAAAATTTATTCATTATTAGGTATACATTTTTATTATACATTTTCACTATTATATCTAATTAATCTATGTATTGTGCGCACACCTGCACACCTGCACACCTGCACACCTAGGCACGAGCCGCCACTGGAATCGACCTATATTGAAACAATAAGCAAATTTACGTGCTGCGTAATAAAATTTAATATTTGGGTCTGTGTACACGATAAGTAGTCGAAATAATGCTTCGATTTTCGTCTTTTCAAAGTGAATCTAGTAGGTGCATAGGGGATGTCGAAATGAACAGTATTTACCTAGTCTCCAAAAGCGCCGGGAAAAACAAAAACAAATATAGGAAAACGCGAATTTTTACGTAAAATCGGTTTCGGTATTTCGTGTAAGTGGTGTAACTCTAAAATAAATTACTGTAAATACATCCAATTTTCATTGATTGTCTATATTGGAATCAAAAACCATAACATTTTCAAAATATTTAGATTCATGTCGAGGTATTCGTTATATTATGCATACAAAATTTTCGTTTATTTTAGTTTTTTCTTAATTTTCTAAAAAGTTAGAGTGAATCGACCTGATATGATCATATTAAAATAGATCAAGTTAATAAACACAGAAAAAATTAAGTTAAAGATTTGAAATTAATTGGTTTTAAGTCCATAGTTTTTTATTCTATAAATATCAATAAAGTTTTTTCTGTTGGGCCAAAAAGTGTAAAAATTTAATATAAGGCTCCTGATATATAATTACAATATCAGTTGGAAAATATTAAAAATACATTGGCACAATTTTTTTTTATATACATTTAAAGATCGAATTTTAACAAAATTTATCAAATTTAAAATTGAGTAATTATTTTGTAGTTAATAATGTATAAAATGTTCAACTTATATATCTAAGGATTGAAAATTTAGAACAAGTTTCCACGTAAGTAGTTAATTCTGTTACCAAAAAATCTAAAAAATAAATAAGCACAGTTTATTTTTATAGTCATTTTAAGTTCAACTTTGGACAAAATAGAATAACTATTTTAGTTATTTTGTTGTGATGTATAATATTATTCGTGGGTACTTGAAACTTCTAAAGTACACTATTATATATCTATGGAGTATGGACCATGATAGTATCAGGGTTTGTTGTTGGCGTATAACGCATTATAAGTACCTAATGGATTTTGTGATATGATTAATTTGGAATTTAGTATAGGTACCTACTTATTTTAGGTACATTTTTTTTAATACGATGGATAAGTATATAATATGTCTTATACCTAGACTTACATACCGTCTCCGCTCAGAATCGTTTTTCTTATACAATGATATTATATCTTGAACTCAAATTTAATATTATCCATTATACAGTGACCCACTTGTAATCTACTGTACAGCAGAGCACCTTTTTTTTTTTTATTTGTTGGATCTTTCAGCATTTGACAAGGCCTGATTAAGGAGTTGGAACTTGCAAGTAGGCTAAATGGAAAATCATGGTACATTCCGACACTCGTGATAAAAATTATTTTGAGGCTCCTCTAATTTTACAATGGCCGATTGGCGCTCTGGGCTGTAGCCTACTCAGCCTATTGGTTAATGATGCCCTGGCCTTTGATCAACTACTTTAATTAGTTTTATTTTGGAGACTTAGTTAACATATTTGAAGCTTCATCAAAAAGAAGGCTCTGAAAATTTGTGAATAATCAAATTAAAAAAATTTTGGATTACGTATTAAAAACTCACAACAAAATCATATATTGCCGTGTTGGTATTATTATTATATTAATTAGTATACTAATACTAATAATAGTATCAACGTATTTTTAAACCTAAAATATTCGTATATCCTTACACGTAAATCGATGTAAGTTCAACCAACCAATAATACACGGTATTAACGTATATTATACGAATATTAATTACGTATATACACCAATATTATCCTTAGTATACAGTATACACGTATATTATACGTGCTGTGTTTACTGGGTATAGGTATAAATGTATAATACCATACGACATAATACACGATCACACAGACTGTCGGAAACTTGGAACTCATATAAGTGAACACCAACTGACAGGTGATTCGTATATCGTAATTATGTTTTTGTCAGAATTAGATGTGGATTGTGCCATTGTGGGCACGAGACAAAATAAATTGAATTAATTTAATTGACTATAAATTGTCGTACTATAGCGCTGGGGTCGCTGCTGACGTGATAAGTGATAATAATAAAACCGACCACAATAACCGGGTTTAGTAGAAACATCGAGAAATAATGATTAATGTTCTAAATAGATTTGAATTCGATAAAATGACAGTTTTCAAGTTCATTGTTTCATTAATTATACCCTGATGTCTGAAGATTGAAGAATGATGATAAATAGTTTTTGGTTTTTTTAGATTCTGAGTGGAACAATGAATGTATTGATTTTACAATGATGTGTGTTTTATTTTTTATTTTATTTTTTGTGTCTGTCATCAACTTTTAGGACAGTAAAAGTGCTTGGATTTTCTTCAAAGTATCTTTTCTGATAGGAAAGTGAATCTAGTTGGTACTTTTGGGGGGGGGGGGGGGGTCAAAGTAAAAATTTCAAAGTAGTTTCAAAAGCGACGTGAAAATTAGCTGTTTCGAAGTACCATGTAATTTTCGAAATATTGCGACTCTTTTTGAGCTATTTATAGGCATGAGAAAGTTTTATTAGTTTTTTAAAACTATTGTCGATAAGAAAATTTCTGTTAGTCAAACAACTATTGAAAATGTAATTCAACGTTCCTCATAAGTTACTGAATATTAAAAAAAAAGTTGAGCGTAAATCCACTGCAATAATTTATTTAATGACCGTCTGAAATTAATATTTTGATAAAATTCATCAAAAACTAAAAAATTGGCAAATTATTTCGAATTTGAAATTCATAGAAAATAATATTTACTTTATATCTAAGCTTTAATTTTTAATACAAGATGACCCTTAAGTTTTCCTAAATTTAACAAAAAACCGGAAAGTCAAATTAATTTTTACAAGGCTTTTAAAGCCTTCTTGCATGGAATATTCGTCTGTAAATTTAAATTAACAAGTTCTCATATACTTGAAACTTTCATCAAATTCTTTATTTTATTCATTTATCTACCTATACATGATTTCTATACATAATCTAAGGTTATTACCAATGCCTATATAGTAAAACTAAATACTTAATGACACAAATATATGAAATAGGTTATACCTACTTAATTATGTATAGGCTGACAGACGCGTTTTCGTCTCTCTCAGAATCGTTTTCGTATACCTACAATGATTTTTATATGGGTTTATTGATAGTTTTTTAATTTATGATAGGTACTTACATACAATGGATCGAGAAAATCATATTTGGATAACAATTGAAAAATATCTTTAAAAATATTAGTTTTGGTTAGGTACAATAGGAGCTAATTTTGAGATTTGGGGAAGCTGAAGCCTAAAATCATACTATTATAAAATTGAACAAGCTTAAAAACTTTAGTAAATGTTTGGGAAGATATCATGGACCCTATTTTTTGCATATGGTACGTAAGATTTTATAAGTCTTTTTGTGACAAGACTGTGTTAAAACTATAATTGACATCTAGATTCTAGATTGTACGAAGAAATGAAAATAAGTAGATATGTGTTCGTTTATCACGGGGTTCGCATATCACGTTATTCGTTACCTATTACTTATTTGGAACCTAGTATTTTATGCCAGTATTTTTAAAATCAATTTTATTTCACAATAGATTAAAATGACCAAAACATGCAATAGCTGTGTTCTCCGTCCATCATACAGGGCTGGAAGTGGTTAAAGCTATTTAAAAAGTGACTAAGTGACTAAATTTATTCATAAAGTGACAAAAAGTTACCTACATACCTACATCTGTTTCACAACACTTACCAGTTATTAAATATTTGTCTTTGAATCTCTACATAGGTACCTATGATTTAATTGATTCTAACTTACTTAATTTTTTTTGAAATTACAAAAACAATATAGATTAAAATAAACACAATTTTAATAGCAAATGATTAAATCATATTACCCATTTGAATTTATAATGTTTATAATTTAGAAATTAGAATAATAACGTTAGGAACTTCCTTTATTTTAATCATAACTAAAAAACACGCCTATGGTTTGTTATAATAGGAATTCATCCCGGACGGTTTTTCAAATATAGTAGACTAATAAATATACGAAAGTTTGATTAGGGACATTACATAAAAACAAAGATTTTGGTATAATAATATGTTATACATATATCTAACATACCTATAAACAGGCCTATTCAACAGCCGTAAATCATAACACAAGAAAGAGGTGTACTTAATTATAATATTACATTTTTATTATAATTATATAGGTAGGTACTATAATTATATTTATTATTGATTATTGTATTAAATTTTATTATTTTGGACTTGTATTAATTAAATTTATTATAATTTAATATATGATTTAAGTAAGCAATTAACATTTTTTATGATATTATATAATATTTTATGTAACTTAAATGTATTTTTCAATACAATTTTAATATATTTGTACTTCAGTTTTGATATATTTTAATTCATTTTCATCGGGACTTTTTTTCCTTGATTCAGGCATGTTACTGTACATTCAAATATGAAGTTGGTGGCCATATGCAGTTTAAATATAAATTTAGGTACATTTTGAAAATAAGTGACATAAGTGACTTATTTTCTAATAAGTTAAGCTCTGATTCATTTAATCAATATATAGGTACCTATAGGTACCGACTTATATTACAATTTGTATACCCGCGATTAAATTATTTTTATCATGTTTATTTACCTACTTATTTTTTAGTTTTTTATTACAAAAATTGTATTATGTTGTATGAATTTTTCAAAAATAATATAAAAATGTAGCTGCATATATTTGAGCATAATTTTTAGTGCAACAAGTCAAGTGCTGAACCCTAAATTTATTTATATACGAAAACTGTAAAAACTTGATTTTAATCTTTACTCAAACACCCCTCATTTCATTATTACGCCACTGGTATTAACGATACGGCGTCCTTGTAGGTAGAACGAACAGAATTCCTACTGTTGGGGACCATTTGGTAATTTGTAACTATGTACTATGTACCGATGGAACGAACAAAAGTACTCTTCACTGATTTATAATCATAGAGTAATAGACTCTAAGTTTTTATAATCCCAAGACAGTGATTACAGGAGTTTGTTACACCCTTCTAGTCGGTTTGTCTTTGCTTTCGTCGTGGTTTAGGTTATAAAGAATATTTATTTTTTTTACTGTGCGTGTTTTGTCCGGCTAAATAATAAATAGGCGCTTTTCAACATTCATTTTAATAATAGAAATAATATCCATCGAGTCTGTGACTGTGAAATCAGAAAGTTGTGGTTTTTTGCGTTTTCATTCTTGCTTTGTACAGTGCTCGGCGAGATTTCGGTAGACTTGTTATGTATGAATTATACTTAAAGCATACTATATCTTTAAAAAATATGACAAGTGATATCTAACCGCCCAACTATTCTACAGATGACTGGATTAACCACGACGAGAAAACTTACACCTCAAAACACAATCGTCGGTCTATAGGATACCGGTATACATTCCAAGACTGAGTGATCGAGGCTACTCACGCCCATTGACCGAGTTCTCTTTTCCAAGTTCCCACTGCCTACAATACAGATAACCGTTCTACGATAAGGCTAACTTCAATATTGCATAAAAATGTATACGTGTATGGTGTGCGGCAATAAATCTAAAACACCAGGTCAATCGTCCAGGAGTAATTTATCATGCGTGAGTATTAATTGGGTTCTAGAAATTACTCGCGCCAAACTGTTTTGAAAAAAACTCTATTTATTGTATTTTTAATATTTGTTTTAATATAGAATAACCAAGAATGCATACATGAGAAGAAAATGGCTAAAAGTTTTTGGAATTGATCGTTGTTATGATTGGCAACGTATTGTATGATCACTTTTCAGAAGAACACTATAGGCCAGGAAAAAGCGATTTTTACTTTCAATGCTATTCCCCAACCTTATGATCAAAATGGTTTTCCTTCTAAGTAATACTTCTGGGATCTCTATAATTAACTTTTTCATTTTCAATAATATTTTTATTTTTATATAGATATGCTACTCAAAGTAATGCTGTTGAAATTGGAAATAATGTAATTTTACCAAGTGAACAAATATGCGGTCAGTAAATAAGTATTATATTTTTTAATAAACATTGTCAATACCGTGTGATATCTTTATCTTTTTATGATTTTCCTGCTTTCCTTATTGAATATATGGGGTATGGCCTTGGTCTTCAACGT
>CARXXK010001426.1:0-27909 GCA_949089665.1 Macrosiphum euphorbiae
ATTCCTTTAATTATTTTGCAAATCGTGAAACGCAATAATTATTAAAATATTTTTCAAAAAATCTGAAATGCAAAAATACTAAAAATAATTTTCATAGAAATTGAAATGCAAAAAATACTAAAAATATTTTCCTATGGGGGACTTCGGCACACGTGACATTTAAATGCAATAATTACTTAAAATATTTTTCAAAAATCTGAAATGCACCAAAACATTTTTTAATAGAATTGTTCTATCAAAAATAAAAATCGAAATACCATATTTAATTGCAAAATGTATTAAAAAGAAATTTAAAAAATTAATTTAAAAATTAAAAATATAATAAATAATAAAATAATGGCAAATATAAATTCTATAAGCATATTAGAAAATATGAAAGTCTCTGAGCTTAAGTTAATAGCAAAAGATGCTAAACTTAAGGGTTATAATACCCTTAAAAAAAATGATCTTATATCAAGAATTAGGAGAGGTCATACAATTCGCGATTTAACAACTTCTGAGCTTAAGTCAATAGCTCGAAGTTTTGATATAAAACAAATTTACAAACTTAATAAAGAATGTTTAATAAAAAAAATTAAATTAACAAGAAAGCAACAACCTTTTCGTAAATTTCAAGAAGATATATTCAAGGATGAAGTTTTTAATAGTTCATTAAACAATAATCCATTTCAGAAGTTAGAAAAAACAATTTTCACCGAAGAAAATTATTTTATAGTTCATTAGAAAAAACATCAGATGTTTATGATTTGATAGATATAATTCAAATGAATAAACAAATCCAAAAGAAATTTAAAATACATGAAGCTGAATATAAAATTCGGTTTAGAGAAGCTTTAATAAAAGATCTAAAGCTGTGTAATGCAAAATACAAAATTGATTATGTACATAAAGCTCTAGATTCCATGTTAAAACTTGTCCAAAAAAATTCAAGTTATGAAAAAGGTGATCAATATTATAGTGATGAATCCAAATTTAAAAAATACTATATCTACTGGCATGAAATCTGATAATTTTTTAACAAACTTAAAATCAATTATTGTTAAAATATTAACTTCAGCTGAAACAATTGAT
Source organism: Macrosiphum euphorbiae (assembly GCA_949089665.1). NCBI lineage: Eukaryota > Metazoa > Arthropoda > Insecta > Hemiptera > Aphididae > Macrosiphum > Macrosiphum euphorbiae. Next base: position 1,072 of record CARXXK010001426.1, read on the forward strand.
ATAACAGAAACTACTTTTCAAGTTCAATTAGTGAAAATACCAAGAGGTTCAAGGAGAACCAAAATAATTAATTTATCAGAAAATATAAAAACAAAAAGAAGTATTATTGAGATTAATAACGATGATAATTTATGTTGTCCGAGAGCTATTGTTGTTGCATTATCTATTGAAACAAACAATATTTTAGGTCATGAATTAGACCCCAATAAAATTAAACAATTGAAGATAGGTAGAAAAATTCAAAAAGATTTAGCTTTAGAATTATGTAATATGTTACCAGAATATAACGAAGAAGGATTTACATTGAATGATATTAAGAATGTGGAACTTGCACTAGATATTCAAATAAATGTTATTTGTGCTGAAAATTTAAATACTTTAATTTATAAGGGTGAGGATAAAGAAACTAAAATTTATTTGTATAAAAATGGTAATCATTTTGATGTTATTAAATCAGCTAAAGCTTTCTACGGATCGTGTTATTATTGTAATAAGTGCGATAAACCATATCAAAATAAAGATAAACATAAATGTGGTAAAAATAAAAATAAAAATAAAAATATATGTAAATTGTGTACATATTATGGTGAGAGATTTGAAGATTCAATTAGTACAAAAAATAAAATATATTGTGAAAAATGTAATAGATATTGTTATAATCAAGAATGTTTAGATAATCACGAATATGTATGTGCCTATGTATATAAATGTATTGATTGTAATAGAATATTGTTTAGAGATAGGGAACATAATTGTGGTTATAGTAAATGTAGAAATTGTCTAGAAGAAGTGAAAATAAATGAACATCAATGTTATATGCAACGTAGATTAGCAAAAGGAGGTAAATGCTTAGTAGGATGTACAAAATGTGGAGGTACAAATAAACCATATCAATGTTCTTTTACAGAAAAATATTTGTTTTTGATTATGAAGCTCAACAAGAAACAGGAACTCATATCGCAAATAAAATAATTGCTCATGATTTTGAAGGAAATAAAATTATGTTTGATACAAATGAAGAATTTTGTAAACAAGTAATATCTGAGGAATATAGGGGTTATACATTTATAGCACATTATGCAAAAGGATACGATTCACAATTTATATTGAAATACTTGGTTGATAACACTCTGAAACCATTTACAATTTATAATGGTACAAAATTAATGTTATTAGAAATTAAATATTTAAAAATAAGAATAATAGATAGTTCTAATTTTATTCAAGGTCCTCTCAGTAGTTTTCCCAAAACGTTTGGTCTCAAAGAACTGAAAAAAGGTTACTTTCCGCATTTCTTTAATACAGTAGAAAATCAAAATTATATTGGTAAATTACCTGATAAAAAAATATTATGGAGTCGAAACAATGAAACCAGAGAATAAACTAGAATTTGAAAAATGGTATAATGAAAAAATTAATGCAAATTATATATTTATTTTTAAAGAAGAATTAGAGGCTTACTGTAATTCAGATGTAGATATTTTACGAAGAGGATGTTTAGAATTAAGAAAACAATTTTTGGATATAGCTAGCATTGATCCTTTTTGCTATACAACTATAGCAGGTGTTTGTATGAGTATTTACAGATCAAAATATTTGTTAGAAGATACTATAGCTGTTTTAGATAAAGAAAAAAATGAAAATTATTCAAAACAATCGATAACGTGGTAACAAAATTTTAATAATAAAAATATCTCACATGCATTAAATGGGAACGAAATAATAATAGCAGGAGCTAAAGTAGATGGATTTGATAATAAATCAAAAACGGTTTATCAATATCATGGATGTTTTTGGCACGGTTGTACTAAATGTTATAAAGATCGAGAAACTATAAATAATATAAATCATGAAACAATGGTCAATGGATGATTTGTTTCAAAAAACAATTGAAAGAAGTACATCAATAAAAAAACCTCCAAGAAATCTTTATCATCCTGTACTTCCAGTTAAAATAAAAATGAAAAAAAGTGAAAAGTTATTATTTCCTTTGTGTTATAAATGTGCTGTAGACCAAAATCAAAGATGTGATCATTCTAAAAATGAAAGACAACTTATAGGAACATGGACAACAGATGAAGTTAATAAAGCTTTGGAAAAAGGATATATTATAACAAAAATTTATGAAGTGTGGCATTTTGAAAAGAAATCAACAGATTTATTTAAAGATTATGTAGATAATTTTATAAAAATAAAATTAGAAAGTTCAAAACATAATTATAGCTGTAATGATGAGTATATAAAAACAATTTTCGATAAAATGGGTATTTTATTAGATAAATTAAAATTAGGTGATAATCCAGGTAGGAGAGCTGTAGCAAAGCTGTGTTTAAATAGTTTATGGGGAAAATTTGGACAACGACAAAAAATGAAAAAAACTGAGTTTGTTACAGATCCACAACAATTCTATAAAATATTATTAGATGATAGATTAGAAAATATCAATATAAAAATATTAAACGAAAATATGATACAAATGTGTTATAATTATAAAGATTATTACGTTGAGAATTTTCATAATACAAATATATTAATAGCTTTATTTACAACATCTAGTGCCAGATTAAGATTATATGAAATGTTAGATAAATTAGGTAGGGCTGTTGCTTATTTTGATACCGATTCTATTTTCTATTTAGATAATGGTGTTAATAAAATTAAAACAGGAACAATGTTGGGAGAATGGACTGATGAATTAGGTGAAAATGTACATATTACAGATTGGGCATCTACAGGTCCTAAAAGTTATTATTATAAAACAAACGATAATAAACATCAAACGGTTATAAAGGGATTTACTTTGAATTATCAAAATTTGTTAAAACTTAACGGTGAATCAATGATAAAATTAATAGAACAAAAAAATAAAGATAGTAATATAGAACTAGAATATAATCAAATAACACGTGATACGCTTACTAAAAATATAGTTAATAAGAAAGTTACAAAAAAATTCTCGTTTGGTTATGATAAACATACATTGCCTACATAATGAAGATACCTCACCCAATGCATGACTATTCCTTAATTCGTAGTTCATTGGGTATACCAATGCTGTCAACTCGTCGACAAGATGCTGATGAGCGCTTTTTAACCTCGCTCCTAGGTGGCACCATAGATGCACCCGATCTCCTCTCTAAAATATGTTTCCGTATCCCTTCCTTCTTCTCCAGAAATCACGCACTCTTCCAAGTTCCAACTCACAATACATTATACGGACATAATCACCCCTTGCACAGAATGCTTCGTAATCTGAACAATCTTAATTTTGATTTTAATAAGTAATTAAATAATATCATTTATAAATATGTTGTATCATAGTTATACATTACTAAATTAAGGTATTACCACTTAGTTTATATTATGTTGTGTTTTTCCATATGTTCTAATTTTGTGTGAATTTGTATTATATTATTTTTATATCTATTAATTTTAAACTTAATGTGTTAATTTAGAATTGCCGTTTGGCGTTTATATATTATAAATAAATAAATAAATAAATAAAAGAATAATATTACCAGATTATGATACAATACCATACGGTTACTAGAATATGATATCCTAATGAGTTGGGAGACACGGTGTCTCCCAACTTTATAATTTCATAATCATGGGCTTGATACCGAAGATATTCTATTATAGATATCACTTCCTTTAACTTAGGTCATATTATTAAAATTTTTTTTTTTGTAACTCTTGGTTATAAAAACTCCCTATAATCTCTTCATTGTTTAAATCTATAATTTTATAGGTAATAGGATTTGTGTTTAAAATTTCATTAACTATAAATATTTCTTTTGTCCAATTATTAATAAATTTATTACCAAATGTTTTTTTAGAAGCTGTTATTCTTACTCTATCACCTACACTAAATTTAATTTTTGGTTTAGGTTTGTTTTTTGTAGAAAATAATTTGTGAAAAACAACATCTTCGTTAGATTTATTTACTTCACAAGGTCTCATACCAATAGATCGATGTATGTCTTTGAAATTATATTCATATATTAAACTTTGTAAAATTTTAATCCATTTTTTAGAATTTGTAACTTCAAATTGTAATCTCATTTTACTGTTTAATGTCCTATTAAATCTTTCAATAATTGATGATTTTTCTTCATTTTGGGTGTGATACATTTTAATTTCATATTCTTGCAAAACTTTTTTAAAATGTTTATTTTCAAATTCTAAACCTTTATCTGCGTGAAGTAATTTTGGTGCTTGATGATTTTGTGATATAGCTTGTTTTATTATTTTTTTAAATGCTTCTGAAACATTAATTCCATCTTTCTTTTTGAGTTCTAAAGCCCAAGAAAATTTTGAAAATGTATCTATAACAGTTAATATATAAGAATAACCCTCATTTTCATCAGAATAATTTCTCATTATAACTAAATCAGCAGCCCATAAATCATCTATACCTTTAGTAATTATTCTTCGTTTAGGAAATTTTTTTCTAACTGGTTTATGAAGTTCTTTAGCTAATATCATTTTATCTGTATCATTTAATTTTTTATTGGAAATATTATGTCCAATTGTAGAATTTTTTATAAATTTACTTTTATTTGTGTTACACTTGAAACATTTTGATGAAATTCTCCATCTACCATTAACTGTTTGAATTTTAGTTGTATTAATATTTTTTGTTTGAATTTTACATTTAAGACAATATATTAGATCGTCACCATTCATTTTATATTATTAAATTTTAAATAAATTGTTTATAGTTTTTAATAAATTCTAAACATAAATGTCCACATATAGGTGGATCATCATAATCTTGGAATTTATCATCAGTATATTGATGGTTATTTTCACCTAAATATTTTACAAGTTCTGGAGGAGGAGGCATTCCAAATGAATCGAAATAAATTTTTTTATTTTTTATTTTTTTCCATGCAACCCAATGTGACCCGTCTTGAGTAGAATTATTTAAATTTAATAAGATAAGTATCGTTATTGAGATTAAATTATTTATAAAGAAACTTCAAACAATATTATTTATGATTATTTAAAGATTACATTTGTATAAGACTCATCAAAATGATCAATATAAATGTAATAATAGAAAATATCTTAACTTGACAGTCTCCAGAAATATTTTGAATATTTTTCCAAAAGTTTTAAATGCTTAATTTGTTAATTTTAAATAAAACTAAGTAGAGTAGGTGTATGTAAATCTAATATTCCTATTTATATATTTTTTTTCATTAGGTTATTAATTATTTTTGTCAAATTAACCCTTTTTTAAATTAAATAATAAAAATAATTTTCATATATTAATTATTAATACAAACAAGAAAATTATTTAAATTATATAAATTATAAAATTATTATACAAAACAAATAGATTTCATCTAAAAGTATAAATTTTGTTTGATTGTTAAAGGTTGTAAATATAAATGTAAATGTGAATTTTATAATTTTTTATTATATTCTATTTATTAAAAGCCATTTTTAAAATATAATAACACAAGATAATTATGAATTCTAAAACATATAAAATTCAGGCTGTTTTATTAACTATAAAAATATTTTTGGTTAAACATTATTACAATTAATTTAAGAAGTAGTATTATTTGTTTACTTTGAGGTATTAAATATTTACTTCAAAAACGTTACTATATGCTTTGCGTAATAATTCTGATTTTGTCTTCCGAAAATGGTTCGTCTAGCTGGTTATTTGCTACCTCTATATGGTCGAGTAAACATTTTGGTATGTTACGTTCTGATCTTGTGTCATGATCCCCGTGTAAAATTGTGAATTCCAATTTTTTTTTTTTATTTCTATTTCTTTCAATCTTAAAGTCTCGTTAGAGCTATTTCGTATTGTGTCTAAGCCCGTAAATTCCACCGTTCGAACTAGGTATCGGTGGTTCCATGTCATAATATCTTCGAAATAATATCTTCGGTCAAAATATCTTGATCAAAATATCTTTTGTGAAAATATCTTATGACAAAAATGTATTCGGTTAAAATATCTTTTAAACTGATTTTTTAAAAATGTTTATTCATATTATTTATTTATTTTATTTTTATAAATATATCGTGTACCTACAACATTATTTATAATAATTGTTTAGTAATATAGTGTTAGTAATTAGTATGATCCTTATAAAAATCTTATTGTAAAAAAAACATAGAAAAAATGATGGTTGAAAAATTACTATAAAAAACTATTTGTAATTAAATAAATAAATAAAATAATATGAAATATATAAATACCACTTGTAACACTTTGCTCACAATCATAGTCTTCCGACGGAGGTCTTCCGACGTATATTTGAGTATATAGAGATTAATTGATTACATGAATATAAATTAAAAAATTAGCTTAAAAAATATTTTGACTAAAGACATTTTTGCCGTAAGATATTTTGCCACAAGATATTTTGACTAAGATATTTTGACTAAAGATATTATTTCGAAGGTATTTTGAACGGTCACCGTTGGATAAGGATGAGAGATTGGTTTATTGCTTTAGGTTCATGCCATTTATGTCGTTTGCATCTAGGATCGGGTATATATTTGCGAGGCATTTCTAAAACAAAAAACAACAAAAATAACTTGTTGTTTAGACATATACACTATATAATTGTTTAAACACATATATTGTTATGTTCTACCTATAACAACCTACACATTTGAATCCAAACAAAAAAAAAATCCAGCAAAAAGAAAAATATATTACGTACGTAGGAAGAAATCTATAGGTACCAATTAATATATACACACTGACTGTTGCGCCATCAAACTCCTACCTTGAGGCGGTTAATCTGACGACTTGCGTTGGTTAATAAAACTGATACAGAATATTGAAAATGAAAAGCTTGTAAATTTATATACACACATATTTTGGAATTTATTACAAAATAATAAACATATGGAACAGCAGTAATATATATATATATATAATTCCTACGCGCGTATACAGAATGATGGTAAATCTTATAGTTATAATATGATTAAATAATGATAGAGAAAATACAGTAATAATAACAAATGATACGACTGATTATATTATGACGGCGGAGGTTGAGATATCAGCGTACAGTGCCCGACGGAGTGGTACCAACAGTCTCGGCAATGGTGACGGCAGCTACAAAATTGTCATACTCAATGACCGACGTTGTGTAACACCAACAGCGACAACTACGTACGATGCCTACTACCGGCGGCGCTACGTGATAACACGCAATACAATTTAATGTCGTTTACATTTACCGAAGCGATGGTGAAGCGACGTTTAATACTAGAGCATCAATACACGGCCGTAAACGTAGGCAACAGGCAGTAACAGTGGCGAACGGTAGTCGACAATAAGTTAGTACTAACTTTCAGAGACGACAGACCCGTACAGCAGTCGTGCTGGTCCGAAGTATAACTGAATGCGGTAACAGGACGATGTACGCCACACAGAGCTGGCGACACGAAAACCACAGAGATAAACACCGTTGACCGGCCGTCTGGACCAAAGTCCACGGGTGATCACGACTCTGTGCACAGATACGTGAAACCGGTCAAAACGGCGGCGCGTCGATAATCGTAATCTCCAACATTCTCCCCCATGTGAGGGAGCGATGATCCAGCCTCACATTGTGAAGATCTCTTTTGATTGATGATGACGTATCTCTTGGGATTTGCTGATTTTGTTGAATCGTGACATAAGGCGCACAGACGTTTACAGTTCAACAGACAAAGTGGACATTTTTTTTTTTTTTACAAAGAGGAGAAAATTTCATATTACATTATTTTTTTTTTAAGGTACATAAGGAACAGAAAAGAAATATGGAAGTGTTTTAATATATCTATGTACATGATTTAAGAAGAAGGATTGCAACCATCGATTCGACCTTTAATCCATGGGCAACAATACCAACTTAACGACCGGACGAGTTAACTCCCCCGTGGATGTTAGTATCTTGGCGACTCGTATCACGCCATCTTGGCCAGCATTCGCTTCCAGAATGCGACCCAATCGCCAGGATGTTGGAGGAATTTGGTTATCCTTGATCACGACCATTTGTCCAACCTGAATGTTGGGCACATCCGTTGTCCACTTGCCCCGGACTTGAAGAGAAGCCAAATATTCCGTAGACCAACGACGCCAGAATGATTGGTGACATTGATGTAGTAGCTTCCATCGTGTCAGCACATTGGAACGTCCTTCGGGAATGTTCAAATCAGGAACCGCCAGAAGTGGTTGCCCGATAAGAAAATGACCAGGTGATAAATAGTCCAAATCTAAGGGAGAAGGATTCATTGGAGTCAGAGGTCTGGAGTTTAACACAGCTTCGATCCGACACAGTAAGGTTGACATCTCCTCCATGGTAAGGTTATGATCACCGACGGTTCGTACAAGGAGCGTTTTAAAAGAACGCACAGCCGCTTCCCATAGGCCGCCAAAATGAGGTGCTGCGGGTGGATTGAAGTGCCACGTGCAGAAAGAATGAGATGACAGTAGATGGTGATTAGCTGGATCGTTGATGACCTCAAACAGATATTTTGACGCACCTTTGAAGTTGGTTCCACAGTCGGAGTACACGTCTGTTGGAAGACCACGTCTGGCAACAAAACGATCGAAGCCGGCTAAAAAGGCTGCTGTAGATAGCTCTGTTACAATTTCCAAATGCACAGCCTTGGTGACCATACAGACAAAAACAGAAACGTAAATTTTATACTGTCGGGTTTTTCGCAACTTACTCTCACGCATTGGCAGTGGGCCAGCATAATCCACTCCAACTTTTGAAAAGGGTCGACATGCTTGGACTCGTGAACTGGGAAGATTACCCATCACGGGATGTGGCGATTGGGCAATAGCTCTGACACATGGAGTACATTGCCGATCATCTTGCGAATTACCGATCTCATCGATAAGATCCAAAATTGCCGTATGATTAAAGACGTGATGACTCGGGGACCTGAGTGGCACGTAACTAAGTGCCAGTGGCGTGCAATTAACAAAGAAAGGTGTGACTCCTTGGACAGCAGCATCGGATGTTTTTCCGCATCGGCTAAATCGGACTTCAGTAATCGGCCACCAACACACACAATATTTTGCGAATTCAGAAATGGCCGTAGACTAGATAATGGGCGAGCTGCACCACGGCCACGTGACAGATCCAAAATCAGCTCAGGAAACCAACGTTGTTGAGAAAATTGTACAATTACCATTAACGAATGATTTATCTCTTCACGTGACAAGAAATTGTTGGAATACGTTCGTTTCTTACATAAGCCGATAAACCTGCGCATCCAAGCGACGACCTTGATCATATTGATAAAAGACGAGAAGCGACAGAACCATTTTTTATTTGAGGTAACTTGAACGGCCAGCGACACGGGTTTGAACTCTGGTAGTTGTTCAACAGGTACCGAAGGGACCAGCATGCTCCAAGTTTCAATTGGGTTTTTTAGGAACGTAGGGCCGGACCAATACAATGCATGTACGGGTAGCTCCGAAGGGAGTATTCCTCTTGAAGCACAGTCCGCAGGATTTTCAGCTGAGCGTACATAGAGCCAGCGGCATGACGGAATAAGTTGACGCACCTGATGTACACGATTTGAAATGAACACCTTAAAGGAAACATGCGAGTTCATTAACCAGGCCAAAGCGACTTGGGAATCGGACCAGGCGTAAAGCCCGTTAATCGTGAGTTTCCCATCGAAGATTTTTAATATGCGCGCCATCCATCGAGCGAGCAAAACTGAAGCACATAATTCAAGTCTCGGGATGGATACGGTTTTCATCGGTGCCATCTTTGTTTTGGATCCAAGCAGGAACACAGACACGTAACTTATGGCTATTGTTAATGCCTAATGAAATATTCTTATTTACCTGTAGGAAATGTGCCTGAAGGATTTAATTGCTCGGTTTGTCCACTAATTTCTAATATTCACTCATTTTTCTCAACATTATATCAAATATCAATGATAATTAATAATATTCAATAAACAATTAATACAATTTGTTTTACAAATACGGTATTTGCAGCCAATTCTTTTTTCATTTAAAAACAATTTATCACCAGAAACCAAAATCTAACATGTATGGCTAAAAAACTACATCACACAATATTAAACTTCTAATAAAAACAGTTTTACGCAGAGCTTAATCACATATATTTGAGCTTTTATACATATAGTCTATATTATACAAAATACCAACACTTTTTTACAAACAAAATTAGTTATAGTGAAACATTGTTATAACATAAAAATATGAAAACATTAAATTCTACATGACTACATAAAGAAAAAAAATAATAATTTTGGTAACAAGTTGATAACTTTAAATCAATATATTATTGGTTAGATGAAATAGAATAGAAAAGAAATATTTTTGTACAAAATTATATTAATTTAGTAAGGCTACACAAAACATATAACTATCTAAGCGACTTAAATGTTAATAAACACACATAACAAATGTAACATGATTACATGACAACTGAAACACACAAAAATAAATAAAATAAACTAAAAACACAAAACAATAATTATTAAAGGAATTACCTTTAGAATTTGTTATTTCCACATTATTTGTCGTACCACTTGGTTCAGAGTCATGATCCAAGTCAAGAGAATTTTGAATACAAGCACCGGTCATTTCATCATCCTTGTTTCTTGTTAATACATCTTCAGAGTTGCTATTAATCTCTTCAGACACTAAACAAATTATTTATGCTTGGAGAATAATACAAATCAAAATTTTATTTTATCTAATACACAATGCAAGTTTAAAACAATATTTAAAAATTGTCTAGACCATCATTTCTGAACGAACTAAACTTTCTAAAAAAAATTTATAAATAATTACCTACCTAATTAAAAACAATAAATAATTAAATTAAAATGTATAGTAAAAACTTTAGAATTTTAGAAACCATGTAAAAGCACTGTTATAATTATTATTTACCTTGAATACAAGCACCGGTCATTTTATCATCCTTTTTTATTGTTAATATATCTTCAGAGTTGCTATTAATCTCTACAGACACTAAAAAAATTATTAATGCTTAGAGAATAATACAAGTCAAGTAAACATTCTATCATATAATATGTATATTTCCAATGGTATTATTTACTTACATTTACGTTTTCTCTGTAAAGTAAAGAATGCTGAAATATCTGTATTGTTTTTTTTTCGTTTTTGTACTTCACATGAAGCTAAATTTCTTGTCCAATTCAAATCGTTCATATCATTTCTTTTTTTACCACAAAGACACTTCATAACACAACTGCTAGATGCCATTATAAATAAAATAAAACGATACGAGTACACGATTTATAATTTAAAAAAGAAACGAGGATCAAAATATCAAATTACACTGACATCGGCATGGACAGACTAGAACACATTGACATTTGAGATTTGCCATGTTTTTTTTGATCTAATATTATCATATTTAAATTTGATAACGGTTACCGAAACACATGGCCAGTTTATGTAGATAAGAAAGATAAAGGTAGCCTACCTAAGCGTAGTCCATAATACAAACTTCTGTTATATAGCTATTATTATTACTTTTGACTTGATGATAACTGATAGCCGATAGGTAAACGTAAAATTATTATACAAATCATATTATGTTGGACAACAAGACACCCACCCCCAATCTTTATAATAACTCAGAGGCATTTGCCTCTCAAATTAACGTTCCTCACGCCACTGATTGAAAATAACTATGTTAAAGGTTAACCTATAAGCTATCAATGGTATTAATATCTATAAAAAACATAATCTAATTAGGTATTGTTTTTATACTCATATATTGGAGATTTTCATTTTAGTTAACACAGAAAATGAAAAAATTTGGTAGGTGATATGTCATGTGTATTGACTATAATTTTATTATATTTTAATTTAAAATTACAAAAAAGCTCTAGTATTTTATTTATACAAAAAGATAAATTTATAATAGTATAACTACTATAATAATTGTTGTTGTTATATTATAATTATAATTGTAGTGGGTTGTTGGTTATTTTAACGATGAAAACAAATATTCAGTTATTCCACACAACTGGCTCATCCAATGTGGTACAATGTGGATTTCTAGTTGGCCAAAAATAGGTAATATTAGAAGTATGATTGCCGACTATGCTGACATAGGAAACGATTGGCCAACGTACCCTGTCAAAATCGTTTCACAGTTTTACAGTAAGAAAATTTAATTTACATACCTAAATCAATTTAATAATTTAAAGACATCAAAAAATTAGAAGTAAATAAAGAGATTTAAAAACATTTGTTACATTTAAATCTTACCTAATTTTTTGTGTATCTATACACTTTTATACATCCAGTATGCAGCATTATATTATATTTTCCAAATAATAAGAATATTTTATTATAATGTTTTTTAATAGATACAAGATCACAATAAAATAAATTTTATGAATTTTTAATGTTTTATTTACCTAATCAATAATCAATGTTGGGTATTTTATATTTTCTTAGACACTTATTAGGATGATGCTGCTGTAAAAGAAAAAGAAATTTTTATATCAGCTTCAGCCTCGGAGTCTGAATGTGACGGAGGTTACAGACGTCTTAAGAAACAAAAAACAATAATTAGTAATAACAATATTCAATACGAGAGTGACAGTAGTAAGTTATTACAAAATATATATTAACGATAAATATGAACTAATTAACTAATAAAACAATTAATATTGGTTATTACCATAGATATTAATAAAATAAGCTGTAGTTACTACTATAATGTAAGTAGAACTTTTATTATAATTGTATTGACAGACAACATACATAGGTAAATTATAAAGTATTTAAAGACATGAATAATTCATAAAAGTATTTAACCGATGTCTGATTAGTTGCATATAATAAAGAATGATCTAAGGATGCAAACAAATTCCAATGTTTTAAATCTTATCTCTTATATTTAAATATTGATCTGTTCAAAATATTTAAATATTTCTACCTACAGGATACTTGTATTATTGTGATATGCTCATTTGTACTTTTTTTGTTTTAGCATGCAGCAGTACTCCAATGAGCAAAATAAAAATAAAAACACCAATAAAAAAAAAAAAAATAATTCCTTTATTAACTTAAACGTAGAGTCTACTAGTTTGTCAATAATTCTAGTATAACAGTTAGCGAAGATATTTTTGATGATTCTATTTTATTGAACCAAGAAAGAATTGAAAAGACTTCTCTTGATGTAAAATTATGTAAATGGATAGTTGATTTTCATGTTTCACATAACTGTGTAAATGCTCTCTTATTAATTTTAAGATCAGAAGGCCTTAATCTCCCTAAAGATACACGAACTTTAATAAAAACTTCTAAACTAAATGATCATACTATTATCAGTATTCATCCAGGATCGTATATACATCTTGGTATCGAATTTATGTTGTCTAAATTCATAACTGCACACCTGGAACATTTAAAAAATGACCAAATACAACTAGGAATGAATGTCGATGGTTTGCCTCTAACGTCTAGTTCAAAATCAAGCCTTTGGCCCATTCTTATATCATTTGTTAATGTACAAAATATATCACAAACTGTAATTCCAGTAGGACTGTACCATGGAAAATATAAAAAGCCAACTTCTAGTAATGATTACTTAAGACCGTTTATAGATGAGATGAAACACATTTTATCTACTGGTATAACCATTAATAATAAAAATTTTAAATTTGAGTTAGTTCAGGTTGTATGTGACGCCCCAGCGAAAGCTTTTGTTTTAAACGTTTAAGGCCATAATGCATATCATGGGTGTAATTCATGTACAGTTGAAGGGGATTTTATTCATAATCGAATGGCTTATTTAGATATGAACAGGACAGATCAGTCATTTCGTACAAAAATAGATGAATTCTATCATAAAGATGTAAGCCCACTTGAATACTTGCCCATTGATATAACTTCTTCTGTTGTATTAGAATATATGCATAATATTTGTTTGGGTGTTATGAAAAGGTTATTGGCATTTTGGGTAAAAGGTAAAAAATCAGTGCGCCTTGACAATCCTGAAAGTATTTCTAATGAATTAAATAAAATAAAATAATTTTTTCCTGTTGACTTTAACCGTTTACCAAGGACTTTAGAAGAATTTGAGTACTGGAAAGCTAGCGAATTTAGAACATTCATTATTTATACAGGGCCAATTGCTTTAAAAGGACGAATAAAAAACTCTTTTTATAAACATTTTATGCTTTTAAGTTGTGCCATAAGATTATTAATTTCCTCTAAAACTGCATATACTTATAATAATTTCGCTAAAATGTTATTAAGACAATTTGTAAATGAATATTCTGTACTCTACGGTAAAGAATATGTAGGTTACAATGTACATGGCCTAATTCATATAAGTGATTTTGTGTTACAGCATGGAAACTTGCGATGCTTTTTCTGCATTTAAGTATGAAAATTATTTACAGTTTGTCAAAAAAAGTTGCAAAAATTCTAGATAGCCTCTTCAGGATACGTATAACCGTATAATAGAACAAATCAATACAACGTCAACTTGCACTATAAAAAAATATCCTATACTCAAAAATGAATTAGATTATGATCCTTCAGTAAATAAATCAATTAATGAAACATTTTATAAACAAATTATTTTAGAAAATTTTACTATAAATATGAGTAATTCAAAAGATAATTTAATTTGCACTAAATATCATGGTATTGTAAAAGTTACCAATATAATTAAATTCTTAAATGGTAAGATTAAAATTGAAGTAATGAAGTATAATACATCCACAGTATTTCAAAATCCCATTTCGTCGGATATTATAAAAATATTTTATACCTACTCATGAAATTATTCCAAACCCTCCTTTAATTTCAATTGATGTAGACTCTATAGAATATAAGTGTTTTTCATTTCCAATAGATGACCATAAGTCAATAGTTTTAGCATTACTGCATTCTACATGATTATTGTTTCAATTGTATCAATCAGTATAAAAGTTTTTGTTTGCTTTTGCTTATACAGTAGGTAGTAAATAAATTAAAAATTTTTTTTTTTTGTAATATTCAATTAGAGTAGGTATGCTATAGGTACAATCAGTTAAAAAATTATATTATTCTTGTAAATATTTGTTTTTGTGTACCTATACTTTCTTTTATTTTATTATTATGCCTACATTTATTATTTTATACTTTAGAGTTATTTTCTCTAAATTATATGATGGAAATTTAATTTTATGTTATGTATTTATTAAAACATATTAATATTCATTATATTTAAAACTGTAAAATATATATAATAGTTATTAGTTTTAAATAAAAGACTTTTTATGTTTCTAAGTTCTAACGATCGTTTAATAATATCGTTTTTATGTTTAAAGTAAAATAATTAGTTATTTTATTTAAAATATAATTTTGAGCTGTAATATAAGATACCTACCTCTACCTACCTATTTAATGTCTTATTAACAGGTAATATTTGAATAGGTTAATACTATAATATAGGTACTATATTATATAGGATAAACTATAAACCATTATTATTAAGGTCAACAGTGGTGTAATGACTTAATTCTCCCAAAGTCCCAACACAAAACTGTGGGTTACATTTATAAGGTCTGTTTATAAACCCCAAAAAAAATTTAACATAATTATTCTGGACCAATGGTTTGATAGTGTGATGGTGTGGGGGTCTGGAACATTTATCCCCCCCCCAAACAGAGCTATGACCTCCCCTAATAAGTTAACAATTAATATGAATTATATTGAACCAAACAAATTGTATATTAAATTATTTAAATTTATAATATAACTAATTATGTAAGATATCAATGTAAAAAAGTAAATATTATTATGCAATAAATTCATTATTATATACCGTCACACCGATATACCATGTGTAAGTAGTAAGTACCTGCCGAACTCGTGATTATTGAAATAGCTTAAATACACCAAACTGCTACATGATGAGTGTCTCAGTAGCGTGTCCCGATAGGTTAGGCGTAGGTTCATTAGGTTTAGGGGTGTAGAGTTCAAATTCGTCATTAGTGAAAACTGAAATTGCTGTTTTTTTTATTTTTTTCCTGGACATCTACTTTGGCTGTGTACTCTATGCGTAGTCAGTGCGATGAAACTAGTTGGTCCCATATATCTCAACGTAATTGCTTATGAATGTTACAATGTAACGTAACATAGACCATTGTTTTGCGACATCGTATGCAGTAACTTCACAAGATTGGGCATTAAGCGTCTCTGGGTTACCTTAGTGTCATCTCTGAGCTCAATTATTGAACTTCACATGTCTCAGTGTGACAACTAAGTTAAAGCTATGCAACTAAATTATGCACACAGGGCTATCTCTTCTGTTTTGACTTTTTTATAGTAATATCGTTAATTTACTTATTTATTTTTTATTAATCGTTCCCCTGCTATTTGGCTTGATTTTTGTAATTTTTCTTTTAAATCGTATACGTAATCATCATAATTATACCTAGGTTCTGGAGTTGATTTTAATTGAACTGGAATATTAATGTCCCTACCATACACTAACGCATAGGGTTGGTATTTCGTGGACGTATGTTCCGTAGAATTGTATACAAACATTGCATATGGTAAAAGTTCATCCCAATGTCCAAAAATATTTTTTCAAATGGTCTTGTACTAGTTGTTGTTATAACCATAGGATACTGAATATGTTTATTAGTATTCTTATTAATTTGACAAGCTGTACAATTCTGTGTATATTACCTTACTTCCTGTTTCAGATTTGGCCAGTTAAATTGTTTTTTAATCTTTTTGACCGTCCTATTCAAGCCTCCATGCCCACCTAATCTGGACGTATGCATTTGCTTAAAAATTACTAGCTTTTCTTCCTTACTAAATTCTAACTTGGTACAGATTATTATTTCTATACTTGTATTACGAAAAATGTATGTTATCATTGACCTAACCCTTGCCCAATCTAGTCCGTTTTGTTGTCCTAATTAGTTCATTGCTAACTTTATTAATTTATGTTTTACACAAAAATGCTTAAGATTTAGTAACTCTATATGTACATTTTCGTACGTTGCTGATTGTTTCTGCTTTGTTTTCGTAATTAAAAATATTTTATATCTATCACCGCTTTTAAATTTTACAACGTCACCTAAATCTTTATTAGATTTTAATATTTTATTTCTACCAAATCGCTTTTTAAATTCGTAATTAATACTTGATCTAAAATTATAATATTTTTCAATCTCAGATACGATATTGTTTTCCGAAGGGCTGTTATTTAGATCCCCATGTACTTCCTTAACGTCGTTATTAGAAATACTGTTGTTTCGAATTTTTGCAGAAAACTTTCATAACTTTCGTCTTTAATTTCATCAATTTTATACATACGAGATAGAGCATCGACATTCGTGTTTAATTTACCCATTTTGTACACTATTTCATAATTATATTGTTCTAATTCGATACGCCATCTTGCAGCCTCAACTTTCTTTTTGACGGGTTTTATGCGTTCGTCGGAAATGATATGCCCTAAGAATAAACATTCTCGCTGTAAAAACTACATTTATCCGGTTCTATTTTTAGATTATGTATACGTAATCGTTCAAATACATTAATTAACTTTTCATTATGATCTTGTAAGTTTTTCGAATAAACTATTATATCATCCAAGTATACTAAACATTTTATTCCTATTAGACCTGATAATACATTCGTCATCATTTTCTGAAATGTCACCGGAGCTGAACTTATGGCCATAACTAACCGTTTAAATTGGTAATGACCTTGCCCCGTGGAAAATGCCTTAAGTTCCTTTGAATCTTTCGCTAAACTTACTTGCCAATATCCAGCCTATAAATCTAATAATGTAAATAATTGGCATTGTCCTAATTGATCCAAAATTTCCGTTATATTTGGTAACGGGTGAAATTTGTTTAATGTTACGTCATTAAGTGCTCTAAAATCTAAAACTATTCTGAATTTTTGTTTTACCGATGAATCCTCTTTTTTTTTTTTTAACTAAAATAACTGGTGCATTAAACGGACTCATTGATCTTTCAATAATTTAATCTTTCATCATTTGTTCTATTTGTTTTTCTATTTCCGGTTGTTGAGAAAATGGTAAACGGTACGGTTTTTTATAAATTGGTTTCAAATCTTTTGGAACTTTTATTACATGTTCTGCCACTGCCGTTCACGTAAGACTATCACCCTTTAAATGAAAAATATCGGAATAATCCTTGCACACTATGTCATTCATGTATGATATTTTACGTACTTAACCTACATTTATATCCGGCGTTGCTTCGGATATATTTAACACGCTTATCGTTACTTTCCCGTTTTTAACTTTATTATAAATATTCGCACAATATACATCTGGTAATAATTATTCTTGTTTATTAATTAACATTTTTTTACTATTCATTGCCTTATATGCTATATCGATTTGTACTACTGTTTCTGAACGTGGTTGCAATGTAAAACAAATATTATTATCGTTCTCTTTTTTACTTTAATTTATCGTAATTCTATTATTTGCAACATTTATTATTGCGTGATTATCTATTGTGTTATCTATTGCGTGGAACTTATTACCTATTATTCTATCGCCGGATATCTGAAAAATTGTACTAACTACTTAAAATTCTGTTTCAAATGCTCTATTATCTATAATTAAATCAATTTCTGTTTTTCGTATTGTGGACACTATTTTTTCATTGATTCCCTTTGTAGTAACCCGTCGCTCTCACTTGATTGGTTATTGCACACTTCTTTAACGACGAATGCACGTACACTTCGTCGCAATGAATCGGAGGATGGTGGTTGAAGTGAAGGTAGAATAAATAGCTTAACACAAAATGTAGATAATTATTGATATATGTTTATTAACACGAAACTAATAATATAGTTAATTTTAAGTAAGTTTAAAATTTGTCGACAGATTAATAATTCTGCCGGAGAATAGTTGTAATTTAATTTTTACTTAATGTGGACGGCGATGCGGCTGTTTCTAGTCCGCGACCCACACAAGTATTGTAAAGCACTGGTAACTACTTCTATGTCTGGAAACTCCTAGCACATGTAAGAGTTATAGTGACTTCCTCCCTTAAGAATAACCCTAGAACTAAGTTTTTAATACCAAAACATTAAAAAAAATTGTTTCATATGATTCTGAATTAAAATATTAATATTTTAAGTATAAAATTGTAGACATTTAAGCAGCATTGTAACCTCTGGTACCTTATGAACTCCAACTTTGTGGACTCCAGTACCGGAGGTCACAACGATTACAGAGCAATAGTAATATTTTAAATTTCGCTTTCACTCATTAACACGTTGACGCCAATATTGACGTCATGATGATCAATCAGCAACGAGGAATGACGCCATTTGGAGTCAAATACACATTTAAAATAAATTGTTAATTATTCCCAACGTGTGGCTGAATGTTATATTATATTTATTTAGTGTGGATTTAACTCATGTTTGAATTATGTATACATACTAATCGTTAAAAACACTTATTATTTTTTTTAGAAGACTTGTTTTACTTTTATGATACCTACGCACTGGGTGAAAACTGCAAAAAGACATACCTACACAGTCAACGTGTTAAGTATTTGAACTAATAATTTTCCTTGTGACAAAAACACATCATTTGTGACTTCCGGTGACGGAGTTTTCAGTGTCACTCTTTAGATTATTACAAAAAAACGTATAGAGTAGGCAGCAGCATAGAAGACTATGTGTTAAATTCAAAGTAATTTGTGGACTCCAGTACCGGAGGACACAACGAGTTCAGTGCGATTGTAATATTTAAATTTTACTTTAACACTATATACCTATACTTATATAATATGTACTTATAAAAAATTAAGAAGCATTATACACTCCGGTACCTTATGGACTCCAAATAGCTAAAACATTAGGTTTTAAACCTACATCGTTACATCTGAAGTCAACAAAAATATTATACTGACCTACCTACCTAACATATCTAGTGTACACAAATATAATATAAATATAAAGTTTGTCAGACTTTGTCTAATATATGCCAATTTTATAAACTAATAATTATTTGCTTTTCATAAAAATAAAATACTGACATATAATGACTTAGTGTTTTTGTAATAGTGGAGAATGGGTGACTACTGAATGCAGAAGCAAAAGTATTAAAGCATTATAGTATTATTATGCCATTATGGTATTATGCATAATATAAGCAATACAGGTAATCTCAAAGACTAAGATTGATAAGGAACTGTTTCATCATACAGCTGATTTCTTATTGTATGAAATCCTAAAATTATTGTTCCCGCCATATTATGTTAACAACTGATAACACCATTTTTTAATTTCCTTTTTAGTTTTTAAGAAATTTGCATTGTTACAACTTACATATTTATTATTTTGCTTTTCGAAAAAAAATGATGTCAAGTGTTTATTTCATCTTATTAAGTTAGTTATTAACCCGTTTTATGATAAATGTTATGTAGTTTAAGATGCTTGCAGTTACACTTACAAAACGCTTTGTTAGTTAATTTATTGAGATACATGTACGATACCCAATTAAAAATTATTTGTATTCGTCCAATACCAGTCAAAAGTGAAACTACATAGGTGACATTTAAAATTACAAGTTTACCTACTCTAAAAGGTATTTGTTTATTCTTTGGTTATTTCTGAGATGAAATATCTTATTAATTTTAAAATATTTTGTTTAGGTATTTGTTAATATAATATTATAATTTAAAAACAACCATTTGCAGTTTTTTTTTTAAATTAAAATAAATTATAAAAAATAATTTTAAAAATCTCAAATTTAAATATGTTGTATTTTATAAGTTCATAAATCAATATTGAATATTGACTTTAGTTTCCGAGTTATATGTGGTAAGATATAATAATTTTCCCTTATGTGACCACCATGCACGCTCCTCTCTCCACTACATTTTATGATTTTTACAATATTATTAAAGGTTTTAATATATTATTTAATTATCATTTAATTTAATATAACTTCACTGTTTTTTTTTATTCAACAAAATAATATGAAATTTTATTTTAATGTTTTTTTTATAATATTTGCCACTTGAAATTTGATTTTCTTCCAATCTCTGTTTTTGAGAATAGGCTCATTTTTAATTGCTAGTAAGTAATCGTGCTGTTGAGGAATTTTTCGGAGTGCAATAAATTTTCCAAGTGATCGTTTGTTTGCATTTATTTCAGACATGGTCCATTTTATATAATCCCCTCTTTTTTTGGATTTTTTAGCAACTACTGTGATTGAGTTTTCTGTCTCACTGATGTTCATTCGAACATGGTTTTCAAACAAGTCACCTATAAAAGTGAAAACAAATAGTATTAATATTTTTGTTTTATAAATAAATGATACAAGTTAAAACTAATAACTTATGTAAATAAAACCTTACTATTTTTAATTGTATCATCTTCTTTTTCACTTTCATTTAAATCATTTGGAATTATAATGTCATCAAATTCGTCTAGTGTTTTTCCCTTGAGTTCGTTAATTTTACCTGATTCTGCTGCAAGCAATATTTTACTGACATGGCTCAGTTGCAAAGTATTGTCCGGAAGTCTATAATACTCATTGTGAATTGCCAAGTCATGACCCATTACATTTGCCAATTGTTCACGATCATTAGTTGTTAGATTTAATAGTTGTGTTATTGTCACAACATGTTTTCTTAGTTTTGTGGAAGTTAATAATTGTGGTTGAGCTGCTCCACATTTAATAGCTGCACTTCTCAGGCAATCAGACCCCCTATACACTCCTAGCAGTGTATGGTATAGCAAAAAGATTTTTATTTTGATCAAAAATATGTACAGAAGCTCTCATATCCAACATGAAATCCAAAGATTTGTTCATGTCTGGAGTTAACAAAACAGGTATTCCTCTGCCTCTTTTACCTCTTATTTCAAACCTTATAAAACTATTAGATAGTTTTGACTCAACTTCAGTGAGAGATTTCAAAATTTCTTCCTTCATTTTTTTTTTGTCTCTATTTAAATAATCTGTTATTTGTATTCTTTCTACTTCACCTGATCTTCGTCTGTTAAGTAGTATTATTTGGGTTAATAAAGTTTTACAAAATAATTTATATGTCTCTTGATTAATTTCTTTTTGTTCATCAACGAGATGAGTTACATTTTTTATTTGGTTTAACAAATAATTGTGTAGTACTGTAATATCTTTAGCATCTGGGAGGTTTATAGTTTTATTGCATTTTTTTTTTTTGAAATGTCCTGACAGGCGTTAGATGAAATTGAAAATTTCCATTTTTTTGAAATACTGTAACAAAATTTTTTATTTTATTTATTTTATCTTTAGAAGAGCCTTGAATAATTGATTGGCATTCTATGATATCGGCACATTGCAGAATTGTATGTCCTAATTTCAGAGCTATGGATGGGTGAATGTAAGAGTTTTCAGTTTCATTGTAACCACTTATTTCTTTTGCAGCATTGACAATTGTTTTAACATATTGGGGCACTAAAAAATCTTCTAAGTTTTTTAGTTCTGGAACTAATGTTCTTAATATCAATAAATAATAAACTGATTTGTCTCATGCGTTGTGATATATACGTTTTTATGTGTTGTTCGCGATGATTTTTTAGTAATCTAGCTCCAAATGCACATATCAGTTTATCGTTTTGAGCTGTAAAAGATATATTGTCATATTTCATATGAATAAGAACTTCAGCAGTTAATTGCTTGAAATCATCTGTATCTTGTAACAGCATAGCGCACTGAGACTGTACATTTCTTCTTTTTGTAACTTCATTATTTTGTGATTCGTCGTTAAATTTACATTTATTAGAGTGCCGAAAAATAATTTTTTTCTTAAAAAACTTAAACAGAATTTACACGGTAAATAGTCATTGACAGCCACTTTTTCAGAAGATGTAGGTCGTCTACCAACTATAAGTGAACCCTTTTTTTTTTCTAATATTGTTTTATTATAGTGAAAGTTTCCTTTATTTTTCAGAAGTTCTAATTGTCTTAAGCGCTCTTTTGATTTTTTCGGCAATAATATAAAAGATCTAACTTCAGTTCCTAGTGCATGCTTGCGTTCAACATGGCGTGGAAAATTGGTTTGTAGATTTTCACAAAAAATACAGTATACTCTCTTATCTTTAACATTTTTTTTATAGTTAAATGAACATTTTCTAGTTCTTTGGACATCTAATTCTATTTGATGAACAGCTACCGTATTGACTATATTTATGCTTGTATTTACTGGTGAACAAGGAGGTGAAAGTACTGTATCTAAATCATCTGAATCACTTGTTTCAAAATCCAAGTTCATTTTATCATTTGCATATGGTGTATATTCTGGACTATTGAAACAATCAGAAGATGTTGATGATTCTGACCCCACAAAATCTTCAGTATTGTTGGATGTAACAATTGTACCAATAATATTCTGTTCGACAGCCTTGCCTTAAATTAAAAAAAAATATTAAATATTGAAATTAAATATAATAAAAAAAAAGAAATAATTTGCTTACTAGTATGCATGCTTGGTTTATCCATTGACTGTTCCAAGTTAATCATTTCAAAATTTGTTGATGCATCTATTTTACTAAAATCATTCTGCTCAACAGCTTGGGCCTTTAATTAAATAAAAAAAATACATAAGTTAAATATTAAATAAAAAATTAAAGAGAAAAACCGCTTACTAGAATGCACGATTGGTTCATTCATATTGTGAAACAACAAGTCAAAAATCTCACAATTTTTTGGTGCATCTATTTTACTAAAATCATTCTGCTCAACAGCTTGGCCTTTAATTAAATAAAAAAAATACATAAGTTAAATATTAAATATAAAATTAAAGAGAAAAACCGCTTACTAGAATGCACAATTGGTTCATCCATATTGTGAAACAACAAATCAAAAATCTCACTATTTTTTGTTGAATCAATTTTACTTAAATCGTTCTGTTCAACAACTTGGCCTTAAATAAAATAAAAAATATATTTTTGTTAAATATTAAATATAATAAAAATAAAGATATAACACTCTTACTAGAATGCATGATTGGTTTATCCATTGACTGTTCCAAGTTAAACGTTTCACAAATTGTTGGTGCATCTATTTTACTTAAATCAATGTGCTCAACAGCTTGGCCTTCAATTAAATAAAAAAAATACATAAGTTAAATATAAAATATAAAAATAAAGACATAATGCGCTTACTAGTATGCTTGCTTGGTTTATCCATTGAATGATCCAAGGTAAACATTTCACGTTTCCTTATTGCGTCAATTTTCCCACTTTTTAGATCTAAACTATGGCCTTTTTTAAAAAAAAAAATATATTTATTAAAAAAAGCAAAACTGCTGCATCGCGCCTGCACTTATAATATGTTCACGTTAGCACTTACTTGAATGCACTATTGGTTCATCTATCATATGGTTTATGCTCTTACCAGCTAAGAACCTTTGTATATTATCTTTATCTTTAAAATTTAAATATAAAATTAAAAAGTTGTTTCTACTAACTTAATCAATAAAATTCTATTATTTTGAAATAACTATTTATCTCAGACCTAGGTATATATTAGGTAGTGGTTGCCTTGACACTTTTTCAAATGGTTAGGCACCTAACTGAAAAATTTTACTTTTTAATTTGGATAGATTTACTCAAGTTGATAAATTAGTACCAACTTGTAGTTAAATGTCTAACATGTGAACTGTATAAGTATGTGTGAAGTATTTATATTTTATTAATAGATTAAATTGTATAAATAATATAAATAAAGTAAAACATTTTAATAATAATTATACTGTGTTTCTACTAGTCGTATACCTAATACAGTGTATGGAGTTGTGATGAACCCCAAAAAATGGTGGATAGGCATAAAACTGCAAATCAATAAAATATCTATTTTTCTTATATTTTTTCGATGACTGAAAAATTAAATATCAGTATTATATGATAAGAGTTGTATCTTTAGTATCTACCAAGGTAGTTTTAAAAAGTACCTATGTAAAATTAGGTACCATAATTAAAACAAAATTTGTATTTATTCAGAGAAAGTTACCTACCTATCAATAAAATTAAATCATAATATTTTTAATTACTTAATATTTATTTAATTAAATCCATTATTTATTAAAATATTATTAAAACCCCAAACCGAAAAATTTTACGATTGGCGCATATTTAGTTTCCTAGAGATGTTCATTACAATATGTATAATATATTATATAGTATTTATAATCAATGCCCAATGGTATAACATAGATCAATGTGTAAATACTCTAGTACTTATTGGGTGGTATATTATAATATTATATTATAGATTACCTACCTATATAGAATTAATAGTTATATATGTATATAATTTATTATTTATCATGATTAAATTGTTATATGCCCGTATGCATAGTCAATTTTTGTGTCACATACCTAGTTTAACATATCTTATGGGACACCTAAATTTACTATGCATACGGGAAATAGTCTTATTAATATGTTTTTAACTATCAATGAAAAATGAAAAATAAATAGAAAACTTACTTCCTTTTTTTAGCACCTTAGCTAAATATGATTTTTTATTAACCCATTTCACCATATATTTTTTGCCAATCACTATTTTACATTTTATTGTTTTTGAAGGACACATGTAGAAAACATTATCATCAGTGTATTGAACTGCAATCCATTCTAATTAACAAAATATAAATTATTATTTTTACTACTTTCTAAGATTTTAATTTTAATAAATTCAGTACCCTAAGTAAATACAATTTATGTAAAAAAAAATTTTAAATGTTCGTAATAGATCATAAATCAAAAAAAAAAAATCTGTAAATAGTTATTTGATTTGTTATGCAATTAGTTATTAATTTGCGTGATGAAAATGTCTTATGATATTATGAAATTTTGAAAAGCAATTACATGGAAGTTTGTATACTATTGTTATAATAGCAGTAGTATAGATTTGTATGTTCACAGTCTTTTTTTTTTGTACCGCGGTAATTTCACAACGTTCAAGGGAGGATGCCCCCTTGGACACAATGATTTTACCGCGGTGAAAATCACGGGGAGATTTCACACTCGTTGTCCACCTATTCGCCACTCACACAAAAATATTTACCGTATAGCATTTTACAGGGAGATTTCACAATTTTTGTCCACGAATTCTCCGCTTCGACAAATTATTTACCGTATTTTAAAATTACAGGGAGTTTGTACACTCAAAATCGGTTTTGTCTAAATATTTACCGTGTACACACTAATAAACAATTGATTAAACAGAGATGGACAGCTTGAAAAAGTACCATCCATCAAAACTGCATCTCACTTTTTAAAAAAATTTAAATTTTTAATTGTAGAGAAGCACACAACACCTTTATTATTGTCAATGTCAATAATCCATTTTTCACCTCCATTGGTGTGTAATTTATCTACTACGTCGGGAACCATCGCATAAAATTCCAAAAGTGTTTTAGGTAATATTGGATACGTCTTACTCATACGAGCAGTGTGAATATTTTTTCGGATTAAATTTATATCCTTTGAGTCTAATATAATTTAGCCTACTTGCAAGTTCCAACTCCTTAATCAGGCCTTGTCAAAGGCTGAAAGATCCAACAAATAAAAAAAAAAGGTGCTCTGCTGTACAGTAGATTACAAGTGGGTCACTGTATAATGGATAATATTAAATTTGAATTCAAAGATATAATATCATTGTATAAGAAAAACGATTCTGAGCGGATACGGTATGTCAGTCTAGGTATATAAGACATATTATATACTTATCTATCGTATTAAAAAAAAATTACCTAAAATAAGTACCTATAATAAATTCCAAATTAATCATATCACAAAATCCATACTTATAATGCGTTATACGTCAC
>CARXXK010001427.1:0-27678 GCA_949089665.1 Macrosiphum euphorbiae
CAGGTATCTCCGGAGATATATGCTTTTTGTTCCGAAAGATGTCAACACTGTCATTACACATTTACCCACCAGCAAGACATTGATATTATTTTGCAGTTACTAGGTAATAGGTATAGCTTATCAGTTATCAATTGTGTCGGTTTTTTATTTTAAATCATAGACTTTATTAATATTACTCTATGTTCTTAAATATTTGTTAATGTTGTGTATTTGTGTTATATTTTATATTGACATGTCGTTCAGTCATTGTGAATCGTGAACCGAAATGTTGTTTATAGTTTTCTAAGTTTTTATTTATTATTATTCAACATTTTAATATTGATTCTGTTATAGTTGTTTATTTTGTTATATAAAATCATGAATGATATAGACATTAATGAATTTCTTGAGGACTGCGATGAGTTTTCTGATTTTGATGACGATATCGTAGATCCTGACTTCATTATACCTAACCAGGAAAATAATTTATCTGATAACCAAGATGATGATATGGAAGGTATATTATGTTTAGATTCTGACGTTGAATGTGAAAATCAACTCTACCATGATACTGAAAACGACCCAGTGGCTACAGAAATAGTAATTATTGAGGCTACAGATAGTTCTGACAGTGAAAGTGTGCCTACAAGAAAAGGGAAGAAGAGAAAAAAAAAATAATGCAACTTGGAAAAGAAATATTTTAAAAAATAATAGAGCCGAAGGTAATTCATATCTAAGTTTAAATAATAAAAAACAGGTACCTAAACGTACCACTGGGCCACCGTGTAAATGTATTGATAAATGTTTCACCAAATTATCAGATGAAGAAAAATTGTTAGTTCTTGAAACTTTTAATTTAATAAAAAATAAAGAAAAGCAAGATACGTACCTGTGTGGTCTTATGTCTATTAAACCTATTCAAAGACGTAGACCAAAAGAAACAGGGATAAATATTATTAATAGACAATTTTCATCTAGTTATAAAATACGTATAAGTTCTAAAGAAATACCAGTTTGTAAAACTGCTTTTTGTGCATTGTTTGGTGTTGGGAAAAGTGTTATTGATAGACTCATAAAAAATTTAAAATCTAATATACCAAGTCCAATAGATTGTCGTGGTAAGCATCAAAACCGACCAAATAGAATTACTGAAGATGTCTTGTTTAAAATTAATACTCATATTAATAGCTTCCCTAAATGCGAGTCACATTATAGTCGAAACGACAACATGAATGTTAGATATTTATCACCAAACCTAAATATTTCAAAATTATATAAACTTTATTTGAAGGAGTATGAACCTGAACATTTTGAATCAATGCAAAAAGGTGAAAAGATAAAACCTATCGTTAAACAAGATTTTTTTTATGACTATTTTAGAAACAATTTTAATTTATCCTTTGGTACACCAAAAACAGACACCTGTCAAACTTAAAGTATTAATTAGTGATGAAACTGATGTAGAAAAAAAACAGGAGTTCGAAGTTGAAAAAGATATCCATTTAAAGAAATCGGAATTGTTTTACAATGATTTAAAAATGTATGCTAAAGAAGCACAATCAAATACAAATATTGAAGTCTTAGCATTTGATTATCAGCAGAATATGCCTCTTCCCCACATTCCATGTGGAGATGTCTTTTATAAACGACAGTTATGGGTTTTTAATTTTTGCATATATTCTGCAAAGACTGGGTTTACATGTATGATGAATCAAGCGGAAAAAAGGGACAAAATGAAGTGATGAGTTTCCTCTACCATTTTTTAAAAAATATTCTTTCACCAGATGTAAAAAAAATCTATATTTTCAGCGATAACTGCAGCTCTCAAAATAAAAATATAGGATTAGTTCAATTTTTTTATACAATAGTTCAATCCAAATGTTTTGGTTTGGAGAGCATTCATCATCGCTACCCAGAACCTGGCCACAGCTTTCTTCCATGTGATAGATGTTTTGGAAGAATTAAAAAAAATAAAAGAAAAGTAGAAAGAATATTTATTCCAGAAACTTATAAAGATATTATCCGAGAAACCTCACACAAATTCCATGTGATTGATGTATCACAAGATATGATATTTAATTTTTCAGATTATACTAAAATATTGTATAAAAAAACAATAACTAGTATTGATAAACAAAAGTTTTGTATTATGTCCTACAGAAGTATAGAATACAGACAAGATGGTTTATTTTGCAGTGTAGCTGCAAATTCAACTGCAAAAGAAGAATTTCATCCTGAAAAAAAAAGGTGCTACATTGAAGATGATAGAAGAAAGATTGACAAAACTTCATAATGGAGTAATACAAATTAAAGAAGCAAAATTCAATGATGTTCAAGATCTTGCAACAAAGTATGTCCCGGCTAATAATATGTGGTTTTATAATAATCTTGTTAAAGAAATTAATGAAAACTTACCAAATGATGACTAAGAAAAAGTATTTTTATGTTCCTATGTATACAAATAATTTGTGATTAACTAATACCTGATTATTAGTTCCTAATATTAAGTTTAAACTGTTTAAAAGATTTTTGTTATGTTTATTATATTAATTATGTTTTATTTTATTTTATTATAATCTTGTTAAAAAAAATGATAACTAATCAAATTTATTATGACTAAAAATTAAGTATTTTTTATATTCCTAAGTATACAAATAATTTGTGATTAACTAATACCTGATTATTAGTTCCTAATATTAAGTTTAAACTGTTTAAAAGATTTTTGTTATGTTTATTATATTTATGTTTTATTTTATTTTATTATAATCTTGTTAAAAAAATGATAACTCATCAAATAATTATTACTTTTAATGTATTAATTTTTATGATTTTATGTACACAAATATTTGGTGTCAACTAATACCACATTATAAGATCTTAATATTATGTGTCAACTGTTAAAAGGATTATTATTATATTTATGTTTTATTTGTTTTTATACATGCTCAAGGTGTACATTTTTATCATTTTTAGATATATTTTCTATTTATTTATTATGTGTTCATTAATAGGTACTAATATGCTCATGATTATATTCTAAAATGAAATATCCTACCAAAGTAGTTTTGTTAATTATTTTTTTAGTCGTAAAGGATATCAAAGCTACATTGATGAATGCATAAACCAAAGTTTTACTTATATTTTGGGTCAAAAAACCAGGTATCTCCATAAAACACATAGTTACTCAATTTAATCATTATAAAAGGTTGTGATCCAACCGATGATTTTGATTATAGGTGTAAATTACACATTGCAAATGTTTTTTGAGATTATTCAATACATATGATGAAAGAATTTCTGAGATAAAAAAAAACAAAAAACATGGATTTTAATTTTGGGGCAAAAACCCATATATCTCCACTAAATTAAACTTGAATTAATTAATTAAAATTATTAAAATTTATTTAAAAGTAATAAGGTTTTATGGTATGTTATATATACATCCAAAGCATAAAAATAAGTTTTTGAAACAGTAACATGATGAAAGGTGGGTCAGTAAAAACATTTTTTATGTCTCCTGAACAATTTCAAAAAGTGGAGATACCTTGTTATTGCACCGGACCCTTCAACTACCCTAGTTACTAGTTACTAGTTACTAGTATAGCACGTATAGTATCGGGTAATAACGAACCGTGTCTTGATGGTTTTCTTACTACCTGAACATCTACATTTATAACATCCAATTTATCTTTCTGTTCTATCAAATCCATATTCTTTTCTTATAAATACTCTAGAATTCTCTAATTTATAATCAGTTATCGATGACGCGTTCAACTCGCAAGTGTAAGTCAGTCAAGACTGGTAAAGGATTTGTAAACTCCCTTATAAATAGTCTCCAGTTCGAAGCCCATGTTTCAGGATATCAGTATTGTGGTCCTGGCACGAAATTAAAAAAGAGGCTAGATCGTGGCGATAAAGGAATAAACCCATTGGATGCTGCTTGTCGTGATCACGATATTGTGTATGCAACGAGCAAACATTTAGACGATAGACATAGAGCTGATAAAGTGTTAGAAAATCGTGCTTGGGAAAGATTTAAAGCAAAAGATACTCCTAGAAAAGAGAAACTAGTTGCGTACGCAGTAACAAACGCAATGAAAGCTAAAAGAAAAATTGGTATGGGTTGTAAACGGAAACGTGCTATAAAAACAAATGGTATACTAGCAGCGAAGAAAAAAAGAATATCAAAGAAAAAGAATGGTGGTAAAAGGTTGATTTTAGCACCGAGACAGTCAGGCGGTTTAATTCCAATAATACCTATATTTGCGGGATTGTCAGCACTTGGTAGTTTGATGTCTGGAGGTGCTAGTGTGTATAATGCGGTTCAAAATTCAAAAAGAAAAAAAGGTAGTGGTTTGAATTCAAACAAGAATAGGTTAAAAAAAAACTGATGATTACGCTACAAGACAGACCGCTTTCGTCTCAAGATATTATAAAATATGTTGAAAAGTTGAAAATCAATCATTTCCGTGGAGTCTTTTCACGTGATAACTTACCTGAAAAACCGCACGCTATTGAATGTGGTATATTAAACTTGGATATATCTTCAGGCGATGGAAGCCATTGGGTAGCGTTTTATAAAAATAAGGACAAAGTTGTATATTTTGATAGCTTTGGTGATTTACCCCCACCAATTGAATTACAGCATTATTTCAGACAGTTCAAAATAGTATATAACTATTCCAACTATCAAGACTTCAATACATTTAACTGTGGTCATTTATGTCTTGAATTTTTACAATGCATGAATCTATTACATTAAGTTTGACTGGAAATTCAACTGTATTATCTGTAAATTATTTTCCACCTATAAACCTTTACGATGACTCAGAAATAGCTTTGTTATGTTTACAGTCATTTAATTCATTCCCAAATATTAATGAAAATAATAATAAATTTTCTATACAAGTAGTTGATAATGAAAACAATAATAATCCTATGATATGTTTTATTACATTGGAAGAGGGTTGTTATGAAATTGAAGATATTAAGGATCGAGTTAAGAAGCAAATAGTTGCCTATAATAGTAAAAACTTAACCAATTTAACATTCGACATTGATCCTGATGATTTCAGATCGTATATAAAATGTAATGGAATACTACACTTTGAATATCCATATAGTATAGCACCTGTATTCGGTTTTGAAAAACGAGTATATAATCCATACAACATTCTTCGATCGGAAAAAGCTGTAAATTTATTTAAACACAATTAATTCTATAAAAGTAATGTGTAATATAGCTCAAGGATCATTCAGCAACCATCTTCAGAGTCATTCGATTTATGAGTTTTTCCCGAGTGGAAAGACAGGGTCGAAAGTAATTCAGGCACCGCCAAATTTAATATATTACAAATTGAATAAAACAAATATTGATTCGATAACCGTTCAGTTGGTTGATCAAGATCATAATCCGATTGATAATTTTGGTGAAGCATTGACAATCGTGTTACATATTAAACGTTACGGCTCTTGAAATGGGATTAAAATTCGATATAAACCCACTACTTCAGATCAGTACTACTAGTCATAAGACTAAAGTGCTAGCAGTAACATCAAATAAAATAAAAAAATTGAAGGTGAAGAATAAAAAAATTTTACAAGCTCTGGGTTATCAATTAAAGTAGAATGCCTGAAAGTGATATCTTGGATATAACTTCACAGTACGAGACGGATTCTAAAATTACGAAAATTGAATATCATTCATACGTGCCGTATACAACATAATTTAATAATAATGATGAAATACGTATATCAATCCAGCAAACGGATGTTTATCCATATCTACACGAAAGCTTTATTTTTTTAGGAGGAACAATTACTGATGCTACCAAAGTGAAACTATCTAATAACGGTTATGAAAATGCTGGTTGGAATTTTAAAAACGCAACGCAATCGGAAAATGAGAAAGGTGAATTTAGTGCTTGCATTCCATTGAAATATTGGTTAGGATTGTTTGAAGACTATAAAAGAATATTAGTGAATTCTAGATTGGAATTAATATTAACCCGAAGTCATAGTGATTTAAATGCTTTACAAGTTAAAAGTAGTGCAACTGCTACTGAAGGTAAAGTCACCTTAAATAAAATAGTCTGGAAGGTTCCACATATAACGGTTGACGATGAAGAAAGGTTGAAATTATTGAAACTTATAAAAAAAGAAAAAAGGTTGTTTATTCCTTTTAGATCTTTTGAAACTTTTGAATATCCTGAACTCGGAACCACTAAAAAAGTTGTGTGGAATTTGAAAACTGCTTCAAAATTAGAAAAACCACGATTCATCATAATTGGATTACAGAAAGGACGCAAAAATGTGTTATCAAAAGATTGTAGTATATTCGATCATTGTAATCTAACAAACGTTAAAGTATTTCTGAACTCGATAGCTTATCCATACGATAATTTGAATTTAGATTTTTCGAAAAATAATTTCACCTTATTGTATAATATGTATACATCTTTTCAAGAATCGTACTATGAAAAAAGTATTCGTAACCCGATATTGAGTCCTTCTACTTTTTTAGCAAACGCACCAATTATAGTTATCGACACTTCAAAACAGAACGATTCAGCCACAGCCTCAGCAGTGGATGTTCAATTGGAAATCGAAGCTTCAGATTCGCTTACAGGTGTAACTGCTTATTGTTTATTAATTCATGATCGTATTGTAGAATATGTACCTTTTACTAGAGAAGTAAGAAAACTTGTGTAAATATATTTTAGAATTAATTTACAATAATAAAAAATCTATTATTTCATAACTTGTGTTCTGTATTTAAAATAATTATTTCATTTTAGTAATAAGGTTTGTTGAGAAAAAAACATTTAGTCTGTACACGGTAAATATTTGGACAAAACTGACTTTGAGTGTGCAAACTCTTCATAATTTTTACACGGTAAAATTATTGTGTCCAAGCGGAACATCTTCGCTTGAACGGTGTGAAATTACCGTGTAAAAAGTGTGTAAATTCTTCATAATTTTTACACGGTAAAATTATTGTGTCCAAGGCGGACATCCTCACTTGAACGTTGTGAAATTACCTTGGTGACACAAAAAAAAGACTGTGAACATACAAATCTATACTACTAATGGACTTCAGGCCATAATTAAACGTTCTAATCCGGCTGCAGTTTTTGTTTGGTGCTATGCACATCGGTTGAATTTGGTGGTTATTGATGCGGTAAGCTGTTCACCCAATGCAGTTGATATGTT
The DNA here is from genome assembly GCA_949089665.1 of Macrosiphum euphorbiae. NCBI lineage: Eukaryota > Metazoa > Arthropoda > Insecta > Hemiptera > Aphididae > Macrosiphum > Macrosiphum euphorbiae. The sequence goes on from CARXXK010001427.1 coordinate 7,192, forward strand.
CGGGATATTAGAATCTATTGATGATTTTATATGCTCAAGTAAGAAACGAGTGGCCTTATTTGATGAATTTCAAGAAAAAATATATGGAAGTACACAACGTAAACGTCGCTTCAAGCGAGTAGAAACTACTCGTTGGTGGTCCCATGATCATGCGCTCAATACTGTTTTAGACACGTTTGATGCTTTATGTGATACCTTACAAAATATCCAAAATAATGAATGTTCAAGTGATTGCAAAGGTGCTCATCAGGCTCGGAGTTTAAAATAAAATATCATGTGTGAACATACAAATCTATACTACTTCCATTATATGCACCACGCATATTACTTGCACCATCGAAGGATTGTCCAACCAAGTATTGCTTCCAATCTAAAGAAAATATGGCACATATTTGTTCTACTATTTCAAATATATTTTGTGTCGAAGTATTTGCACATTCTTTCATACTGATTAACCTTTCATGGGCTTCGGCAGTCTCATCATGTATGTAGCGAATCACAAAGAAGAGCTGCTCTTTTCTAGAATTATCGAATGTACTGTCTAATGTTATACTGAAAAACTTAGCACACTTAATTTGTTTTAAAATGACACCACGAGTGTATCCAGCCATTGCGTCAATGAGTTCATTTTGCCTTCCCCACGATATGAAATCATATTTTGTTTTTTTTTTAAACGTTGGCCAGCTATATATGATCCAAGAACAGGGTGATACTTTCCTGATAAGCAAACCAAATCTTTAAAATTCCCACGCAAATTGGACTCCCAATTTTCTCTGTGACCTCGTAGAGCCAAAGAGTGTTGAGCAAGGTAGAGTATTATGTCAATAATTGCTGCGACAATTAGACGGTTCGTAGCAACAAATGTGTTCCTTGCTCTAAGAATTGAAGGTTGAAGAGGCACACACTGATCTTCTAATTTCAATTTAAGAGAAGCTTCAACATGAAAGGAAGAAGTCTCATGCATTATTAGTCTCTGTGTTGCCTTGCTCCATGTGCCAAACCCTTTCGTGACCCAAACAGACTGCTTATCATTTCCAATTAAAATACAATATAAACAAAATATACGGTCTGTACTGCACGGATATGAAAGCCATTCTCTTGAGCTAGTAGTGCCATCAGGTAATGTTTTTTTATACCACGAAGGAAGAAAACTCCTATTGTTTCGCATAGGAAAACAGTTCTTGGACATATCCTCTTTCTGAGGCTGATGAGGACCCCAGCTAAGAATTAATTTTCTTTTTTCATAAGAAAATGGGCCAGATGCAATTATTTTTATAGGATCTTTTTCTTCGATACCAAACTCTAAAAATTAGAAAAATCGTATATATTTTTACAATGGTTTAAAAGTTGATATCTAATCCGGACTATTATAAGCAATTAAGTTACTAGAGAAATGACGTACGAAAAGAAAAGATTATTTATTGTGTTAAGACCTGGTACTAATAATTCATTATTTCCTCGGGGAAAGAAAATTAATAGCAAAAGAAATTAATTTATATAATATTAACTTAACATATAGTAATAAAATATTAATTTAACCTGTTGCATCAGAAATAGTAAAAGACTGGTCTTCATTAGAAATTTTGCAAGCTTTTTCACTTCCTATTTAACAAACAAATAAAAATTAAATCAACATTTTTATAAAGTATATATAAAATCAAATTAAATTACCTTCTAAATCATCAACTGCAGAAATGTGATCTTTATTGACAACAATGTCATTTAAACTTGTTTTACCTAATAACACAACATACATAATAAATATAAATAAAAATAAAAATATAATAGTTGAATAAAAATTAACCTGATGATTTAGCAAGTTCAGAGATCTGGTCTTCATTAGATATACCACATGCTTTATCAGTTCCTATTAAACAAGCAAATTTAAAATTATTATAAGTTGTAAATAAAATCAAATTAAATTAGGTACCTTCTAAATCATAAACTCCAGAAATGTGATCTTCATTGACAACAATTTCATTTAAGCTTGTTGTACCTATAAAAACAACATATAATAAAATAAATATAAATAATAAATACCATGATGAATTCGCAAGGGGTCTAGTAATTAAAAATTACAAATGTTTTTGCTAACATAAAAAAACTGTTAATTTTATTTCAATTCTTACAAAAAAAAAAAATTAAACTACCTACCTTTTAAATTATTGACTTTGCGGTTTTGATTAAAAATATTGTGCACATTTGATTTTCCTATTTAACATATAAAAATTAATGTAAAATGTGTATTTAACTATATAGTTGGAGCCTTGTTTTAAATTAATGATTTGAATTCGTCACTAAATTATCTATGCTTTGGCAAATTAATTTTTCTGATTTTTCTTTTTTAGATTTTGAGTGGAACGATGAATGTATTGATTTTACAATGATGTGTGTTTTTTTATTTTAATTTTTTATTTTTTTTGTGTCTGTGTACACGATAAGTAGTCGAAATAATGCTTCGATTTTCAACTTCAGTATTTTGTTCGATTCGAAAGTGAATATCGTTGGTGCATTGGGGAGGTCAATATTTAAAATTCCCAGTAATTTTCAAAAGCGCCAAGAAAAACAAAAGAAAAATTAAGGAAAAACGGGAATTTTTACGCAAAATCGATTTTTCACAAAATTGAATTTGGTTTTTCGTGTAACTTTAAAATAAATGACCGTAGGTACATGTAATTTTCACTGGTTGTTTATATTTGCATTTTCTATACACGATAACATTTTCAAAATATTTTGACGCTTTTTGAACTGTTTAGAGACGTTTTCATTTTCCATTTTTTTTTAGTTTTTTTTTATAAAAATATCAATAAAATTTTATTTGTTGATTAAAAAAGCTTGAAAATTTAATAGAAGGATCCAAGTATATTGTTTCAAAGGCAGATGAAAAATATTAAAAATCCTTAGTCACAGTTTTTTTTTTATAAGCATTTAAAGTTCAAAAATTTACAAAATATGGAAAAATCACGAAAATTAGCAAATTATTTTGAGTTAAGAATTCGTAAAAATTTTTCTTTTTAAATCTAAGATTTGAAAATCTAATACAAGATTACTCATAATCTAAAATAATATACCTTTATCAATAAAAAAATCTCTACCGGAAAGTCAAATTAAATTTTTTTTGAGCGTTTGAAATTCAAATTTTTACAACATTGGATATTCACTTGATTTCTCATGTAGCGATTTCCTTATTTTGTTGTAATTCAAAAACGAATAACTATAGATACATGAAAATTTCACTTAATGTTCAGATTAGCATTTCCTACACACTAAAATTTTGAAAATATTTTGACTCTTTTTGAGCTGTTTACGGACATTTTCAGTTTTCAATTTTTTTAGTTTTTTTTTTCTATAAATATCAATAAAGTTTTATCTATTGGGCCAAAAAGTGTAAAAATTTAATACAAGGCTCCTGATATATTGTTACAGTAGCAATTGAAAAATATTAAAAATACATAGGCACAATTTTTTTTATAAGCATTTAAACATCGAATTTTGACAAAATTTATCAAAATCTCGAAAGTTATCAATCATTGTAATTAATAAATTATAAAATGTTCAGTTTTTATAGCTAAGGATTGCAAATTTAAAACAAAGGTTCTCATAAATAGTTCATACTTTAACCAAAAAATCTAAAAAATATATGAACACAGTTATTTTTTACAGACATTTTAAATTCAAATTTGGACGAAATTACATATTAAAATCAATATTAACTATCTTTGTTTTTGTTGTAATTTAAAAATATTATTCGGTGATATATGAAACTGAAAAATCAAAATATTAAGGCCTATTCACACAATCTACCATAGTATCTAAAAGGAATAAGAAGTATGCTCATGATAAGACTGTGCATATTTTAAGGAATTTATTCATAAATTCCATATAATTTAATACCATAGAAAAGTATACAATATGTCTTATAGGTACTTAGACTGACATACCGTCTCCACTCAGAATAGTTTTTCTTATACAATGATATTATATCATTGAATTCAAATTTAATACCATCCATTATACAGTGACCCACTTGTAACCTACAGTACAGCAGAGTGACATCCACTTACCCACCTTTTTTTACTTAAAAATGTACTGACAAAAAGAGCAAAAATACCTAGATTGTTTTCATAATTCAAATTTAAATACATATTGATATAGAATATGAAAAATGTACGACAGTAATTATAGCATAGTAAATTTAGAAGCGAATACAAATCTGCTCTCAAAATGTATACCTGAACATCCTATTCATACCTAATTATTGAAGTCACTCGCAATATTTTTTTTTAAAAAAATTTTTGTAAATTTTTAAGGTAATATGCGGTGCCACATGCATGTGTGTAGGTAAAATGACAGACGTACATTCCGATCACTATGATGCCCCCATATAACCTGGTATTCGGTACTACAAATTACACACACTAATGTTAATTTATTTTCAACACATTCACAAGACCCATATAAACTGAAATATAAAACGCATAGTTTTTACTCCCTAGAATGGATTACGCTCAGCCCCCTTAAATTTAATTAAATACTTACTCTTTTGCAATGATGTTCCATCAAGTCCATCAAACACTGTAGAATCTCTTTTTTTTGAAAAATAATTTGTTAAATTATTGCATGTTTTTGATATTTTTAGTCTCTCTTCTGATTTACAGGACGAAATATGTCGCTTCCAATTGGTTTCATTTAAGTTCAACTTTTTTTTACCACATGAACACACCAAGTCTAAACCAATATTTGAATTTGACATTTTGTAGGAAATTAAAAATATTATAATTTTGCACTAGTGCACTATGCCACTATAATAAATATTTATGAAAAACAATAACTCACAACACTATAACACAGAAAATAGTAATAACGTAGCTGTGCGAGCTGTGAGAATGCCAATTATATGTCTCGTCTCTCGTGTCGCCGTCGTTCCATCGATATGCGATATACAAAATTATTAGTGTGCATTAAATATAAATCCAGTTTGGGAAATTTCATAGCTGGAGCGCCTGGTGCGTATAGCTGTATCCATAGTACCATTTGTTTATAAATAGAAGTCGGACGGTGGTGGAAGATGCTCGTTTCATAATTTACAATATTGAATATATTATATATATATATTATTATGTTGTTCATCGAAAATAGAAATAATATAACCCAGACATTTATACGATTATACGAATCATTGATTTAATAATTAATTTATATATTATAAAATTAATATTTAAATTATAAAATCTTTGATCAGTAATCAATGGTAATAATTACTAATAAATAATACAAATTAAAATATTTTATAACATAACTTTGACAAATCGTTCACCTTTATGGATTAGCATTTAGCACAGAGTCACAAACTACAAATAAATTATTTTATTAATTTCGATGTATTCCCACCTTGCGCGGTAGGAATGCCTATCCTGATTCACGAATACCGATTTGATTGTATTTTGTAACACCGTGAAAACATGCCACCATAAGAATCTATTCTGCGATGTTATGGATGATAAAATATTAAAATACTCTTTAGTATTTAGTAAGTTACCTAGGTACTTACCTCTTATATTTTATTTTAGTCTAATGGCCATAGCCCATAGCCTATATTATTTAGTAGTATATTTTAAATATTTTTATACATAGTAGAATATTGTTACGTTGTGGATATTTTAGTGGCTTGGGGACACTTACCCACGGCACCCACCCACCCACCCACCCACCAAAAAAATCAGGGGTAGCAGCTCCTACCCTTGAACCTTCCAGTGTGCGCCACTGCCAATACCACAACTTTCGGAGTAGTAATTCCACTTCTTACCCATTCTGTCAACCAATGAGTAATACTATTATTGTCATGACGTTCAGAAATCATGTGAGCTACTAAAAATTGAGATTTTTTTATACAATCCATAACAGCGATTTGGTATAGAAATAAATGACCAGTTTTTCGACCAGACAATAAATTAATGCTTTTAACTATGCCTCCCGTTGCATCAATGCTTATTGTTGGTATTTTATTATTTTTGCAGTAATTTCTATATGAGTTAACCTCTTGAGCAACCCAATAATGTACAAAGAGTCTATCATAGCCAATATCTCGAATAATATTATTATAAGGATACATTCCCTTCATTAACAGTACGGCTAAGATTGGGTCTTCATTTAAATGATTTTTCTTATTTTCTTTGTACTTCATGACACGTAATGCATTTAATGATAACAAAAAAAATTTGTAACAAATTTTTCTACATTATAATGTTATACAAATCTACTAAACCAGTTTGAGCAGTTTTTTTAAAAGACATGAAGTTCTAATTTTTATGATTTTGTTTACCTACATATTATTTAAATAAAAAATAACAGTTTTAACTATTAATTGTAATTTAAAATTGTTATCCTCAGGGACTTATTACTTTTCCCTATTATGTTTATTATTATCATTTAAAAAGCGTATTTAAAAAAGTTAATAGTTAAATAGCTAACATATGAAAAATAATTACACTTAAATTAAATAGGTATATATACAGTATGTCCTAGAAGTCCCTATCACCCTTAGTATCTCCGTGGAAAATCAATATATTTAAATGCAGTTTTTTTTACAGTAATAAGTATGGAAATTCTGATTGAATAACATAATATTCAATTTTTTTTTAGGCAAATAAGTTTTACATTTCCAAGATAGCCATCTTGTTGATCGTATTTTTTAAAACAATTAAAAAAAATATTAAAATTTAGTGAAAATCACCCAAGTTAGAGCTAAGTATAATTTTGAGTTTCTAAGAATAATAGTTTTGTTACCTATATATGCATATGGCAATAGCAAAATACGATCACGTACTTTAATCAGAAATTGGAACGCAGATATTTTTTATGACAATCTTAAGTATTAAACTATTAGTGAAGGCTTTCAGTTATAAGATAAAAAAACATACATTTTTAATAACTGATATTTTGTATGCCAAAATTCATAATAATTCCAAAAAAAATAATTGTTTTTTTTTTATTTTAATAATAAAATATCTATTTAAATCTGACAAAACTAACACATTTTAAGTTAAAATTTGGACGAAATTACATAATAAAAAACCTAGAATAACTATTTTAGTTATTTTGTAGTGATTGTATAATATTATTCGTGGGTATTTGAAACTTCTAAAGTACACTGTTTTATATCTATGATAGTATCAGGGTTTTTTGTTAATGTATAACGCGTTATAAGTACCTAATGGATATCTTGATATGATTAATTTAGAATTTATTATAGGTACCTATTATAGGTTAATTTTTTTTTAATACCATAGATATGTATATAATATGTCTTATACCTAGACTGACATACCGTCTCCGCTCAGAATCGTTTTTCTTATACAATGATATTATATCATTGAATTAAAATTTAATACCATCCATTTTACACTGACCCACTTTTAACCTACTGTACAGCAGAGCACCTTTTTTATAATTTACTTAGTTATAAACTTTTTGAAAATATATGCTTTTTAAATAATAATAAGCGTAATGGGAAAAAGTTACCGACTAATAAATTTTGAATTACTAAGTCATAATATCAATTTGAACTGTCTTTAAAAAAAATTCTCTCACGGTATTTTTGGACTCATACACAGGTTCTTAGAATATAAAATAGTAAAAATGTGTTTTTTGATACAAATGGTTGCAATTAAATTGGAAAGAAAATATAGATAATATGTACTTTGAAAACGATACGAAAAAATGTAGGGTGGCAACTTTACGCGTGTCAATGTTATATCGAAAAAATAAATTTATCAGGTAGTTATTAATCTTTTAAGACCAATAATTTAAAGTTAACATTTCTATTTAAGTAGTACCTACTATAGTTATACACTTATACGAACATATTTTGAATGGTGGTTTTTTATCGTAATAAATTTATATGATGCATTCGTTCGTACAAATAAACCTTTTTTTTTAGAGTACAATATAAGTAAAATCTAAGAAAAATATTTATAAAAACTGATTATACATTTTTATGAACCGCCAATAGATTAAGGAAGATTCTATAATATCAATTAATGTATTACTAACACATGCTATTATAGCTACTTAATAATTTTAACTACAATTACTGAACTGTTTAATTTTTGATTATGATTAGTATTTATGTGCTTGTGTATCGTTTGGTATAAATATGAGTGTGGACGAAGTGTAACACGAATTTCACTATTTATTTTTTGCAAATATATATTCAGTATAAAATGTGTATGATTATTTGTAAAACTTCAGTTAATTCCCAACAAAAAAATAAAAATAGGGTGTGGCTGCAGGTTTCAGAATGTGCTAAATGATGTTAAGTTGGTTTTTTTGGCTATTATTAAAATTTAATAAGGAATTTTAAAAATTCTATATTTAAAAAAAATGTCTGTAATTCGTATTTGGTGGTACGTGTATGAAGGTATTACGGAAACGTACATGATTCACCATTTCTACTGTAAATTATTTTACAAATTAAAATATATTATAATATTTACTTAATAATATTATCGGTAACTTAAATATCGTCTTAAAAAACCTAAGGCAGACATAAAATATTTAACTATTAATATCTATGTACTAAAAATAATAATAAATATGGGTGAGGATGGTAATTATTAACTAGTAATTAAAAATATAGGTATACGTGTATAAAAATGTATAATTATTTTATATAGGTGTATAAATACGATAAAATAATAATTTATAAATGTTTTTAAACTTAATGAATAATTTTGATTTACTCACCAGTTATAGAGTTGTAGATTGACGACGTTGGATAAAATGCGGTTGAAACAAATTCAAAAACTACAAACTATTCATAAAAACACAGCACACTTAAAGCATAAATGAATTAAAATTAAAAAATTCATTAATGTTCTGTTGAACTGTCCACAATGAAGTCACACACGGGAATGAAAATAATAATAACTAAATTTACCTAAAATATCTATAATAACTGAAATTTATATTGTAGAATTGTGTACAGGGGCGGACTGAGAAGGATCCAGCCCACTATTCCATGTTCAATATCTAAATAATGTAATATGTTAGTAAATATTGTTATACGTGGTGTTACATCAACATAACTTTTGCTAAAACCTTGTACAAATAAGTATAAAAACATAACATAATTACATAAACACATAATAATATAATCAATGCAATCAATTTGATATAATATAAAACATAATTATTAATTAAACAAAATAACATTAATGATACTTTATAGGTACATAGGTACAGTTTATATAAATTTAAATATTTTGATAACAACTTGGACATTAACGGTGATGAACTTTTTACTATTCCAAGTATGTCTTCGAATTCAATCTCGTCTAAAAATTTCTTTCTCAACTGTCATAAGAAGAAATGCTTCCAAGTGTTCATTTCCAAGAGTAGAACGTAATCGGTTTTTAATTATTTTCAATTTACTGAAAACACGCTCGCAATTTACTTGACTCACAGATAGTGTTAATACAAATTCTATGGCAGTAAAAAGATTAGCGTATAAAGGAGAGTGCATATTAAGTGAATAAATTAGTTTGTGAACACACAAGAGACAAGAATCACGATTATGTCCATTATCAGTTTTTCTCATCGAGTTGTCACAACCTAAAAAATATGTATTATTAAGTTTTTATTTATATTTGTTTATATGCCTAGGTTATAAGTTTATAACCTACCTAAATTGCTTTTTATTTTATCTGTCCTGATGTTCATGTTCGTGGTAAATTCATGTAAATTATCATTACTCTCATCATCGTCTTCTTGGCTATTATCATCATTGCTGTCATATATTATACAATTGGATTTCATGTTTAGCAGTTGTATAACACTATTGTAAATACTTGCAAAATGATTTAATTCAGCAATTAATAATGAATGGTCTACTGATGACAAAGTAGATAATTTTTTTAACGCTGACTCTGGAAGATCATCTGACTTCAAATCTTTAAAATGTTTTGGTAAAAGATACTGCATGTCAACAATTATACTTGTATTATTTGTAAATCTCTCTGAAAGGCTGGTTTTTAGTTGATCAATAATACACAAGAATACTTCAATCTTAAATTTTTGTTTGGGATTTATTGGTGATTCATCGCTACATATTTCGTTAAACATCCGCTTTGTACGTCTTACTCTGTTTTGTTTAAACTCAGATTCAACAATTATATTTTCAGGTAATTTAATAGTTGTTAACTTGGTATTCATATCCAAACACATTTTTTCTGATTCGAACATGACATCATCAAAATTAATTTTATCTATTTCTTTAATAGTTGTTTTAACCATAGCCCATGCAGCAAGGAGGTCTAAATTTTTAGTTTGCAAATAAGTTGAAGTAGAACCAACAGTTATAAATATTTTTAAAAATACATGAGCTGTACATATGATTTTAAAATTGCATAAATTTTCTATTAAAGACGAGTCCTCAGATGAAGACTTTGGATCAAATTTACTTGATGTAGCAACAAAGTTTAGAGCACTAAGAACAACTGGATATAAACAGTCATTACCACTGAAAACCCATTTTAATGCTTTTTCCCGAGACCACCATCGAGTTTCACCAATTTTTTGAAGTTTTCTTAGTTTATTCTGGCCAGTTCCTAGTTGTTCTTGTTGGTCCTTCCAAACATTCATTCTTTTGTAAGAGTCTGAGAAGACTCTGAGCGTTGACCAATGTCTAGCAAGCTGCAATGTTTTGTATTTATTTATAGATACCTACGTTGCTCTTCATGGCATAATAACACAGAATATTATGTGATAATTACGTGTTATTCTGTGATAATAATAATAATAAATCCCCGATAGGAGTGGACGATAACGTATAACAAAATATTTATAATTGTTTTGAATGTTGATATCTATAATCTATAATCTATACTCTATGTTAACGGTGTAGTGATCCCTCACTAACGCTTATATTTTTGAGTTCGACGACGTTGATGGTTGAATAGGATAAAAGGTTGCAGAGACAAGTTACACAAGTTAGTTATAAGTAGTTTATTAATGTTTTAAAAAAAGTAAATGTTCACAATTAAGTGTATAAATTTGAGGACAGAGCGAAAAGCATCTGCCCGAGAAGTTAGTCACGTACAGTATGTACGTAGTGCAAACTCTAAACTAATTCTAATTTTGCTACAGACATCATCTTATATTTATATGAAATCTATGCGGATATAAACGTACACGGTAGAGTCAAGGAGATGGATATCTGAAAGGAGCTAGATGTTGTTATTGCCAAAAGACCTGAACTATAACAATTTAATAGTTCGTTTCTGCGAAAACCTATTAATGCTTTTAATGTTAATGCTTTCGCATTACTTTGACCCTGCGAAGATGAGTACATTCATAGTCTTATTCCACGTAAAACTATTAAAACTTTAATAGTTTTGTTTTCGCAAGATTGAGTGCCTTTATAGATTTGTTTTTGCATTATTTTGGTAAAGCGAAGATTCGTACATTAATCGTTAAGTGCGCTGCCAAACCCAAGGTATTGAAAAGAGATTAATAGTCTTGTTGTTGTCCAGCGTGCCACATCGTGAGAATGTAATTAAAATATTGAATATAGGAAAGCGACTCCGTCGGTTTACTACATTCCTCCCCTCGAAGATGGAAGTCTCTGACTTCCCTTAGTTCAAAAATGTACGAAGTTGTGGATAGCCAGTAGGGCTGTTTCTTGGTGCGAGTGGAAATTCGACTATGTCGACGCTTCTTAGTGAGGCTTCTCGGTTCGCACCATGTGGTTGCGTTTCTTCTGGTGACTCTACTTTGGTGTAGTTTGTTTTGGTTTTAATTGTATTTATAGTAAATATGCTTACTGTCATAAAAATTACACTTGCTATGACATAAAGTATGTAATTATTCAGTTCCTGTGAGTTTTTAAGTTCGTCGATTTTGTTGTCGACCTTGCGTTGTTTTTCCAATTGTTTGTTCGAACCTGACACTGTATTTAGGTCCTCCATGTTGTTTGTTTTGACATGATAGTCTTCCATTAAATTGTTAGTCTCTACGCGTGGTGAGTAGTGGTTACGATCTATTATTGACCGTGGGTTGAAGTCCATATACTCGGATTTGTAGTCAACTTTACCCGGTATCAGTATGTCTCTAGTGGCGTAACCTTTGCAGGTTTCGTTTAAGTGTATAATTCCTACACCTTTAAGTGTGTGGCTAGTTGATTCCTTGTCTTCATCACAGGTGACAAATAGTACGTCGTAGTCGGTCACGTATATCCATTCATTTTTAAATCTCTTCTTATGAAATATAGTTGTACCTATTTGCACATGCATTACTTCACAACTGTTCGGAACCTTGTCTGGATCCTGCAATAATAGTACTTCGCATGTGGGTCGTATATTACGAGGATGTAAAGGATTACCTTCAGGACATAATAGGAAATCTCTAGCGTGTTTACAATGAGTGTAGTAAAATTCGTCATAAGTTGCATAGTGTTCTTTAGATTTACTTATAGCTATGTACTTATTACTAGGTTTTATATAAACGCAATCATTGTCAATACATACTGGTACAGGTATTAAATTATATAAAATAAAGTCGTTTTGATAAATTAATGGTAAAGTTATTATAAAAACTAAGTTGTCGTTAGCATAATAAATAGCAATATCTGAGAGTTTCACCAGTTCGTAAATGTTAGCAATGTCTAGGTCAGTGGGTAAATCAGTCCCCCCCTGGTAAAGATACTTTAATATCTTTGACGTGTTCTAGTAACTCTAGTGGAGTGATTAAACTTGGGTGTATAACTCCTATTTTTGCTTGTTGTATAATTTCTAATATCGTATCAGTTTCTAACATATGCTTTGTAATTAATAAGTTAACGTGTATAAAATGTTTTGTTAAATAATTTTTTATTTGTTGGTCTCGTGTAATGTTTGTAGTTCCGTTCACGGATAATGACAATGGCGACATAGTTATATTGTCGTGTGGTTTTAAATTATGTTGTAGTTCTACTACCTTAATTTGTTCCTTTATTAGTTTAGATTGTGAAGTGTTTTTAGCTAATCCTATATTAAAATTAAATTTTTGTATGCATTCCAAATTACATATTCCGTATATTAATCTAGCTGCTTTTGTTACGAGTTTAGTTAAAGTGCTACGTTTAGTTATTACGTGTCCAATAGAATTTAAGACCTGTGTCTTTTTATGGTGTAAATTTTCAACTATAGCGGAAGCTGAAAAAAGTAAATTGTTACAATTAAAATTATTTTGTACTGGGTCGTTCATGTATTCAACGCACAATACTTTCGTTTGTTCTATCACTAGGTTTATGTACTCGAATTCGTTATTATATTTAGTAAGATTAATATAGGCCGTAAGGTCCCATTGAGATGTTACAAGTTTCAACGGTCCTCGATTTTCGTAGTAAATACCAGAATGTTGAGTTAAATGTTCGTCTGTGAATCGTAATGTTCCTGATGTGAACGGTATTGTTAGTAGGATAAGTCTGAAATTGTTTCAGCTTATTAGTCAAGTCATAATTTTGAATATTTAATATATTCCTACCTATAAATATTTTGATTTTTAAAATCTAAGTTTATTAAATATTAACCCATTCCCATGTATCAATGATATATATATATAAAAAAAACTAATTGATAACCTTGTACCGAATAATAATAATAATAATAATAAATGTACGTAAAAAAAAACTAATTGATATCCTTGTACCGAATAATAATAATAATAATAATAATAAAATAATGAAATGATATACCAAAGAAAAAGTAAATATAAATTGAGTGAAAAATATAAATAATACGTTAAGTTACTTTATAATTCTACAGGTTCAATTTTGTTTTGTTTTGAGCGTACGGCGTCATTGATTGTATTTTTATGAATTTTGTAAAGTTGTAAAAAGAGGCACCGTGTCCATTGGACGTCTGCACATGGATCATGCGCTTCCAGTCCCCCGTGATAATATAAGTCTTCACATAACAGCGTATGTGCTTCGTCAAGTTTAAGCGCCCTTCCCCTTTTTATATGCTTTCCTATTGGGATTGATGCTATCGGCTCGTTACTTCCGTAGTCAGTAAGTAAAAGTACGAAATGTCCATCCATGTATAGGTCCCACCCTCGTAACGAAAATACGGGTCGGTTAATGTTTAATAGTTCTACAATTTTTTTGTCGGTGCTTCCCTCCCAAGTCAATATGGCGTCGTAACGATCTAATTGTTCTTTTATTTGCGGTTGGGTAAGGTTCGGTGACAATGAGTGGTCTGAGTCGTATATTTGGGCGAGTACAGGGTACAAAGAGGAGGGTTTATCCTTAAATATGTGTTGGAAATGTCTAACCAACTGTTTCCATTCATCATCCGTAATGGGTCGATTTTCCTGCAAATGCAACGCCCGCCCCTCTAGTTTTGTGATAATTGTCGGTTGATATCGGCCCATAATGGCGCCTGATATCAATATTAATCGATCTCGCCCGCAGCTGCCGAATTCGAAATCTATTATTGCGAACTCAGGTACTTTACTGTAAAATATACTTATTTTAGTCGTAAATTAAAAAAAAACAAATATCATGTTATTTATGTTAGTATATATATATAAATAAATCGAAGTTCCGTTTTAATAAAAATAAGAAAAATAGAAAAGTAAAATTATGGTTACATTATCAAAAGGTTAGTCGTTTATATACGAATATGTCCGTTGGATCTACCGTGCTGTCAATAAATTCTTTTAAGTAAATGCACAGTGGTTTTCTAAGTGGTCGGTTTTCTTTTGTCATGTCGTGATAAACGTGGTTGAGTGTGCGCGTTATTTCCAGTATTTCTGCTGGTGTGTATGGTCGCAATAAGTTTTTATTTGCTGTATCGATATGAAATAACAAGCAATTTGGTATTTCGTCGTGATATAGTGCGCGTCGGTTATGATGTTGTAACCCTATGGTTTTGCTAAGTTCCTTAATGAAAATTTGTTGTTTCATTCTAAAACAATAAAGGGAAAGATAAGGATAGACACTAGAAAACCGTGGATATTTGCATGCGTTTATGAAGGCTTTTGTTGATAAGAAATAAGATAGATTTGGCAAATTCTCAAAATAATGAATTAAAAACTTCGTATATAAAAAAAAAAAAAATAAAATTAATAACATTACTATGGGAAAAAACTAAAATTTAAGAAATTATTGTTCGTTATCGTTATCGTCGTAATAACGTTTGACGTTATTTTTATGAATTCTATATTCACGACGCCCTTTCTGGACAGTTATGTTTTCGTTGTCGTGTACTAACAAAATTTCAAATGGTCCTTGCCAGTTTAGACCTAGTGCGTTCTTTTTATTTTGTTCTTTAATCAGAACCTTATCGCCTACGTGTAGTTCGATAGCGTTCATAGTTTTATCATAATATGTTTTGTTAGACTCTTTTTTCTTAATTAGATTTTCCCTAGCTATCTTATGCGTTTCTTGCATAATCCGTTTAAGATCAAACACGTAATTGTCGTAATTATATTGTGGTTCTGGTTCCTTATTAAATGCTGAAGGAATAGTTGGTTTCGTTCCGAATACCAATTCGTACGGCGTAAAGTTAGTCGACGTATGAACTGTCGTGTTATAGCAAAACGTTGCGTAACATAAGAGTTTGTCCCAATTGTTGTCTTTGTCTACGAAGCTACGTAAGTAAGCTTTTAAAGTTTTATGTGACCTTTCCAAAAACCCGTTTCCCTGTGGGTGCCATGCCGTTGTCTGAATCTTTTTAACGTCCAATAGCTTGCACATGCCCTTAAAAACGTCGGATAAAAAGTTTGTTCCACAATCGGTTAGAATCGATTTTGGAATTCCGTATGTACATACGTAACATTCGACGAATGCCTGTGCTACAGTTGGAGCGTCAGTAGAAGATAATGCAATAGCAAGCGCGTAACGAGATAACTCGTCCTGCAAGGTTAGGATATACATATTCCCCATTAAAGTTTTCGGTAGTGGTCCTACGATATCAAGACAGATTCTTTCAAAAGGTTTAACTACTGTACTAGTAATTAACATAGGTTGTTTGGTTTTAACATGTGATTTGTTTTTCTGACATAGTTCACAGTGTTTAATATAACGTTTAACGTCTTTTTTAATATTACGCCAGTCGTGGTTAAGTTTTAATCGTTTTAATGTGCGTGATACACCGGAGTGCCCGCCCAAAGGTGAATCGTGGTGCTCGTAAATAATTTGTTGTTTTTCCTCGTCGGTAAAACGTTCACCCGTATATATTTTTACTACGATGTCGGTCGAACGAAACACGTACCGAAACATCGTTCTAATTCTTAAGAAGTTTGTTAATGAGGTAGGTCCGTCTATTTTGACAGTGGAAAAGGATTTAATTTGATTTGCAATGCAATATTCACGAATATCGTATATGGCTTTGTAAATAGTTTCCGCCTCCAATGGTACTGTGTGTGTTTTGGAAATGTTATAAAATATAATTAATTTTGTACCATCGGTGTAAGTACCGAACCGGTTTTCGTCGGTAAACTGTATTTCGTTAAAAGCAATATTTTCAGTAATTGCACGTATCGTCGGATGCGTAATAATTTTGTCTTCCGGAATCGTGACTATAATGTTTTCACTTTCCGTGACCTTGCTAACGTCGCCCTCAACCTCGAGAATTTTAGAATTAAATATTGGCTTATTCTCGGCGGTACGGAAGTCCTTGAACTCGGTATCGAAATTCGTAGATTCCGTTTGTATTATTCGTATACGCGATAAACAGTCGGCGTTCGAGTGTTCGGGTCCCGCCCTATACGTAATAGTATAATCGTAATCGGCTAGCTGTAACCGCCAGCGCATAAGTTGCGACGATGCGTCTTTAATACCAAACAGGTATGTTAATGGTCGATGATCCGTTATAATGTTGAAATGACGACCATATAAATAAGGTCTGAAATATTTTACGGCCCAGACGATGGCTAATAATTCTTTTTGGATAACGCTATAGTTGCATTCAGCTTTGTTTAATGTCCTACTCGCGTATGCGATAGGTTGGTCTTTAGGAACGGTCCCTTGTGACAAGACGGCCCCTATTGCATATTGGCTCGCGTCGGTCATTAAGTTGAACTCCCCGTTTTTCCAATCTGGATAGACCAGTAATGGTGGGTTCATTAAAGCCTTTTTTAGTTCCTCGAAACTATGTTCGCAGTTATCGGTCCATACGAATGGTACGTTTTTCTTAAGTAAGTAAGTTAGTGGTTTCGCGATTTTCGCAAAATTGTCGACGAAACGTCTATAATAGTTAAGTAGCCCTAAAAATGATTTAATATCCTTTGCATTTTTTGGTCGAGGATATTCTCGAATACATTTTAATTTGTTTGGGTCCGGGGAAACTCCTGTTTCATTTATTACATGACCTAAGTACAATACTTCTTTCCTTAAGAAAGAACATTTATTAGGTTGTAATTTAAGTTTGTGCACGCGCAGCCTATTGAATACCTGTTCTAATTTTTTCTGGTGGTCCCTTAAGCTTGATCCGTGTACTACAATGTCGTCAAGATATGCGGTACACATTTCCTCAAGGCCCATAAGTACAGATTTCATTGCACGTGTAAAAGTAGCCGGAGCTGAACTCAGCCCGAAAGGCATGCGTAAAAATTCATAGTGACCGGATTTCGTAGAAAAAGCTGTTTTATGGGTATCAGCAGGGTCTATATGCAACTGATGATACCCTGAAGCCAAATCCAACGTACTGAAGTGCTTGGACGATCCTAGGGATTCTAATATCTCTAGTAAATTTGGGAGGCCATAAGCTTCATTCTCGGTTACTTCATTAAGTTTTCGAAAATCTACGCATACTCGTAATTTGGGTTTCCCTGTCGGATCTAGATTTTTCTTTTTCACTACTACGAGTGGAAAGTTAAAAGGTGATTTAGAATCTCGTATAATATTGTTATGTTTCATTTCTTTAATTTGTTTTTCAATTTCTTCTTGGTACGCCCAAGGTAAACGATACGGTCGTATGTTAATTGGTTTTGTACAACGCGGTGTGTTTATTGCGTGTGTCACGATTTCTGTGGCGCTCAAATAGTCGCCCGGTAGGTAAAACAGGTCCGCGTAATTACAACAGAGTTCGAGAATACTTTCGCGCTCTTCTCTATTTAAATCGTCGGTTTTAATCTCACGTTTAATCTGTGTTATGCGATCGCTTGGTTCGGCATCTGCGAAAGATGCAGTTAATACGTTTTCGTTATACGGCTCCCACTCGATATGTTGTATGGTAAGCTCGTCTATTACAAAAGGTTCCTCCGAAATATTTATTACGTTACTAATAATGTTATCTTTATTGACCGGACTTATACTGTTCGCGATTATTACGTTTTCGTTTACGTCCTGTTTTTTTATAGTGATATTCTCGTGACTTATGTTTTCGTCATTTTTAATAAGTAGTACACAATTGCTACGCGGTGGTAATATAATTTCGTTAAAACCAGTTTTTTCGGGTATAGTTAATAAATTTTGGCTATAGTCCATAATGACCTTGTTTTGTTTTAAAAAGTTACGACCGATGATGCCTGACTCGTTTATTGGAAAATCGCCAAAAACGACGTCGAATTTTATGAGCACATCTACATCGTTAATTTGCATACTGGTTAGTATTGTACCTATGGTGAATATAGGAATTTCATTAATGCCTTTTATTGTGCGTTTCGCGGATTCGTTTACTACGACATGTCCTTCTAACGCGGTTATTTTAATAAGATTCATCTCCGCGCCGGAGTCGACCAATAATTTAATTTTACGAGGTTTGAAATTATCTGATGCACATATTATATGTTCCTCCTCGAAATTGGCTACAACTCTTACATGATTTTGGCTAATTTCATTTACTGTGCGGCTGGTACTAGCAGCACTTTCACCTTCCTTATTATTATTCGTTTTTTTACTTTCGTTATAAATACGTTTCCTACAATCTTTTATGTTGTGGTTTGTTTTTTTACAGTACGCGCAGAATCGAACTTGACCCTGATGTTCGCGTTTTACTATACTGGTTTTGTCATCGCGACTGTTAATGGGATTCCTAAAATTTGTGCTGTATGATGTACCGGCGTTACTGCGGCACTCATTTGCATAGTGGCCCATCTTGCTACATTTATTGCATTTAATATTTTTTTTATTCGCGTTATTTTTCCCGTAATTATTTCCCGTGTTATTACGTCGATTAATATGTTGGAGATCCTGTTCCTCCTCGATCGCGATTGTAATGGCTTTTTCGAGTGAAGATACGTCACGCGCTCGTAAAAATGACCTAATTTCGGGTTTTGCCCCGTTAACGAATGCAGTAAGCGCCCCCAATTTATGTGATGAGGCTACCGCTGCGGCTGATGCTGCCTCTAGTCCCAGTGTTAATGCTCCTACTAATTCATGATAGCATTTTTCAGTTCGCCCAGCAAAACTACGAACGTCCTCGTCGGATCGTTGTCTAATGTTACTAAGTTGTGATTGCAAATAGTTAATTGAATGTGGTGCCCCAAAAACGTTCCTAAGGTGGTTTTTGAGCTCTGACCAGTTCGAGAAATTTCGGTAACGAGTAGCTTGGTAAGCGTCTCCCTTCAGTTTGGATAGTATATTGCGAAATACTACTGTTACAAGATTTTCATGGATATTTTCCATTACGTAGTTACATTCTGTTATATATGAGGCTAGTTCTACCTCGGTACCCCCGCTAAAGTTAGGTATGCCGCGCAAGGCGGAGTCAATTCCTAATGTTACGCTCATGACTGTCGTTTGTAAAGTTTGAGGGTTATATTTAACTACTACCCCACACCTGACACCAAAAGACGTGTAGTGATCCCTCACTAACGCTTATATTTTTGAGTTCGACGACGTTGATGGTTGAATAGGATAAAAGGTTGCAGAGACAAGTTACACAAGTTAGTTATAAGTAGTTTATTAATGTTTTAAAAAAGTAAATGTTCACAATTAAGTGTATAAATTTGAGGACAGAGCGAAAAGCATCTGCCCGAGAAGTTAGTCACGTACAGTATGTACGTAGTGCAAACTCTAAACTAATTCTAATTTTGCTACAGACATCATCTTATATTTATATGAAATCTATGCGGATATAAACGTACACGGTAGAGTCAAGGAGATGGATATCTGAAAGGAGCTAGATGTTGTTATTGCCAAAAGACCTGAACTATAACAATTTAATAGTTCGTTTCTGCGAAAACCTATTAATGCTTTTAATGTTAATGCTTTCGCATTACTTTGACCCTGCGAAGATGAGTACATTCATAGTCTTATTCCACGTAAAACTATTAAAACTTTAATAGTTTTGTTTTCGCAAGATTGAGTGCCTTTATAGATTTGTTTTTGCATTATTTTGGTAAAGCGAAGATTCGTACATTAATCGTTAAGTGCGCTGCCAAACCCAAGGTATTGAAAAGAGATTAATAGTCTTGTTGTTGTCCAGCGTGCCACATCGTGAGAATGTAATTAAAATATTGAATATAGGAAAGCGACTCCGTCGGTTTACTACAACGGGCAGG
>CARXXK010001428.1:0-228839 GCA_949089665.1 Macrosiphum euphorbiae
CCAAACCTACGCAATGTGATACTTATATCACGGAATTTAAAAAAGAATTATGGTACTCATCGTTTTCCAAAAATAATTGGTACTTTGTGAGTGAAAAGCCTACAACAATTACAATAATTTGTAATAATCGATCTTTTATTCGTAAAATTACATTGAAAAGTTCTGGAAAATTATTTCTGAAAGGTGGGTGTCAAGCTCATACTACTAAAGGCGTATTTATAACAGAGCAAACAGTAGAATCGTCTTTTGCATCACTACCTTTAGATTTAAGTATTTTAAATGATTCATGTTGCAATATTACACTTAATCAACGTTATTCAAAACCCATTCCTTTAGATGAAATAAAAAATTTAAAATTCGACAAAGAAGCTTTTATAAAAATTATTTCAAAATTAAATACACAAGATGAATTACTAAATTCAATATTATTAAATAAGACGTATGAATATGTAAATACAAACAAATATTTAATCATTACAATAGTTATTATAATATTATACGCGAGTATAAAATTGTGTACCTATTAAAAAAAAAAAAAAAAAAGGTGGGGAAGTGGATGTCGCTCTGCTGTACTGTAGGTTACAAGTGGGTCACTGTATAATGGATGGTATTAAACTTGAATTCAACGATACAATATCATTGTATAAGAAAAACGATTCTGAGAGGAGACGGTATGTCAGTATAGGTATAAGACATATTATATACATATCTATAATAAGGTACCTATAATAAATTCCAAATTAATCATATCACAATATCCATTAGGTACTTATAACGCGTTATACATCAACAAAAACCGTGATACTATCATAGATATATGTAATAGTACACTTTAGAAGTTTCAAGTACCCACGAATAATATTATACATTCACAACAAATAAGTAAAATAGTTATTCTAGGTTTTTTAATATGTAATTTCGTCCAAATTTGAATTTAAAATGTCTGTAAAAAATAACTGTGTTGATATATTTTTTAGATTTTTTGGTTACAGTATGAACTATTTATGAGAACCTTTGTTTTAAATTTGCAATCCTTAGCTATAAAAACTGAACATTTTTAATTTATTAATTACGATGGTTAATAATTTTCGAGATTTTGAAAAATTCTGTCAAAATTCGATGTTTAAATGCTTATAAAAAAAATTGTGAATATGTATTTTTAATATTTTTCAATTGCTATTGTAACAATATATCAGGAGCCTTGTATTAATTTTTTACACTTTTTGGCCCAACAGATATAACTTTATTGATATTTATAGGAAAAAAATACTAAAAAAATTGAAAACTGAAAATGTCCGTAAACGGCTCAAAAAGAGTCAAAATATTTTCAATATTGTATGGTGTTTAGGAAATGCTAATATAAACATTCAGTGAAATTTTCATGTATCTACAGTAATTCATTTTTGAATTACAACAAAATAAGGAAATCGCCACATGAGAAATCGAGTGAATATCCAATCTTGTAAAATTTGAATTTCAAACGCTCATAAAAATTTAATTTGACTTTCTTATAGAATTTTTTTTTTGATAAATGTAGGAAATCTTATAAGGAATTTTGTATTACATTTTCATATCTTAGATTTAAAAAGCAAAATTTTTATGAATTTCTAACTAGAAATAATTTGCAAATTTTCGTAATTTTTCCATATTTTGTCATTTTTTGAACTTTAAATGCTTAAAAAAAAAACTGTGACTAACGATTTTTAATATTTTCATCTGTCTTTAAATATAGTAGGAGCCTTGTATTACATTTTCAAGTATTTTTACTCAACAAATAAATTTTTATTGATATTCATAAAAAAAAAAAAACTAATAAAATTGGAAACTGAAAATGTCCCTAAACAGTTCAAAATATTTTGAAAATGTTATCGTGTATAGAAAATGCAAATATAAACAACCACTGAAAATTTCATGTATCTATGGTCATTTGTTTTAAAGTTACACCAAAAACCAAATTCGATTTTGTCAAAAACCGATTTTGCGTAAAAATTCCCTTTTTTCTTAATTTTTATGTTGTTTTTCCCGGCGCTTGTGAACACTATTGGGAAATTTAAATTTTGACCTCCCCAATGCACCAACGATATTCACTTTCCAATCGAACAAGATACTGAAGTCGAAAATCGAAGCATTATTTCGACTACTTATCGTGTACACAGACACAAAAAAAATTAAAAAATTAAAAAAAAAACACACATCATTGTAAAATCAATACATTCATCGTTTCACTCAGAATGTAAAATTAAAAATAAAAAAACACACATCATTGTAAAATCAATACATTCATCGTTCCACTCTGCAGAATCTAAAATTCAATTTTATTTTTA
Source organism: Macrosiphum euphorbiae (assembly GCA_949089665.1). Lineage (NCBI taxonomy): Eukaryota > Metazoa > Arthropoda > Insecta > Hemiptera > Aphididae > Macrosiphum > Macrosiphum euphorbiae. The sequence continues at coordinate 2,325 of CARXXK010001428.1, forward strand.
GATGACAAAATAATAATTTCTTATAGTTTTATTGTTTTTTTAGCTCTATAACTAGAAGGGCATAATATTATAGTTGCTTTTTAAAACTTTTTTATGTTTTTTTTTTTTAAATTGCATAAATATAGCAAACCTGTTTTGACCATGGTGCGGCACTGCCGTTACGCGCGCGGGGTGGTGGTATGAACACCTAGTATCGAGCGCTGCCGCTGGCTGTAACGGGCGCAGCACATGACGAGCGTAATTAAACTTTTTTTTTTTTTATAATGTTATAATTTCAGGTACATATATTATTTTGTTAAAAGATTATTAATCATTCTTATTAACACTATTTATTTAATTAAATCATGTATTAATTTTATTTTACTAACCACAATATACAAATTGTAATATGAATAATAAAAAACAATATAAATAATAATGATGACATTAAAAATTGTAAAATGTTCACATTATTGTAATCAAATTGTTAACTGTATACAAAATTTAAATATCAATGTAAACAATGTAATTCAACCATTGTAAACTATTTAATTAACGATGTTAAAGATTCTTAACCCTTAAAGGTTAACAAACTTTTTTTTGGTAGGGAGGTGTAATGGGATTACGTAATATCATGTATTTGCTCATAAAAACAACCAGGAATGCGACCACACCCAAAAGTATTTACGACTAGAATACCACTTTTAGTCGTGAGGTCCATATCAAGGACGACTGTACAGTACGACTGTATAGCTTTCAGATGCTTAGTAACAAATCTGTCAGCGGTCATTGGTTGAACTTCGTAACGAAGTATTTTTCGTTTTAAGTCACCAAAATCACTCTCTACTGAAGCTGAAGTGGGAGTATCATAAATTGAGTTAAATAATATTTTCATAACATTTGTCCATAATGGAAAGTCTTTACATACACGTAAAATATCTTTTGCGAGGTTGGGAGCCCAGTAACCCGATAAACTTGTTCCTATTACTTTTGAATTGTTTAGACTTTCTTCTTCAATTGTTCTTAAAAATTCTGTAATTCCTTCAGATTCTCCGTCTTCATCATCACTCTCGGTAATATAATTTTCTTTATTTTCTTCTATTTCTTCACCATTAATATCATTTAGAGTAATACCTTTTATTAAGTTTAAAATCTTATTTTTACTTGCTTCTGATGGTGTTACATTATTAGCTTCATCCAACCCATTTGTTTCGCTCATCATTGTTGTTAAAAGTGCGATAAGTATTTCCCTGAATTCATCAATTTTACATGATGTTATTAATAATCGTATTCCTCTAATATAAAACTGTTTCAACTGTTTATTTTTAATACCTGATAAATGCTTATTTCGGCAAAATATTTTTATCATATGCGCTATATCAATACGGATATAGCATTGAGGTAATTTTTCTGGATGTCCCGTTATAACCCTGAAACACTTTTCTGCATAACATCGTAAAGTTAAGCCTCCACAAAATGCCCTTGTAATAGCCCCTAAAAGAGCTGTAGAATAATCACAAACGGTTTCATCGGGAATTTTTATACCTGATTTCAACCATCGAGCAAGCCAATTATGTATGGAAAGTGTATCCTGTCTTTCAGAAATCATTTGGCTAACAGGAATCTGCCCATAACCTGTATTTCCAACTGCTTCATATAAAAATATATGACTAGAAGTTAAGTTTAAAGATGAACGTTTAAACCTTTTTCTTAATCCACCACTTGCATCGATTGATAGCCTACAATAAGTCTTCGTTAAGTCTTTATATATTATTAGTTGATGTGTACTCCAATAATGAACCAAGATAGGATCGATGCCTATTGAATGAATAGAACCAGAAAATTGTGAATTATTTTTGAATTCAACTAATGACTGAATTGGACATTTTTCAGTGATACCTAAACTCTTATCTTTGAATTGTTGTTTTGTTTTCCAACAATGTTTTGACAATGTCATTGTTGTACAAATTAGGAGGTGATCTTTGACCAAATTGCATACTAGATGTGTTGTTTCGCCTCCAGTTACATGCTAAATCGGTTGATAGTTGTTTACCAACCGTCTCTCGTTTGTTCCCTTTAAGAGGCCTTTTAGTACCGTGCTGTAACTCTTGACCTCGAGTATCATTCGCTAAAATATTAAGTATTAGTGGTTGCCCTGGTTGAGGCTGTTTATCAGCAGATCCAAATAACTTGCAACCTTTATCTTTACATGTAGCATAGAACTTGATGAAGTATTTACTTCGTGTTTTATCTGAGCTCCCTACACACCTTTTGTATATAAAATTGCAAGGAAGATTATATTTTTCTAACAATGCGTCATTAATTATATCTGTCCATGTATTTTGTTTTAATACGTAATATACTCGAAATCTATCTTTTCGTTTATACGGAAAGGTTATTGGTTCAAATTTGAGATACTTTTCATATGGAATGGACAAATTAAATTGTTTTTTTTTATTTTCCTCGTCACCTTTTTCACTATAAGTTTCATCTTCTAAATTATTATCTGAACTTTTTTCAGAACTGTTATCAAATGAATCGTTGTTTGTTGAAAAAATATTTAATGACTTTTTGAGTTTTGATTGATAATTATGACGATCTTGATATACAGAAATATATAACGTTTTGGGAATACATTTATTGCCTAGTTGTTCACAGAAAGTAGTCCATACATGATCTGTATAAGGCTTCAAAACTCCATCCTCAAAAAGGTTCAATTTATTATTTTCTAAAATGTTATATACATGATCATGGTCTAATACTGGCTTTCGACCTCTGTAGTTTTTAACCTAAAAACAATACTTATGATTAAATTCAATGTTTAATTTTTAGTATTTATTAAAGTAGTGTAAATTCGATTTTAGATTTTGAACAGAGAAAATGAATGTATTGATTTTACATTGTGTATTTTTTTTTATTTCATTTATTTTATTTTTATGTCTGTCATCACGTTTTAGAATAGTAAAAGTACTTTAATTTTTGACTTCAGGCCCTCTTTGAAAAGGAAAATAAACCTAATTGGTACTTCATGGGTGGGGGGGGGGGGTTGGGGTAAATATGATAAAAAATGGTTTGGTTTAATTAAATGTAAAATTTTACCTCCAAGAAATCTTTATCATCCTGTACTTCCAGTTAAAATAAAAATGGAAAAAAGTGAAAAGTTATTATTTCCTTTGTGTTATACATGTGCTGTAGACCAAAATCAAAGATGTGATCATTCTAAAAATGAAAGACAACTTATAGGAATATGGACAACAGATGAAGTTAATAAAGCTTTGGAAAAAGGATATATTATAACAAAAATTTATGAAGTGTGGCATTTTGAAAAGAAATCAACAGATTTATTTAAAGATTATGTAGATAATTTTATAAAAATAAAATTAGAAAGTTCAAAACATAATTATAGCTGTAATGAAGAGTATATAAAAACAATTTTCGATAAAATGGGTATTTTATTAGATAAATTAAAATTAGGTGATAATCCAGGTAGGAGAGCTGTAGCAAAGCTGTGTTTAAATAGTTTATGGGGAAAATTTGGACAACGACAAAAAATGAAAAAACTGAGTTTGTTACAGATCCACAACAATTCTATAAAATATTATTAGATGATAGATTAGAAAATATCAATATAAAAATATTAAACGACAATATGATACAAATGTGTTATAATTATAAAGATTATTACGTTGAGAATTTTCATAATACAAATATATTAATAGCTTTATTTACAACATCTAGTGCAAGATTAAGATTATATGAAATGTTAGATAAATTAGGTAGAGCTGTAGCTTATTTTGATACCGATTCTATTTTCTATATAGATAATGGTGTTAATAAAATTAAAACAGGAACAATGTTGGGAGAATGGACTGATGAATTAGGTGAAAATGTACATATTACAGATTGGGCATCTACAGGTCCTAAAAGTTATTATTATAAAACAACGATAATAACATCAAACGGTTATAAAGGGATTTACTTTGAATTATCAAAATTTGTTAAAACTTAACGGTGAATCAATGATAAAATTAATTGAACAAAAAAATAAAGATAGTAATATAGAACTAGAATATAATCAAATAACACGTGATACGCTTACTAAAAATATAGTTAATAAGAAAGTTACAAAAAATTCTCGTTTGGTTATGATAAAAGAATAATATTACCAGATTATGATACAATACCATACGGTTACTAGAATATGATATCCTAATGAGTTGGGAGACACGGTGTCTCCCAACTTTATAATTTCATAATCATGGGCTTGATACCGTAAATATTTTATAGTATATTTATAAAATATACTATAATAGATATTCTATTATAGATATCACTTCCTTTAACTTAGGTCATATTATTAAAATTCTGATTTTTGTAACTCTTCGTTATAAAAACTCCCTATAATCTCTCCATTGTTTAAATCTATAATTTTATAGGTAATAGGAATTGTGTTTAAAATTTCATTAACTATAAATATTTCATCAGTCCAATTTTTATTAAATTTATTATCAAATGTTTTTTTATAAGCTGGTATTCTTACTCTATCACCTACACTAAATTTAATTTTTGGTTTAGGGTTGTCTTTTGTAGAAAATAATTTGTGAAAAACAACATCTTTGTTAGATTTATTTACTTCACAAGGTCTCATACCAATAGATCGATGTATGTCTTCGAAATTATATTCATATATTAAACTTTGTAAAATTTTAATCCATTTTTTTGAATTTGTAACTTCAAATTTTAATCTCATTTTCTTGTTTAATGTCCTATTAAATCTTTCAATAATTGATGATTTTTCTTCATTTTGGGTGTGATACATTTTAATTCCATATTCTTGCAAAACTTTTTTAAAATGTTTATTTTCAAATTCCAAACCTTTATCTGTGTGAAGTTTTTTTGGTGCTTGATGATTTTGTGATATAGCTTGTTTTATTATTTTTTCAAATGCTTCTGAAACACTAATTCCATCTTTCTTTTTGAGTTCTAAAGCCCAAGAAAATTTTGAAAATGTATCTATACAGTTAATATATAAGAATAACCATCATTTTCATCAGAATAATTTCTCATTATAACTAAATCAGCAGCCCATAAATCATCTATACCTTTAGTAATTATTCTTCGTTTAGGAAATTTTTTTCTAACTGGTTTATGAAGTTCTTTGGCTAATATCATTTTATCTGTATCATTTAATTTTTTATTGGAAATATTATGTCCAATTGTAGGATTTTTTATAAATTTACTTTTATTTGTGTTACACTTGAAACATTTTGATGCAATTCTCCATCTACCATTAACTGTTTGAATTTTAGTTGTATTAATATTTTTTGTTTGAATTTTACATTTAAGACAATATATAGTTTCGCTCATTTTTTATATTTATATTGAAAAAATTTTTTTAAAAAAATTATTGAAAATAAAAAAATTTATATTTTCTAGTATAAATAAGAAATGGAAATGGAAAACTTTAAAGATGATTTAAATAAAATTAACAATGGATATACATTTATAAAATTTAATGATGTGGAACAAGGAAAACCATACAAAGTAAATAGGTTCATAAAGATTGATACAAAGTTTGGAAAAAGATTAGCTGTTGTATTAAACGATGAATATAATATGTTAAATTTACCTGATAGATATACAAATGAATTTAAAGAAAAGGAAATAACATGTTATAATACAAATTCGGAAACAAAATTTAATCTTATTTATAATTGTGAAACATTTTTAAAGAATGGGAAAACAAGACATGATTTTAATTTTTTTAAGTAAAAAATAAATTTACTTTTATAAATGGTATTTATAAAAGTTAAAAAGGGTCGTATTGATTTAAACAAACCTATTCACAATGATGATGGTGATCATTTTTTAGCTCTCTATTCAATAGTTTTGAAAGGCAACGATTTTATTAATATTGAATCAGACTGTTGTATAACAATTAAACAGAATATAATACATATAAAAACAGGTAGATATAGTATTGAACAATTGAACAAAGAAATAGAACCACTTATTTTATCATTTTCTGATGAAACTAATAGAATTACAATTAAATCTCCTTGTTATTATAAATTAGATGAAAAATTAAAAAAATATTTAGGTTTTAATGATAATATAGATTTTTCGACAAGTGAGAAAAAAATGTACTATCCTATTGATGGTGAATATTACATAAATATTGAAAAAGAATGTGAATTTAGATTAGGTCGAAATGGTCAAATCCCACTAGGTACAATATTTATTGGTATTTATTCAATAGGTGAAATTGAAAATTTATTTAATTCATTCGGAACTAAATTTGTGGAAAATTTTCCTAAAATAAATCTTGAAATAAATAAAAATTTATTAAAAATAACTGCTTCAATTGGTCTATGTTTTGATGAATATTTATCAAATTGTTTAGGTTTTAATTTTATAAATCGTCTGATCCCTATTAATAAAACATGGCCTAAAAGGAAAGAAATAGAATTAGGTGTTGAGTATACAACACCAGATATTGCTTATACGGTAATAGGAATAAAAACTCCAACATTTTACACTCAAGGTTTCTTAAAAGAAATAAATGGTATTATTTCTAATGAAAATAGTAAAACAGAATTAAAAGGAAATTATTCAATTGAACATTTAAATAGTTTATTCAATTCGAATATGAAGTTTGAAAATAATGGTGATTACATTAAAATAACAACAAAAGATTATTTTTCATTTGATAAAGATTTAAATTTAATTTAGGAGGGATACATACACATCATGGAGAAAATTCATCATTAAATAATAACAACAAAATATTAGAAGTACATTGTAATATAATTGAAGAATCTATTACACATAATATTGATGCGGTATCTCATTATGATGAAGTTTTATTTTTATTTCAATATAATTCTAATAGTGCTTTGATTAAACCTCATAAAATGATATATAGACCAGTGAGTAAAAATCAGTTTCAAAAAATAGAAATTTATATTTTAGATTTGAAAGGTAATATTGTTAATTTTGATGAAGAATTTATTGGTGTTCTTGATCTAATAAAAAAATAAATATTAAAAACTTTTTTTCAAGATAAAATATCTTGAAAAATTAAAGTAGGGAACGATTTTTTAATTAATTTTAATATATTTAATAGCTTTCATCAACTATTCCTCTTTCAATATCAAACGTATACACTGCACTAGAAATTAAACAAATATAACAAATTGTTTTATCAGGTAAATTTTGACTGAAATCTAAGTTTAAAATTACTGTACAGTTGGAGATTGCAATTTGATTAGGGTGTCTAGTCATGTTAACAACAAAAAATGGTCTCTTTTGTCTAAATTGTAATTTATCTAAATACATTAATGGATTTTCTTCATATGATTTATAATAGGTTTTTTTATAACTCATATGATCTTCATATGATTGACAACATTTTATATCATTAAAATCTTGATTTTGTAATTCATTAGGATATTTTTTTCCATTTACTTCAAAAGAATAATTTACAACATCACAATGATCAAAATAACAAGCATTACTTTCTTGATTGTCTAATCTGTTTTTTTGTAAATAAACAACACCAAACGATGGATGTCTATTATTTCGATAATTATTTGTTACATCAAATCTTATCTTTTTTCCAGTAAGATTTCTTACTTCAATATTTTGCCATTTTTTAAAAGCTAAAATACATGGATTCTTAATTAATGCATCAACTATTTGAATTTTTGTTATTTCATCATATTCTATATTTTGCATTTGAACTTTTAATTCTAAAATATTAATTTTACCACGTTTTGCTTTAATATTTTTTGTATCTGCTGTAGCTTCAGTGTTTGTTTCTAGAATCAACGCATCATCATCAGTGTTTCTCGTAAAAATTATTTCAAATCTAGCATTGTAAAGAGGACTTTTTATATCTTTCATTGATCCTAAACCAAACTGTGATAAAGGAATGATGAGCTCGACACTTCCTCCCCCTTGAGATGTAGATTCAAATCCTGAATTTTGTGTAGGACCATTTCCATCAACAGCATAACTCATATAACCTTTTACTGTACTTAATCTTCCAGTATTATCACTTTCATCTATAATTTTATTATTTAATTTAATTGTAATTTTTTGAAACAAAAATGCTCCACCATTATCAGATATCATAACATTAGATTTTGCTGGATATTTAGAACCATCTTCTTGTACATATTCAAATGATAAATAAAGTTTTGAATTTTTAATGCTCCTGGTGGCAGAATAACCGTGCGACTTATTTGACAGGCCGCTTTATAAACGAGCGGCTATAGGAGTTTGTTCTCCTTATCAGCTCTAATCTTCATGAATACAACTATCGCATTATCAAAACCAAATATTTATAATCAGCGAAAGTATTTCAACGTTGATAAACTATAGATAACCGTAATAGCGTTTTTCCATCTGACTGTACTAGTACACACTACACGTGAACACTGATTCCATAATCACATAATTGACCACACCGTTGAAATTCACGGTATCGGCCAGTGTACAACAGTGTGTACTAGTACAGTCAGATTTTGAGGTTAAGTTATAATAATAATTATCAATAATAAGCATGAACTAAGATAATATATCTTAGTTCGTGATAATATAGAACCCTTAAAACCTCAAAAAAATTTAAACACTTTATCCATGGCTGATAAGCCCGATGTTTTATCTTATCTATGTAAATCTATGATACATTGATACAGCAGTTTTCTATATCGCGGAGTGTGGTCATACAGTCACATAATTATAACGTATTATTTATTTTATTTAAACATAACTTAACAAAAAAGAAAACAGCTTATATGATAGTAACTAAAAGTGAGAGTTGAGAAACCGTCTTAAACCACTACTTTTATTCTAATGGTTTTTATTTTATATAATCTGATCTGATGAAATATCTTTAAGTTTGTAAGCACGGTTTTAGATAGAATTTCTATCTAAAGTCATACCTACATGATATAACGTTCATAGTAATATTATAAAGCTATATTACAACGATACATTGTTATTATTCTATTTTATTTAATTTATTTTTTTTATTTTAAAAAAGAAGTTTAGATGTTAAATTTAATAAATAACAATATAAAAATAGTACTTACATAGCTTGTGGAAATTTAAGTATTTTTCTAAGTATGATGGCTTGTCGAAGAGGTCTGGTAATCTGCTGGCTGATTGTTGGTTGGCGAAGAAGGCTGTTCTGCTGCTGAGTGCTGACTGCTTTTGGAACTGTTGTGGACTGCTGTTGCTTGAACTGATGACGATAAGCTAAGAAATTCTGTGTTTTATACCCGAAAATAGCCCCTCTCTGCTCACATCAGAAACTTTTTTAGAATGGATTTAAACATTTTAATATATAACACATCCTGTTTTCATATTAGAATGACATTGGTATGTATGTAAATTATTTTAAATCCTGTTTGTAATAATTTATATTCATATAGTGTAATTATTATATGAAAGCAATTTATGTTAGCAACAATTTAAATTCATATAATGTAATTTGGTGTTGTACCTCTATGTACATGTTTCGACCGGTTTCTGTAAGGCAAGGTCTGTAAGGTAAGGTTGCTGTGGAAATTTGTATTTTAAATTATTGAAGTAGTGGCAAAATCTGTGTATAAAAGACAGAGGGAATTCACTAATATTCACCAGTCTTCAAGATTTCATCCCAGGACAAGCAGCTCAGTTCAACAGAGATACTACCAAAAAAGATCTCGTACCGTACAATTGCTTCAACTGATTCAGAGGTTAGTAACTACTTAGTAAATATCTTATAACCAAAGCTAATTGGAGGCCAGTCGTAACACTACTCAACGCTATGGTTATAATTCTTAAAATAATATTAAATGCCTGATTATAGCATAGTTTAAAAAACTATATAGTAACTAAAGCATATTGGAGGTCAGTCGTGACATTTACTCAACGCTTTGGTTATAATTCTTGGAACATAGAAAATATAAAATGAAAAAATAGTAAAAATAATATACTATGTTTTATGTTTCATAGAATGAACATTTCAGCGAATCAATTGATATGAGACCGTCTTTTTCAAAAACAAAACCTGGTCTAAAACGTACTGCAGAAAAAACAAGTGTGAAAAAACCTATGAAAAAAAAGCAGAATAAAATGGTAGTATAAATAATATTTATTATAATGATAGCATAAATAATTTAATTTTTTTATAGAATGTATCATACAGAGATAATGTTACCGAACGTTTGAGATCAGAAGAATTTGATGTCGAGTTAATTAATTCGCTAACATTTAGACAAGGGGACGGTGGTGTTGTAACAATCAAGTCACCTTTTGAAGAAAAAGCAAAGGAGCTTTGGGTAATTAGCCACTATAAGGTTGCTAACATTGAGAATGTACCAGTAAAAGACAGGTAAATACATTGGTTTAAATTTAAAAAACCTATTGATGATCTGTTTTTTTTTTCACTGATTTTATTTACTTCTTTTGTTTTTAAATAAAATAATTTTGGTGTTATAGATGGAAGTTCAGTGAAGCTACTGTCAGATTGTATACAAGCGATGAATCAAAAGATCAAACGCTTCATACTGGTCTTAATGAGGCAATGCAAACCATATTTGACAAATTACTAACCGATCCGAAGCGTCAGACTATTCTACTTTTCTACTTTTCTACTTCATTATCTTGTTCAATTGGAAAGTGAATATCGTTTGTACATTGGGGAGGTCAAAATTTAAAATGCCCAGTACTTTCAAAAGCGCCAAGAAAAACAAAAGAAAAATTAAGGAAAAACGGAAATTTTTACGCAAATCCATTTTTCACAAAATTGTATTTGGTTTTTGGTGTAACTTTAAACAAATGACCGTAGATACATGCAATTTTCACTGGTTGTTTATATTTGCATTTTCTATACACGATAACATTTTCAAAATATTTTGATTTATTTTGAACTGTTTAGGGACATTTTCAAAATTTATCGAAATCTCGAAAATTATCAATCATTGTAATTATTAAATTATAAAATGTTCAGTTTTTATAGCTAAAGATTGCAAATTTAAAACAAAGGTTCTCATAAATAGTTCATACTATAACCAAAAAATCTAAAAAATATATGAACACAGTTATATTTTACAGACATTTTAAATTCAAATTTGGACGAAATTACATATTAAAATCAATATTAACGTTCTTTGTTTTTGTTCTAATTTAAAAATATTATTCGGGGATATATGAAACTGAAAAATAAAAATATTATGACCTATCCATACAATCTACCTTAGTATAAAGAATAAGAATTATGCTCAAGATAAGACTGTGCATATTTTAAGGAATTTATTCATAAAGTAAATATAATATGTCTTATACCTAGACTGACCGACCGTCTCCGCTCAGAATCGTTTTTCTTATACAATGATATTATGTCATTGCATTCAAATTTAATACCATCCATTATACAGTGACCCACTTGTAACCTATAGTACAGCAGAGCGACATCCACTTACCCACCTTTTTATTAATAGTATTATACGGATCCGGACATTTCGGCGTGGGTCGATTTCGGCGTAGTCATTTTTCATAAAATCATTTTAATCGCGTTTAGATAATATAATGTTAGTATTGATTATATTGTACCGATATCATTTATCACCTTTTATCTCACTTTCGTCGGTTAGATGCAGGTATGCAGTATGAACTGTATATAATAATAATATTTATATGTATATATTATAGTATGGGATTATACTGTCATACAACATAATCTATATTACGGTCTAAGTTAATAAAGATATAGATTTAGGTATAGTTAACCTATACGCTGTATTGATAGACGATCATTGAGTAAATCATCAAGTAGTCAGTAGTTAGAAATCGCCATGGCAAAAGCAATTGAAACTTTCCGTGGACGTGAAATATATGTACATGATGGGTATATGTATATTTTTGATGCATTTAGTGCAAATAAATTAAAAAAGTTTTGGCGATGTCGTTACAAAGATTCGTGTAAGGCGAGAATTCATACACTAGTTGAAACAAATAAGTTTTTAAAACAAATAAATGAACATTCGACCCATGACTCGGAAGCGGCTAATATTGAAGCTAATTCTGCAGTTACCAAGATGAAAAAACGAGCACGTGAGACAATGGAGCCTACATCAAATACCATCAATGAATGTACGAGTGGATTATCACAAGCAGGAAAGGTAAATATCAACATTTTAATAACTTCAATTGAGAATTAATTTTAAATTAATTAGGGAGCGTTGACGGCTGATGGAGCTTTAAAAAAACAGATAAGACGCACGCGGCGTGAAATTCAAGCTGCACCCGATGCTCCAAAAGATTTGGTTTCATTAATAATACCATTGAATTACCAGTCGTATTCGCCATCTGAAGGTGTAACTGAACAATTTTTACTACACGATAGTGGACCTGGAGTCGATAGAATTTTAATTTTTTGTCGCCCTCAAAATTTAAATATTTTATCAGAGTCTTCCAATTGGTATGTCGATGGCACATTTAAAGTAGCACCTCATTTATTTTCGCAAGTATATGTAATATTAAGTAAATACCTCGATGGCGTTCATCCCCTTATTTATGCTCTTTTACCCGATAAAAAAAACCAAACGTATGAACGGCTATTTAAAATAATAATTGAATTAAAACCAGGGTTAAAACCAAAATCAATTGCTTGCGATTTTGAGCAAGCTGCGATCAAAGCAATTAAAAACAATTTCTCTGAAGTTCAAATTCACGGATGTCTATTTCATTTGACAAAAAATTTTAGACTTAAAATGGGTGACCTAGAATTATTTTCGAAGTATAAAAATGATGCAGAATTTTCAATTTATATTAAAATGATTTTGGCTTTAGCTTTTGTTAAAATTTACGACATTTACAATAGTGTAAACTTATTATATGATGAACTGCCTGAAGAAATATTTCCTCTCTTGGAATGGTTTGAAGAAAACTACATCGGTACAGTTGTAAGAAATCGTCGTCGAAACCCACTTTTCCCCCCTATAATTTGGAACGTTCATGATCGCGTACTTAATAAAGACGATCGAACAAATAATCATGCAGAAGCGTGTCAAATCGTCGTCTTAATCTACAAATGGCAGTTGACCATCCGACACTATGGGCATTTATATCATGTTTAAGGAGAATGACCGAGACACCTTCTTTTGCCAATTAGAAACAGGCAAAAGTCCATCAAAAAAGAAAAAAAAATACATCGACGTCGATAAACGTATTTTAAAATTAGTCTACGATTATGATAATCGTAATACTATGAGCTTTTTAAGAGGGATAGCACATAATTTAAGTATGATGACCTGAATATTTTTATTCATGATTTTAATAGCATTCTCCTTATTTTTATATTTTTAATATTTTAATATTATTATATACAGTTTTTTATACAAAAATTATTTATATATTTAATACAATTTTTATAGCATTCTAATTATTTTAATTAAATTTGTTTTATTATACTTAAATATACCTAATTATTATATACAGTTTTTTATACAAAAATTATTCATATATTTATATTTTATGGTGACCTACCTAATTTCTTGAATGGCTCTACGCCTAAACGGCCTTACGCCGAAACAGCCACGCCGAAATGGCCACGCCGAGATGGCCACGCCGAAATGTCCTAGTCCTAGACGAGTATTATAGTATTCATATTTACAAAACTTAACAAAGATTTCATTATTTAATATTGAGTTTTCTATTTCATTTTGTATTTCGATTTTTTGTAACTTATTACAATTTTTTATAGTTTCCATTCTTTTATTATAAATTTCAATTCCTTTAACTAAGGTATTCAATTTTTTTTTAATATATTTTCTGCATTTCGATTTTTATTTTTAATAGAACAATTCTATTAAAAAATATTTTAATTATTATTGCATTTCGATTTTAATTATTAATAATTAAGTTTTGCGGAAAATGTTTTTATTATTTTTGCATTTCATAAGTTTTGCGAAAAATATTTTTAATTTTTGCACATTGTTTTCTTTGTGATCTTTTACTGATACATTATGAGCTGCACTAACTGCGCCAGGAATGGTATTTATATACTACTAATATACATACAATTATTTGAAAATCTTATATCTTCATTATTTAGACTTTAGAGATTGATACTTAAATAGTTATGAGTTTTAAATGTTATAATGTGTTATATTATGGCTTAGATAGTAAATACAAATTAATTAATCTTTTAAATTATTCTCAATCGTTAATCGTTAAATGTAATAACTTATATTATTATACGATTATTTTAAACTGGTTTTAAAGAAAAAAACCCAAAGTTATTTTATCGACAACCTCGATAGCTTGTTACAATATTTTGTCAATTTTAAGATTGTTTCATAATTTTTACAGTGTCTATGTGTATGACGTGACGTTTCATATTCACTGTTGTATGGAATTTCATTATTTTAGTTTGAAAGATGAGTTATCGGTCAACAAGAGTTGGGTGTGGCAATATGGTAAACGGCAAAGTAATAGGGCTTTTTGTGATTTATGTGATGATAATTCAAATAAAGAGTTTAGTTGTGCTGGTGGGTCAACAGGATCGTTCGGAAGACATTCAAAAGTAATACATTATGTCGGAGGAACTACTCAAAATCAAAGGTATGTATTTGGAACATGAATTATTTTGAATAGAGAGTTGGTAGTTTTAAGTAAATAGTAAATACTAAATACTTATAATAATTATTTATTAAAATAATGATCCTATACCTAATATAAAATACATATTTTGATTCCAATCCCCTCATATTTTGTATATTCAATATTGTATCCCCTACAGAGTACAGACCACTTACCATCAAGTTAGACCTATATATAGATATCATTATTGTTTAGATCACCGATATGGTAATTTTAAATAAATATATGCATTTTTCGATCCATGACTCATAATCCATTTTATAGCTCGTAAGGTTACGCTTTCATTTCATACGTGTCGTTCATATTATATTTCTTAAATATTTTTTTTATTTTTTCTCATACATTTTTGGTAGATATACAACGAATGCTAAAATTGATTAACAAAATTAACTAACACGTTTATTTAATATAATATCCATGTTAAACTTATAATAATTATAAAAATATTATTTAATTTAGTAGGTAATTTAATAATTAAGATAATCGTATTATATACAGAAATAGCTATCACCTATTTTATATAATATATTTTGCATTTTTCCATAAGTATTTACTATTTTTAAGTTATTTGGTGTCTTTTTTATTCGGTTTGCTTTTGGGCGAGGGATCTTAAATCATTGTAATGTGTTTGGCTGAACCTTTTTCTTTAATTCAAAGCTTTTTGATTAATTTTAATTATTATTGTAATTAAATTATATTTCTTAGTAATGATAATGATTTTGAATTAGAGGAGTCTAATACGATTATGACACATGGTTCATCATCATCATCTTCAAATAATTTTAATACCGATTGTTCTTCATCTTCAGAATTTCGTGAACCACCCCTCAGATAACGACTTAGAACTTTTATGAATAAGAAACTTGAGCATAATAACATTTGTAGTTCTGAGAGAACAGAACAAATCCACCAAGCGTTAGCTAAAATGATTGCGATCAACCAAATGCCATTATCATTTTGTTCAAGTTCTGGGTTTCAACAGTTTATGGCTATCGTCGAACCAAATTATTTAATATGTAAAGAAGGAGCTATAAAACGAAGACTCAAAGCATTTAAATCGTCGGTTGAAGAACAAATAAAAAAAGAATTAAGAAATGCCAAGAGTGTAAGTTGTACATCTGACTATTATTATTATTTGTCAGCGCACGGTGCGCGTTTATTATTGTTATTATTATTTATTATACAGTACAGGTAGCGGCTGGCAAATCGTGAGTTTTTGTTATTTATTGTTAATTGTTTATTATTATACAGAATTATTGTTGGGCCAGAAGGGCCACATAAAATTACTTAGTACAATTGTGTTTATATTGTAATACAGCTCTAATAGCTAATTTCTTACATACTATTGAGCCATATATTATTCTTAGCGGCTCTAATAGCTTGTAACATAATTATTATTTTATATATTTTGTTGATTGTGTCGTACGGCCATTTATTATTTATTATTTTTCCCTGTTGGGCCAAAAGGGCCATAAAAAATGGGTTATATTGTGAGTTGTTTAAACATTATTATTGAGCATTTATTATATCTTATTTAATACCGTAAACTCGTGTTTAAGCACATACATACATATATAAACATATTTTACACACCCACCACACACTACCTAGCACTCAGAGTATTTGCTCGGCGATCCCGACCACTATTCTTGAGTTGCCCACACATATTGCACACTATACGTGTCGGTCGGTGCGTGAGTATTCTTGCGTACGAAGTATTCTGGTGACCGGGCGCACAGACTATTTGTGTTCGTACCCGGCCCGTACAAGTTTAGTTCCAAAACAACAACAAAAGAAGTGGGATGCAAAAAGCCGCAAAGGATACTTTGTTGGATATTCAGAAACTTCAAAAGGGTATCGTATTTGGTATAAAGAAAATAACGAGGTGTCACTTAGTAGTGACGTCATTTTCAAGGATGAAAATGTAGTAAATGACCAACTTGTAAAATGTTCTAATAATTTAAATGATAGAAATAACATTGATGTTCTTAGCTTACACAAGAAACGGCCCATTGCAACACAGCAATAAATCAGAAGGAGATGAAGTCATGGAAAATTAATTTGGATCAATAAGTGTAGATGACAATGAAATTCAAGAACATGAAGAAGGAAATGGGTCAAATGTCAATGTGTACAACTTGCGAGAAAGAAGTAATATTAAGAAACCATTACGTTAAGATAATTCAGCCTTTTTCGTAGTCGAATCCGATAAAGTAAATTTCAAGGAAGCTGTGGAGTCACAAAATTCAGAAAAATAGATGGAAGCCATGAACAATGAAATGGAATCTCTTGAACAAAATGGAACATGGTCTCTTGTAAAGTTACCTAAGGACAGAACTATTGTAAATTGTGGTTGGGTGTATAAAACAAAATACAATGTTCATGGACATGTTGATCGATAGAAGGCTAGGCTAGTAGCAAAATGGTATAGTCAAATATTCGGTATTGATTTTAATGAAACTTTTAGCCCTGAAGTAAAGTTCGATTCAATTCGATCTTTATTAGCTATATCAGCAGCAGAACAATTACAACTTCGACAATTTGACGTTCAAACAGCGTTTTTATATGGAGATTTGGACGAAAAAATTTACATGAGACAACCAGAAGGGTTCAACGATGGTACTGAAATTGTGTGCAGACTTCAACGCAGTTTATGTGGTCTACAGCAGTCACCATTATGTTGGAACATAAATTTCAAAACCTTTTTCCTTAACTTTAATCTATTAGAAACAAAAGCAGATCCCTGTGTTTTTGTTAATAGAGAAAATAACAAAGTATTAATTATCGCTATATTTGTTGATGATGGTCTAGTTGCAGCTACATCGAGTCAGGATGTAAACGCATTAATTGAATATTTGAGACAACATTTCAATATTACCGAAGGAGAATTGAATGAATTTTTAGATACAGAAATTAAGCAAAAATCTGATGGATCAATTGTAATGCACCAAGGGTTGTATTGTAAAAGGATATTGGAGAAGTTCAATATGACTGAAGCAAATCCAGTTCAAATACCAGCAGACCCTCAACATTCATTAGATGACAAGCAACAAAATACTAATCTAACTAGTGAAGTCCCATATAGTGAAGCAGTCGGAAGCTTATTATATCTCAGTCAGATTACAAGACCAGACATAACTTTTTCAGTAAATCTAGTTAGTAGATACATCGAGGATCCAAAGGAACAACACTGGACAGCAGTGAAACGAATTTAAAAAATATTTAAAGGGAACTATTAATTTTGGATTGATATTTAGTTCTAGACAAAAACTCATGTTAAAGGGATACAGTGATGCTGACTATGCAGGTTACTTGGATACAAGAAGGTCAACATCAGAGTCAGTATTTACATTAGGATCTGGCAGTATAGCATGGAGTTCAAGTCGTCAACAGTGTGTTAGCCTTAGCACAACTGAATCAGAGTCAAGCCTTACAAGAATTAACTTGGTTAAAATTGTTTTTAGGTGAATTGCTGGACCAGCCAAAAATGGTGCCAACGATGTATGTAGACAATCAAAGTGCGATTAAACTCGTAAAGAATCCAGAGTTTCATAGAAGAAAAAAGCATATAGATGTTCGCTACCACTATATAAGAGAAAAGTTAAATGAGGGATTATTTTCATTGGAGTACATATCCAGCAAGGAGCAGATTGCGGACATTATGACAAAGCCAACTCCACGAACGCGGTTCAATGAGCTAAGGGAGATGTTAGGAGTTATAAATATTGTTTAAGGGAAAGTGTTGGAATTATAAACAAAACACCCTATATAATGTAGTGTATAAGTTATATATTCACACTGTAGTTCAGCAGACGCTGACTATACATTTTTATAATACTACAGCATTTATGTCTTGTGTAGTGTAGCCGGGTATACATAGTTAGTCCTTGATTTATATTATGCCTCATAACACTATTGTACATTGTAGCATTATACTTATTATTATTATATTATATATATCCGATCTTATTATTATTTACCTTTAACTTCTGTATATCTGTGTACTCCAACAGTAATAATTAAGTGTTGTGGGCTTAGCATGTTGGCAACGCGGCAACGTGTATATTATGAGGGCACGGAGGTACTGTTAGCTCCACAACACCGTTGACATGGGCGGCGCAACGAAACAATGATCATCGACCTTTATGTACGCAATGTAAAACTTTTGACAGCGGGAAACTGGACTCACTCTTAATATACCCCGGTACGAACCACGGATGGTGGCAGACTGACAACATGATGACAACGATATTTGCATATCAACGACCGTAGTAGGTTGATAACGTGGATTGCATAACACCGCCGCCGACCGTTGGTATCTCGTTATAGACAAGACGGCGACAAGGCGACCTTGAAACGGGCGGACACTCGTCGGCGCAGCTATCTATTTGGATGTGGTGGCAACAATATCCATTCTCATGTAATGGTATAACAATAAGAGTCACTAGCACAGAGTAGAATTTAAAATAAATTGTCATAAGTCAGTAGTTAAAATAAACTGAAAGAGTCACTTGCATGTTATATGGTTATATCGAGAATAGTCAATAGTCAGTCAATTTATTTGGGAAATATAAAATACCAGTTTTGTAACAATTGTGTATATTTTTGTATTATATTATTTACAATATAAGTGTCATTTTTTTTATTAATGAGATTTTAAGTTTAAATTATAATATACCTGTTATAAGACTACAATACTGCACCATAATAATATAAGTAGGAAGAGGGTACGTATAGCAGACTTTTTATATTACAAAAAAACACCATAAAAAATCTTTAAAAAATGAATAAAAAACATTAAAAAGCATAAACAACATAAAAAAGCATAAAAAAAAATTCAAAAACAACATAAAAAAACAACCTTATATTCTCCTGTTAAAAATTCTGTGTCTTTAGACGAGCCATGTGGCAAGATAGTCACAGCTCGCTACAATATGATGAAATAACAAAAATTCAAATAGTTGATGAATTAATTAAGAATCCATGTATTTTAGCTTTTACAAATGGCAATGTATTGAAGTAAGAAATCTTACAGAAAAAAGATAAGATTCGATTTAACAAATAATTATCAAAATAATAAACATCCATTGTTTGGTGTTGTTTTTTAAAAAAAAAAAAACAGATTGTCAATCAAGAAAGTAATGCTTGTTTTTTTGATCATTGTGATGTTGTAAATTATTCTTTTGAAGTGAATGGAAAAAAATATCCTAATGAATTACAAAATCAAAATTTTAATGATATAAAATGTTGTCAATCATATAAAGATCATATGAGTTATAAAAAAACCTATTATAAATCACATGAAGAAAATCCATCAATGTATTTAGATAAATTACAATTTAGACAAAAGAGACCATTATTTGTTGTTGTGATTTTAAACGTAGATTACAGTCAAAATTTACCTGATAAAACAATTTGTTATATTTGTTTAATTTTTAGTTCAGTGTAACTCGAGCAGCTGGAGCCACAGCAGCAGTTCAAATAGCTCGACCAGTAGCTCTAGTGATAGTAGTACCTAATACCTCTATGCAGTCAGGACCTACTCAAGTAAAAATAGTGAACTACCTGGGCAAAATCAAATTTTGCCGCCCCTAACAATATAATATTATCAGTATTTTGAAAATTCCGCCCTCTTACTAAATTTCGGCTTAAGTGCCGCCCTAGGCGTGGACCTATGTCGCCTACGCCTTGAGTCGGGCCTGGCAGTAGTTGTAGCAGTTTGCATGCTTGTTCCGTTTCTGTGAGTCCAAGCTGGCCCATATATCCTCTCCCAAAATTTCTCGCCATAAGGAATGACGATTTTAACAAAAGTCCTTCAAATGGGTCCTCTAAAAGTTGTAATTCATCATCTGAGTTTGTTCAATCCTCTAAAAAGAATAAACATAATATCAAAATAAGGGATAAATTGAATGATCCTAGTGACGTAGGAAAAATTGATAAAATAAATGATGATCAGTCTAAAGTAACCCCTAAATTATTATTAAGAGCACGAGATTCTTAAACTCGGGGTCGTGGGTTCGAGCACCACGTTGGCCGTCCCTTGTGGTAATGTGAAAATAGGATGTGCATGCAATATATACGTATTTATCTCTTTTTTACTTGTATATTTTTTACTATTCATATGCATATATTACGCACATAATCTAAATTACCACCTTCTCATAATATATTTATATATGTCAACTTTGCCAAATGTCGATTTTTTTTTTATAAATCGGAAAATTTTCGGACTGTAAATGAATCGGACTTTTTATGGATTTTTAATGAAATTAATTGTTAATTTAAAAATTTGAATTTTTGTTTGCAAAATATAACTGACTGCTTCCCTAAACTATCTATTAAACTTTTTCAGAGTGCGGCCGCAGGGGAACTTCCTTATTTGAAGGGCGCGCCAACTATTCCAGGAACTGTAGGGTGGGTAGGGTTCGAAAGAGCGGTATCTAATATTTTAAATTTTAAGACATGATATTATGATAATGCAGTGGACGAAGGAGGAGCGCACGTTTTTCGCAATTTCCCTGGACTGTCCAATCTCCACCATGTGTTATTGTGTTATTAATTTCTAAAATAAGGTAGTCTCCCCGCCACACCTTGTACAAAGTAGGTACATAGGATTGCTGATTTATGGTTGATGGCTGATGCTATTAAGATTAGACCAGAGGTCCAGAGGATATGTAGTATTCTAAACTCTAAAGATATTGAATGTATTATATTAGTAGTAAGAAGTAGTATAATAGTGTATGTTCTGGCACAATCAGTTTTTTTAACATTCAAAAAATCACCTTAAAATTAGCTTATTTCAACTTTTTTACATCGGATTTTGAGTACTTTTTGTATACAATTTATATACAAATACAATGATATTTCACATATTTTAAATGAAATTACATACATTTTTAAAAAAAATACAGAATTTAGAAATATGCCAAGAACATTATTTAAAACAATTTATACATGTTTTAAACATTACAAATATTTAGACACAACAGCCAAGCAGCTTCCGCCATATATTTGCTTATCGTTATAGGAAATATAATATAATATATATATTATGACAATTATTCCAATACGTTTTAAAAAACGATAGTAGGAGACTATCGGGAATTTTTGTCACTCGCAGTATGTCTATAAACGGCTAACATTGTTAACGCAGTATGCCTATAAACGGCTAACACTTTTAACACAGTTAACACCTGTCCATACAATTTTTACAGTCATAATTTATTTCATTGGTTTGATTTAATAATATTATTTCATTAATTTAATTTAATAGTATTATTTCATTGATTTAATTTAATAATTGAATTGATGTAAAAATTCCGTGGACAAGTGTAAACTAGTACATTAACACCTACAGCTCGGCATAAAGGATCTCAAGACCGAAACACTTATATAGTGCTTATATACTGCAAATAAATAGCAAAGAAACCACTTGGCTATCAGTGTTTTATTTTTCTTCAACATCTGGATCCAAGAACGGTGAGTAGCCAAAAATATTATTCATTAGTATTATTTATTATTTATTAATTTTATTAATATATTACGTTAATTTCTTACAAATCTCGCAAAAATTATTTTCAAATTATAGCAAAATACCATATAAATTAAGTTAAATAAATTAGAATATATTACTTTTCATTCATAAGCTTTTTAAGCTGTCTAATTTTTCTATATAATAGTGAATTGATGCTAAACATAGAAAATGGATGGCAAATTAGCTAGTGGCTGGAGTACCTATATATTATGTTAATTTCTTACAAATCTCGCAAAAATTATTTTCAAATTATAGCAAAATTTCATATAAATTAAGTTGGTCGGGGTATATATTAATATTATTATTTCATTTCCATATAAATTAAGTTAAATAAATTGGAATACATTGCTTTTCATTCATAAGCTTTTTCAACTATCTAATTTTCTATATAATAGCGAATTGATGCTAAACATAGAAAATGCAAAAAATTAGCTTCTCCATACGATTATTATTATTATTTTGGAATTTTTTCAGGTTACTAGAATATTTTTTCATGTGTTTATTTTCAGATTATACTACAATTATATATAAATTAAGTTAAATAAATTAGAATACATTGCTTTTCATTCATAAGCTTTTTCAACTATCTAATTTTCTATATAATAGCGAATTGATGCTAAACATAGAAATGGATAACAATTAGTTGTTAGTAATCTACTTAATAAATCCTGATTTTAATGTTCTACATAGCTTACATTTTGCAGACAATCTCTTCCTGTTGTTATTAGTTTTTGTTATAAGTGGACTTATATTATCCGTTTTTTGTTTACACTTAAAACAATATAGTTTGTTCATTTATAGGGAAAAAATTTATTGAAATTAAAAATATAAATTACGTCGTTAAAATATTACTCGGTACACCACTATCAGAGAGATAACCATGGGGGTATAACGGAATTGGAACTTGTTGCTGTCATGATAACAATATCCGGCGGGAAACGACTGTTTTTCGGTTTATAACAATGATAACGAGATTTCCGGTTCATAAAACGTGCCTGTTACATCACAAATATTATAATAATTTACATTCGATTTAAAAATGTTCTCAATTGTAAATATTTCCTTTGACCAATTTGTCTTTAACTTATTTCTATAAACATCAATTATTGAAGATAATCTTACTCTATCATTTACTTCAAATTTCGGTTTGGAATTACAAATATCATAATCATAAACAGTGGAAAGCAGTTCTTTCTCGTTTTTCTTACTTACATCAGCAGGTTTCATTTTTATTGTTCTATGGTATGTATTATTATATGTCTTAATAATCCTTGGCAATTCAGTAATCCATACATTATTTAAATAAAGTACTTTTTTCAACTTATCACCTAATGTTCTGTTAAAACGTTCAACCATAGACGCCTTTTTATCGGTGCCTGTACTATACATTGTAATGTTATATTTGTTTAGTAATTGTTTTAAATCTTTATTATAAAATTCTTTACCTTTATCTACATGTAATTTTTTTGGTACACTATGTTTAAATATTTGTGCAAATGCTTCAGATACTTCCAATCCACTTTTTGTTTTCAAAGCTACAGAATAAACTTTTTTAGAAAATGTATCAATAACATTAAGAATATATTTAAAACCATTATTAGCTTTATACAATGTCTTATGTTTATCATTAACTTTAATTTCATTATATTTATTTCTTAAATTATAATTGGGATCACTATCTTTAGATTTCGGTCTATAAAAACAGTATAAATCAGCTTGCCAAGTATCATTTATACCTCTTTGTATAAAATGTCTTGTTTCAAAATGTTTTCTAGCTGGTTTAAATAATTCATAAGCTTCTATAAGTTCTGGTGGTTTTGATATATTATTCTTATTTGTATTACATATTTTACATACTGATAACCTCCTATATTTATTATTTTTTTTAATAAATTCAGGAATACCTATACTCCTAGTTTTAGATTTACAATTTTTGCAATAGTCCATTTATTTAAGATGTATATATTTTATATATTTTCTCTAATTGTATTATTAGTAAGATCATAGAAAAATTCGGTACCAGAAACTAAACAAATATAACAAATGGTATTAGCGGGCACATCTTCATTAAAATCTGCATGTAAGACAATACTTGTTTTAGATCCAGAAATTTGTGATGGTTGTCTACTCATATCAATTACAAAGTATGGTCTGGTATCCTTAAACTGTGTTGGAGTTATATACATTAAAGATAAGTCTCTGTGTACTCTATTATAAACATTCTTATAATCCATTAACATATCATAAGCAGTATCAAATTCTTCTTTTTTAAAATCTAAGTTTAATAATTCTTCTGGATATCTCATACTATCAACACCCAACCAAATATTTTTCAAATTACAATTACTAAATTCTACTGGGTCTGTCAATTGGTTATTTAACCTACCTGTTTGAAAAGCTATGATAGCAAATAAAGGATTATGGACATTTCTGTACATATTTGTTATATCTTTTTGTAGTGTTTTACCAGTAATATTACTTTCTTCAATGCACTGCCATGATTTGAAACTAAAAATATACTCGTTTCTCTCTGACAATGAAACTAATTCATTTACCAATTTAACTCTATTCATATCACTATAAGTCACAATTGGTATCCTAATAAGTAATTTTTCAATAACAATTTTTCCAGCTCCAGGCACCACATCTGTTTTATCATTCTTACCTCTAAATAAAGCATCATCGTCACTACGTCTTAAAAAACTTATTTCAAAACCTCCTCTATATACTGGATATACAATATCTTTAAAAAATCCTAAACACAAATTAGACAATTTACCAGTAACACTAAACAAAACCACCACCACTAAATCTTGATTGAAATCCATTATTTATTGTTGGTCCACTCTCGTTTGCAGAATAACTAACTGTACCTTTAATCAAACCACATCTACCAACATTATCAATTCTATCTAATTCTTTACCATGTTTTTTAACAGAAATTGACCCAAACAAAAATCCAGGAAAATTGTCAACTAACATTACATTTGAGCCTTTAGGATAGCTAGTACCATCAGCCTGTAAAACTTGACCAGAAATTCGAAATTTTGGCTTACTTACTCTTAAAAAACTATTTTCTTCATTTATGTTAAAATTAGTAATCTGATTAGGTGCATTCAGATTTGATGTTGATATAGGGTAAAATACTTTATCCTGTTCACGAATAATAGTACGGTCATATTTTGCAAATATATTCTCCATTTATAAGGAAAAAAATGTAATAAAATATTAGTAAAATAGTTCTTGAGGAATGTTTTCTTTACTCATATCATACAAACCTAAATGAAATTTACTTAATAAATGTTTCTTATAGAATTTTAAATGAATTATTTTACCACATTCACATACTACCTTTTCAATATTACAACTTCTACAACATTTTTGGTTTTTACTAAATTCAGTCATACTCTTGTAATTTTTACAATTTAAACATTAATATACATAACCTGCTTTCAACGACTGTAATAACGCATCCTCATAAAGATAGCCAATATTATAATTTCGATTCATTTTATATATTTATTTATATACAAATTTAATTTACAATTTTCTCAGTTTTAAACTTAATTCATAATTTAAGTCATAATTCTTAATAAAATCTAAACACAAATGACCGCATATGGGTGGGTCTGTATAAGTTTGTAGTTGATCAGTAGTGTAATATAAATCATCTTTTCCTAAACAATTTACAATTGCTTTAACTGGAGGTGAACGACCATAAGAGTCAAAATATATTTTTTTATTACCATTTTTTAACCATGCAACCCAATGTGAACCAGGCTGATTAGAATTATTTAAATTTAATATTCCACATTCATTTTTCCAAGGCTCTGCTGGTAACTTATCTTTCATAAAACAACCTCTAAAATTCTTAATATTTTTTCCTGCTTTAATAATATCAAAATTAGTTAATGGTTTTATTTCTTTTTTTTGCTTTTTTTAACCCCTGAACCAATCTGTAAAGTTTTAATATTTCTAACATTTTCTTCCATCATTCTATCATGTCTTTCTGTCTCATCTCGTTTTAATTTCTTATCTTTTGCATCAATAACAGTATTTGCAATAGCACTAAGGGCACCTATACCTGCTATAATAAGAGGTAAAAAACCACCTACTTTATCTTTATTTCCAAATTGAGATTTTGTAAATTTTAATCTCACACCTTTTTTGTCTTTCTTAGCTTTAGTTAACTTATTATTTTGTCTATCAGTTAAATTAAATTTGTTTTTTCCATTACCAATCTGTATATGCGTTAATTGAATACCTACATCAATTTTGTTTTTATAAGCTTTTACAAGCTTTTTTATTTGAGAATCACTCAAATCTAAATTCATTTAATAGAAATAAAATTCAATAAATCAATTTAAATTCATACCAAAATACCTTTTTGCTCTCATTGCATTTGCGGTGACAAGGGCAGCTGTTTTTTCACCTATAGATGCATCTGAGGCTAAATACCTCTTCATTGCTTTATCTTCCAAAATTTTATCTCCAATATGTCTTGTTTCAATATCTTTATGTTCTTTATAAAAATAATCATGTTCCATTGCTGCCTTATCTAGTTCATTTACTGGTTTTTTATTTTTTTCTAAATCAGTAAAGGGGCCAAGATAATTATAACCAGGCCAATGCATTTCTGGCATAAATTTACTATTTAAAAGATTATTCATAAGACCTGATCCTTCTACAAATTTTATAAATTTTAATATATTCCAAACTGATTATTTTTGTCTAAATCAGATAAATATTTCTTTGCGTTTTAACCCAGTATTATTGCATCCCTAGGCATAGGAGATTTTGGTGTTTCACTCATTGGAGGTCGTTTAGGTGTGTCCGTTAACTGCGGACCTAAAGTTGGTTTAATTGGATCTGGCAACCTTAACATTTCAGGGCGCCTTAAGGGTACTAGCATTTTGTGAATATCTTCATCAGTTTTAATATTTATTTCTTTAACTTCATTAACAGCATTTACAATATTCTTTAACTCATTCGTTACAGGGCCAAATGATTTCTCTTTTTCCTCTTCAATATATATGTTTCTTAAATTTGCATTTTTTAACTTCTTCTTCAGACTATCCTCAAGTTTAAGTATTTCATCTGCTTCTCTAACTGACATTACAGATCCACCTCTTTTTCTATCTTTTTTTTTGGTTTGTTGCGATGTTGTAGATCCTTTTAAAAAAATATTTCTCATTACCTTCATATCCATTTAATATAAAAAATTTTAATAAACAAATTCATATTTTACGTTATGCGTTTACGTTATGCGTTGATTGCTTGCTTTTTGCAAGCAGGTCTTGCGAATACGTTATGCGTTTACGTTATGCGTTTACGTTATACGTTTACGTTATGCGTTTACGTTATGCGTTTAAGTTTATCTTGTTGAATTTATTATAAATTTGTTTATCTATTAAATTAATTGATATAAATCCAAACTTAATTTTCCAACAAATTGAACATAAAGATTTAAATTTATCAAAAGTTAAAAAATTACTTAACTTATCTTTCCATATTTTTCTAATATAAAAATCTGACTCCTCAAATAAAACTAAAAAATTACAATTTTGTCTAATTGATCTTGCCTCTAATAAGGTATAATTCTGGCCAATATAAATACATGAAATATTTTTTGATCTTGATCTTACAAAATAATCTTTCATTCTTTCCTGTTTTTCTAAAATATCATCATCAAAAACAACTAAACTATTTGGTTTACAATCATCAACAGGTATTATCTCTTCATTGGTTATATATACCTCTTTATATATCTCATTTTTCAAATTTGCCAATATTTCTTTCATACCTTCATAAATTGGCTGATCTATATTTTTTGTAAAAATATAAAGATTATCAAAAGGAACCCAATAATTAACAATAATATTAAATAATAAATTAGTTTTTCCTGATCCAGAAGAACCTATAATCAAACAACGCATAGGCCTTGGAAAAAGTGAATTTGGTATATCATTATCTTTAACTAAATTAAATACTTTTATTTCATAATTATTATTAATTTAATATAAATAAATAATACAAGTCTAAAAAAATAAAATTTCTATTAAATTTTTTCTTATTAAATATATAAAAATAAAAATGTCTGAATTTAAAATGTCCAATTCTATTGACTCAATAGATTTAAAAATAAGATTAAATAAGCATGGACACAAATATAAATATATTAAATTATCAGAATTGGCAATTGATAAAAAATATGAAGTTACTGCTTTTGAAATCATTAACATTAATGGGCAGAATAGAGTGTCTGTTGTGTTGGATAATGAATATGAACTCTTATTACCAGATAGATTCCTGAAAATTGTTTCTGAAAATATATATGAATTAAATGACAAGGAGTGGTCTACAATCTATATTTTTCATAAATATATAAAAACACTTGAAAATGGAAAATTATACTATCGTATAGAGTTCCAAGGTAATTCTCTAGACAGTACTGTAATTAAAGTATTAAATAAGTTAAATGAAGAAGATTACAAATACAAACATATACAATTATCTGATCTAAATATTAATGAACCTTATAAAATATCAACATTTAAAAAAATAACTACAAAATATGGTGAAAGAGTTTCTGTTCTATTAGACAATAGATATATGCTATTTTTGCCCTATAGTTTTGTTAATGGTATTTCTGAGGAAGATATAGACAAATATGATGGTGAAATGTATATGATGTACAAAGGTAAAAAAAATTTTTATAATGGGAAATCAATCTATTTAATAGAATTTCAGTAATAACATTTTTTTTACTATTAAATGAAGTTAATCAAAATCATAAATGGGTGTATACGTTTTGAACATTATATACATAATGAAAACCAAAGTATGTCTATTGGATTGTATGCTTTGTCAGTTGCCAATTCTAATGATTTAATTAAAATAAAAAAATACTGTGAGATAACAATTGGCATTGATATAATTAATATTATAAGTGGGCTTTATACTGTTGAAAAGTTAAATAAATTAATAAAGCCATTAGTTATCTCTATTATTGAAAAAAAAAATAAAATAGAATCTCCATTGTACTATAAACTAGATGAAAATTTCAAAAAATACCTAGGTTTTAATGATATATATTATTTTTTAATGACAAGTGTGAAAAGAATAATTTATTATCCTACTAGTGATGAATATTACATAAATATTCACAATATGAATGTGAATATAAAGTCGAAAAAGAGTCTCATAAGATACCTATTGGTGTAGGTATATTCTATCAATGAAATTCAAAATTTATTAAATCTAGACAAGAACGTTGTTAATACTAAAATTACAATAAATAATAATAAATATTTAATGATTTCAACTTACTATGAGTATGTTTTTGACTCTCACTTAACTGATTGTTTAGGAATTCCAGTATTTAATAATTCTACAAATTATAAAATTGAACAGCCATTTAAATATAGTATAACAGGTACGTTAATACCTAAATTTTACACACAAGGTTTCCTAAAAAATGTAAATGGTGATATTATAACATTAAAAGGCTCAACTTTAATAGAAAAGAGAAATTACACTATTGATCAATTAAATTAAATACTACCATCAAGTGTAAAAATAGAACAAACAAATAACTATATTACAATTAAATCTAGTGATTATTATTTATTGGATGAAAATTTAATATCAAGCCTAGGACTTGGTAAAAAGTATAAACACAAACATTTTGGTTCAGATATTATACCCAGTAATTATTTTGAAGATAAGTTTACTGAAGTACATTGTAATATAATTGAAAAATCCATTTCTAACCATAAAACTAAGGAATATTTGCACTCAAACGGTGATATTTTATGTGTTATTAAATGTGATAAAAGTGGCCAATATATAGCTAATGATATTAAATTTATTCCTCTAAATATGAATATAACAGATTTTAATCGTATTGAAGTATCTCTCCCAGATCAAGATGGCACTAAAATAATATGTAATGATTTTATTACATATTTACTTCTAAAAACATAGATAAATTCTATATCTAACGCGTCCCCCAAAAAGGGACACGTTTGTAAATATTTATATTTACATATTTATATATTTATTGACAATTCTGACACGGTCGAATTATTCGACCGGTTCAGAATTAGAAATTATTATAAACATTTTATAAAAAGAAATTTTAATAACTGAGAATTTATTGGAATTTATGGGATTTTACAAAGAACCTGACGCTCACCCGAACAGGGTGAACGTCAAAAATAGACATGAATTACATAAATTTATAGAATTTTTAAAAAATAATGATATTAAATTTGAACTAATTGATTATAAAAATAAAAAATGTAATAATAAAATGAAAATAAAATCATGGCCGGATTTTCCGGCCATGATTTTAGATTAGAAAAATTTCATTTTTAGAATTTTTAATAATGAAATTAAATTTGAACAGAAAAAATAAAAAATGTAATAATAAAAATGATAATAAAATCATGCACGGAAAAATTTCATTTTTTAGAATTTTTAATAATGAAATTAAATTTGAACAGATGTAATAATAATAACGCGTGCGTTTTTTTCGCACGTGTTATTATAAACATTTAGTCTTATTAATAGTTCTTAAGTGGTTAATAAAATCTGGTCTATCTATTCCGATATTCTTATGACCCCATGCCAATGTATCTGTTTTTCCATCAATTAAATGTCTTTTGTCATCAAACCAGTTTAATCCTACTTTAGTCTGCTTTATAGTACTAATCTCATGTTTTTCACTACGTATCATTATCTGTTCTACATTTTTACATATATTATTTTCTAAACATTATTTATAATCATCATGAGTTATATTATTCTTAACTATATTTTTCTTTACTCCTTTAGCTTTCCTAATACCTTTATTTAATTGAATAAGACTTTGAAGCAAGTCCAATAAAACTTTCAATAATTTTTCCATTCATTTCATCTTTAAACTTTCCCATTACTTTATTATTAATCTGAGGTATACCATAAACATTATGTTTTTCATAATCAGATGTATCATATTCATCAATATTTGCTTTCATATCTTCATATAAATCTAATGTTTTAATTTCACATACTAATGAATCAGTATCACCATATAATAATTTAATGTTATCTCCATATCTTTCTTTCAGTTTATAAAAATAATCATACATTAAAATCTTTGAAATCTCCAAAATACATACACCTATAAAGATAGGTTGGTTAAAATTAATCTCTGTTCTATTCATTTCAACAGCAGACAAATTTTTACCGAAAAATGTAGATTTTTTAAAATTAGGTTTAGAAACATATTTTGTATATTTATCACCTTCAGATATTAATCTTATATCCACATGTTTTCTTACATTCATCATTGTTCTTCCAAAAACAGAATTATTCATTAATTTATAAAACTCTTTCTCAAAATTATTTTTTGCTTTCTTTCTTAAATTTGTATTTTTTTCAATATATACTCGCATCCAATCAGACTGATAAAAACTAATAACTTTATGAATTTTTCCTAATTTTAAACCCGCCTTCAAAGCTTGCTGTAAATTTAAATAATAACAAACATAATTCTTTTTATCATATAGTGTAGTTAATAATTTTGGTAACTTTTCACCATCAAATATGTTTTCTGGACAATATGGTAGATCATTATGTTTCTTATGAAGTTCTTCTGGATAAATTAAATCTACTTCAAAAAGGTAACCTGTTCCCTGTTTTTCCTTCATTTCTAAAATCCTATCCTCATCAAAAAAATTTGGATTTTCCCATTTAAAACCACGTTTTGGTAAATATTTTGACATAGCATACCCATATAAGTTATTTGCGTCTAAATACTGTATATATA
The DNA here is from genome assembly GCA_949089665.1 of Macrosiphum euphorbiae. Taxonomy (NCBI): domain Eukaryota; kingdom Metazoa; phylum Arthropoda; class Insecta; order Hemiptera; family Aphididae; genus Macrosiphum; species Macrosiphum euphorbiae. The sequence continues at coordinate 34,307 of CARXXK010001428.1, forward strand.
CTGAATCTTTATTTTTATCAAATTTTTTACCCATATATTTATTATTTGCTTCACTATATCTATTTGAACACTGGGATAAACCACCCCGTTTAGCCCTTTCAAACATTAAAAGCATATCTACATCAGAAATTAATTCAATTTTTTGTTTTGTAGTTTTTAACATACAACTCCAAGCAAATCCGGGTGTAGTATAATACCAAGCTGGATCTAATCCATATGTATTTAACGAAGTCTCTCTAAAATATTCCATAACATCAGCTAATAAAAGTACATCTATAGTGTTGTATAACATATTAAATTCTTGCATATTTTTTATGTTGAAATACTTCCAAATTTCTTCAGCATAATGATATTCTCCATCGGTAATATTTTCACTGTTTAATGAATTATAAAAAGACTCTTTGGGAGGTAATTTTGTCTCTTTATATTTATCTAATGAAGACATATAATCGTATGGAAAAGCTAATTTTTTTTGTTAATAATCTAAATAAATACTTTCTTTCCAATTCACTTAAATTATCAGGAACAGTTTTTTCAAACCATTTTTTTAAAACATTAAAATTACATAAATTCATATTATCAGCTAACTTAGACAAAGAACTAGGTTGGAACCTATAAGAATCTAGGAACCTAAGTTCAATATCAGAATATTGAGAATACCTTATTCTCTTAGAAAATGAAATATATTTTTCCTCGCTTGTGGGAATAAGATCTATATCACCTGTATCCAATCCTAATTCTTTAACTAATAAATGTGAATCATAACCTGAAAAATTATGAAAGAAAACAGGAATAAATCCTGGAACTTCAAAAGTAAAATTACAATATTTATGGGCAGGTCCCCTATATAGACCTGTTAAATGATCATGATCTCGAACTTTATAAAGTTTCTCTTTTATATAATCAACTATATTAATATCTTTCCATTTAAAGTCACTTGAAATATGGGCAGGTACGCTAGTTAATTTTTCTTCACAAATATGACAAATTGTTGCATTTTCATACTCTTTTTTCTGTATCTCGGTTAACTCATTCATTTTCTTAACATTATTTAAATAATTTATAGCTATATATATAGCATCTTCTCTTAATTTTTTATATAATACTTTTGGAGCATCTTCACCAAAATATTCAAAAGTTTTTCTTTCAAAATCACCATTGGCATATACAATAATATAAACAAAACTTATTGCAATATGTTTCTGAATTTTAACTGTACTACAATTTTTCTTTCTCTCATTTATCTGTTTTATAACACTTTCAAAATCTGCATAAATAACAAAAGGCACTTTCATTTTATGATTAAAATTTTTAAATTGAATAAGATTATTATATTCATTCGGCATTTTCAACCGTGATGTCTTATTTAATGCACAGTAACTCCTATGATTTAACAATTTTTCTTCAGTTTGAAAACTATTTAAACACATTCTGCAAAGATATCTCTTTTTACAATTTTTTGTAATTTGACCCTTAACTAACCCCCATAAATTTTTTATTAAACAATAATGTGTATTATCACCGTCTTGCAAAATTAATAAATCAATATGTACTTTTTTCTCATCTTTCGTTACATATAAGGGGTTTATATTATATTTCTCAACATGATGATAAACATTAATAGATAATCCACCTTCAATCAAATTTGTTTTATTTACACTGTTTAAAAAACTAGGAATCTTACTAACTTCCATTGTATACTCAATATCTATAAACATATAATTAAACAAATTTTCATATTTCTTATATTTTGTTACTCTTTGCGGATATTTCTCGGCTGGATATAAATGAGCCAAAATTGACCATAAAAAACATTTATCATCATCTTCATTTTTTACATTTATAACTGCTTTTCTGTTAGCTATTTTTACTGGAGTTGGTATATAAGAGCTACCCTTTATGGGAGCATATTTATTTATGGCTACATTGAGAGTGTTAATTGAAATTAACACCCATTGCGATCCTCTTAAACTATCTGAAACACGTTCATGTTCATATAATATTTTAGCTTTCATTTCTTTATATATTTCATCTAAATTTGACTCTGGAAAAATATCATAATTCGGTGTTTGCAAATATTTAACTGCTGATTCTACAACATCTATAATACCACCTTTTTCATAAGTACAAATAACACATAAATGAGCTTTTACAGACTTATGTTTAAATAACCATTTCTTAATAAGACCAAAAACAGATTTCTTTGTACTATCTATAAAATCAGGTATATTTTTAATTCCAGTTTTATTACCAATTTCAAATTGAGTATGTCTACTTTTAAAATTTTCTTCGTAAAATGTAGGCTTGTAAATAGATTGTTCCTTACTGGGTTGCTCTATTATATCTTCATGAAATTTAAATGGAAATCCTGTTAACCAATAATTTTTTTCTTCGTCAGTTAATTTAAAAATAATCTCTAATCTACTGTCATTATATGATGAATGCTTTATTTTTCCAATTAAAATACTATACAATCCTTCCAAATTCTGAGTAGCAATTTTCTTTCCATATTGTATGCAAAATGTATAGTTTCTTAAAAAATGTTCTATCTGTTTATCACTTTTATTTAAATATTTATTTTGTGCTTGAAAAAACTTAAACCATTTTGAAACATCTATGTCTTTATTTTTTTTCTCAGTTTTTATAAATCTTATTGAAACCTGATTATCCATTTATTAATAAAGTTTTGACAAAGTTATTTTTTTAAATAGAAATTTTTGTTTTTATTTAATAAGTAAATTTTTTAATAACAAAAATTATTCTTGAGGAGTGTTCTCTTTACTCATATTATCCATCCTTTTTGAGTGAGATTTAGTTAACAAATGCCTCTTATGGGCTCTTAAATGCATTACTTGACCACATTCACATGCTACCAATTCACTGCTAACTTTGGTTTTCATACAACTTTTACACCATTTTTGATTTTTACTAAATTCATTAACACTCTTGAATGTTTCACATTTTGAGCATAAATATACATCTCCTGCTTTCAAAGACTGCAATAATACCTCATCTTTATTTATCAACTCATAGATACGGATAATTTTATTATTTCGATTCATTTTTATATTTATTTATATACAAAATTTTTTAATTACATCATGCTACTAATTATGTTTTTGAGTTTAAGTTTGATAGCTAGTTTTTCAATATCTATAAAAATTACCATTTCAATTCAATACAACATCGGCAACATTACAATCTGATACAACATCGGCAACATTTCAATCCAATACAACATCGGCAACAATTCAACCCAATACAACATCGGCAACATTTCAATCCAATACAACATCTCAAAACTTAGATTAAATACCTATTGCTATTAGAAATTTTCTGTAAATAAAAGTGAATTGACGCTTAGTACAGAGAAAACTAGATAGAAACAGGTATACATGATAGCCAAGTGGTTTCTTTGCTATTTATTTGCAGTATATAAGCACTATATAAGTGTTTCGGTCTTGAGATCCTTTATGCCGAGCTGTAGGTGTTGATAAGCTGTTAATGTACTAGTTTACACTTGTCCACGGAATTTTTACATCAATTCAATTATTAAATTAAATCAATGAAATAATACTATTAAATTAAATTAATGAAATAATATTATTAAATCAAACCAATGAAATAAATTATGGCTGTAAAAATTGTATGGACAGGTGTTAACTGTGTTAGCCGTTTATAGGCATACTGCGTTAACAGTGTTAGCCGTTTATAGACATACTGCGAGTGACAAAAATTCCCGATAGTCTCCTACTATCGTTTTTTAAAACGTATTGGAATAATTGTCATAATATATATATTATATTATATTTCCTATAACGATAAGCAAATATATGGCGGAAGCTGCTTGGCTGTTGTGTCTAAATATTTGTAATGTTTAAAACATGTATAAATTGTTTTAAATAATGTTCTTGGCATATTTCTAAATTTTGTATTTTTTTTTTTAAAAATGTATGTAATTTAATTTAAAATATGTGAAATATCATTGTATTTGTATATAAATTGTATACAAAAAGTACTCAAAATCCGATGTAAAAATATCAAATTTCGATGTAAAAAAGTTGAAATAAGCTAATTTTAAGGTGATTTTTTGAATGTTAAAAAAACTGAATGCGCCAGAACATACACTATTATACTACTTAAATGAACATAAGAAAAAATTTAAACCAAATACATGAGATACAATGACGTGAATGTAGATCACAGTTGATTGGCCAACCTAAGCATCCTGTGCGTGGAGGGAGGAAGTAGACAGAGTTGGAATGTAAAAAGGTATGTAATGAGAGGTAATTATGGAATGTACCATAATCACCTAAATCTCGTGACAAAATATATATTAAGTTCACATAGTAATGACTTTGGAATGTAAGTTTAAAAATGTAGTGAACAAAATACAGCAATGAAGTACCTAATCATGGTTGTCAGGTAAAAATATTAATTAAAACATAAAAAAAAAGGTGGGTAAGTGGATGTTGCAATGCTGTATAGTAGGTTACAAGCGGGTCACTGTAATGGACCTTGTTAAATTTGAATTCAATGATATAATCTCATTGTATAAGAAAAACGAGTCTGAGCGAAAACTGTCAGTCAGCCTATGATATTACCAAGTATATTTGATGATATTATTTGAATCCTATTTACGTGAAACCTTGTTTCAAATTTTCAATCTTTAGCTATAAAAGTTGAACATTTTATAAATTTTTAACTACAAAATAGTTATTACATTTTAAATGTGATAAATTTTGTCAAAATTTGAACTTTAAATGCTTATAAAAAAATTGTGACGACGGATTTTTAATTTTTTTCATCTGCTTTAAAACAATATAATATATTAGGAGCCTTCTATTAAATGTTCAAGCTTTTTTAACCAACAAATAAAATTTAATTGATATTTATAGAAAAAAAATAATAAAAAATGGAAACTGAAAATGTCTGTAAACAGGTCAAAATAGGTCAAAATATTTGGAAAATGTTATGGTGTATACAAAATGATAATTGTTCAGTCAAAATTGCATGTAACTACGATCATTTGTTTAAGAATTGCATCAAAAACCAAAATAGAAAATTTTTTGAAAACAGATTTTGTGTACAAATTCCCGTTTTTCCTTAATTTTTATTTTGTTTTTCACGGCGCTTTTGAAAACTACTGGAAACATTTTACTTTTGACCCCCCAAAGTACCAACTAGATTCACTTCACTATCAGAAAAGATACTGTTAAAGAAAATCCAAGCTATATTTTACTGTCCTAAAAGGTGATGAACTGATAACAGAATGATAACAGACACAAAAAATTTAAAAAAAAAACACATATCATTGTAAAATCCATATTTAATTTTTTTATACACGTGAACAAGTGGTCAATTACGCTCTGTGTTCGCTTCTTGTTTCCTTTGGAAATAAGTAACCGTTTTTTACGTTTTTAAGCTTGTTAAGTTTATAAAAAGTGCGCGAATGACTGGTGTCGTTGTTGAGTCAGTCTTCTTAATATTTCTTCACTTAATGTTAGTTTTTTTAATTCTGTTATACTACGTGAACGTGAAAAGGTAAAACCAAATAAATTCACTTTATCAGTTAATTACGGCTTATCGACTAACGATAAGTAGCGACGTCCCGCGTCTCAATTTTTCTTGATTAGAACACGGCACGTGTCAAGGCCAACACATATAGCTACTTTTAGCGTCGGGTGTAATTTAATTGGCCTATCTACATTTTCAAAGGCGTCTTATTTTATTTTAATTAATTTTGATTATTTGCCTATTAGTTAAACTATTAGTCGTTAACGCAATGGCCCAAAGTAATGATCTACTTTCTACTGAGCTGAATAAGTGGACAAAAAGCATGCTCGTTGACTTCATTATTACTCAATCACTACCTACTGGGGTGAAATTGAGTGAGGAATTGTCAACATTCTTAAAAGGATCTTCTTCTAACCCTACATCGCTATCTTCTGAGAACTCATTAAATGTGGCCACTATTCTTCAATCTGTTGTCGATGAGCTCAAATCTGTAGCACTTAGTAACTCTAAGTTACATGATAAGCTAAACCGTCTCAATACGACTGCTAATGTTTCCACTTCTCCTAATTTAAATACTGGTTCAAACAATCTACCAACTACTTTACTCTCCAAGCTGAATGCGGATACTCATTCTAGACAGCCTGCAATCCAATCGACTGCTAGTTTATCCTCGTCCATAAAATCAAAATTTATCGTTGGCTCTCATAAAAGTGTATCCTCCAAGTTGTCTTCAGTGCCAGTGCGGAGGCATATTGATATCTTTGTCTCAAGACTTGAGCCATGTGTAACGACCACTATGCTTGAATCTGAATTGTTCAATAGCTACTCAGATGTGACCATAAATAAATTAGTGACAAAACACCCATCATATTCTTCATTTCATGTGCGCCTGCCTACGGAGAAGCTTGATGAAGTCCTCAAACCTACATTCTGGCCTGATGGCGTAATGGTCAAACGATTTTGGGGTCGTCTTACGCCCGAGATGATTCTAAGCGACACTCCAAAAAACTAATTTCTTCATGTACGCCTATCTGTGATCCTCCTGTTGATATACACTCTTATAATTGTAATAGTAAGGATTATTGTTTATGTAGTGATTTATGTACTTGTAACCATATTCTCTTAGGTTTTTATCAAAATTGCCGCGGGTTAAGAACCAAACTAAGTAATTTAAAATGTAATGTCGCTGTTTTTGATTATGTTTTTATCTGTTTCACTGAAACATGGCTATGTGACAGCTTCTATGATAGTGAGCTTGGTCTATCCAACTACATCATTTATAGATGTGATAGAAATAGTTTAACAAGTAATTTTTCTAGGGGTGGCGGCGCTCTCATTGCCATTCGTAGTGACATAGTATCTAATTTAATTTACACTCCAGCTACCACTGTTGAACATCTATTTGTTAAACTTAGTTATAATAACATCAACTATGTAGTGTGCTCAGTGTACTTTCCTCCTAATTGCCCGCTTTCTGCTTATGAGTCTTTTATTTCCGCTGTACAATCTGTCCTTCTCCTTCATCCAGAATGTGTATTCATTTTTTGTGGTGACTTCAATTTGCCAGATATTATATGGTCCAACGATGATTTTGGTTTACTTTACAATACGGTTTCTAATCCCAGAGTTCAATGTATCCCTGATGCATTTGCGTTCTTTAACTTTTTCCAACTTAATGATATTCAAAACTCTTTTGGTGTTGTCTTGGACCTTGTGTTCTCCAATGATAACAGAATCTATATCTCTAAAGCCGTAACTCCAGCAGTACCTTGTGATCCCTACCACCCGGCTCTTGATATCATGATAAAGTTGGATATACTCCCCCCTTTACTTGATCGTTCCCATAATTATTATGACTTCCGCCGTGCTCCCTATTCAAAAATATGCGAATTCTTAAATTCATTTAATTGGTTGGAGACCATAATATCTCTCGACGTTGATGAAGCGGCTAAGGCAATTTATGACGCCTTGCACTTTTGCATTTTAAACTTTGTTCCGGAAGTGTCTTATATACCTTCGACATTCCCGAAATGGTTTTCAAAAAATCTTAAGCATATTGTTTTAAGCAAGAAAAGGGCACATGCCAATTTTAAAGCTTCACGCTGTCCCCTTGATTATGCGGAATTTTCCGCACTTCGTGCCTCTTATAAGGCTGAATACAAGAGATGTCATACTGTCTACCTGTCTCGCACTGAGTCTATGCTTAAATCTAACCCCAGGTCGTTTTGGGACTTTGTCCGAGTTAATAAATCTAGCAACGAAATTCCCCACTCAGTACATTTTGATAATTTACAAAGCTCGGGTTCAGAGTCTGTCTCTAACTTATTTTCCCATTACTTCAATACAGTCTATGTCCCTCCTTTGTCTAATGACCATTCGTCTCCTTTTTTGTTCCATGACCTACCTAGCACTTGTTCATTCGACATCGATGATGTTGACGCTGGTCTAGACGCACTAAAAAATGTTAGGTCCGTAGGCCCCGACGGCTTGTCAGGTATATTCTTATACAATGTGAAATCTTCATTATGTTTTCCACTGTGGCTACTTTTTAAGCGTTCAATCGAAAGTGGAGTTTTTCCCTCTTCTTTCAAGATTAGCTCTGTCACTCCTATTTTTAAATCTGGTGATAAAGCTGATGTCAAAAATTATAGACCTGTTTCTATTTTGAGCCACATATCCAAACTGTTTGAACTTCTAGTATTGAGAAGTATTCAATCGCCAATTAACTCTATTCTAATCGACGAGCAACATGGGTTTAGGCCTGGTCGCTCGACCACTACTAATTTACTCGTTTTTAACAATTTTGTTATGAAGGCTGTCGAGAAGCACATCCAAGTTGATGTTATTTTCACAGACTTTACTAAAGCCTTCGATAGAGTCGACCATGGCCGCCTAATCGAGACCCTATACAAAACTGGTTCGGTGAACCATTGTTGTCTTGGTTCAAATCTTATTTGTCAGACAGAGTCCAATGGGTGAAAGTGTTCGGATGCAAATCATCCATCTCAAAGGTCTCTTCTGGAGTTCCTCAAGGAGGACATTTATCTCCAATATTGTTTTCTTTGTATGTAAATGGCATCAAGGAAATTGTCAAAAACTGTGAACTTCTCATGTTCGCCGACGACTTGAAGCTCTTTAGGAAAATTGATAACTTATCTGACTGCTCTACGCTCCAGAATGATCTCAACAACCTGGTCTCCTGGTTTAATAATATTGGTCTTCAGTTTAATGTAAATAAATGTCATTCCATGTCATTTTTAAGACACCGCTCCCCTATTAACTATACTTACTCCATCAATGGTTCAAGTGTAACATCGGTTTGTAGTAAGAAAGACCTAGGTATTATCTTTAATTCCGATCTCAATTTTCACTCCCACACTGAAATGATATGCTGCAAAGCCTTAAAAACGCTTGGGTTTGTAATGCGCATATCAAAGGAGTTCAATTTATCTTCTTCATTAAAAACTTTATACTGCTCATTGGTCCGTTCACTTTTAGAGTATGCATCGGTTTTATGGGACCCTTATACGGTATCTGACTCATGTCAATTAGAGCGTGTTCAGAGACGGTTCTTATCTTGCGCAGCTTTTGTCTTAAAAATAAATCATCCTCCCCATGATTATTTCTTAGTTATGCAGGAACTCAGGCTCATTTCACTGGCCGACAGGCGATTTAACGCTAACATTGAGTTTCTGAATAAACTGATTGATGGTCGTATAGATGCTCCCTCACTTCTCTCGATAGTCAATTTCAGAGTTCCTTCCCGTGCTACTAGATACCATGCTCCCTTCGTTGTTCCTGCGCACACTACCAATTATGGCAGAAATAATCCGTTAGACCGCATGATGCGGCTGGCCAATGAGAGCACCGTTTATCAAAACTGATACATTTATTATTATATATTTTTATATTGTTTTATTATCATTATTATCATTATTATTCTGTAATTATTATCTTATATAAATGTAATTATGTCATTGTATTAATTATTTTAAATTATGTATTATTGTATTATGTTAAACTGTTGAATAGGGCCCAGCCCGTTAACAAATAAATAAATAAATAAAAAAAATCAATACATTTATCGTTCAACTACCTTGCAAATCGTTGCTAATTGGCTGCTAAATGTTGACATGAATCGCAAGTCGAAAATCGCATTATATCGGTACGGGGTGGGGCTGGCGACATGTGCGAATTTCGGAAACGCGAATAACAGACGAAATATCGGTTTGCAAATTTCGAAAACTACCTTGCAAATCGTTGCTAATTGGCTGCTAAATGTTGACAAGAATCGCAAGTCGAAAATCGCATTATATCGGTACGGGGTGGGGCTGGCGACATGTGCGAATTTCGGAAATGCGAATAACAGACGAAATATCGGTTTGCAAATTTCGACAACTAATTTGCAAATCGTTGCTTATTGGCTCCTAAATGTTGACATGAATCGCAAGTCGAAAATCGCATTATATAGGTACGGGGTGGGGCTGGCGACATGTGCGAATTTCGGAAATGCGAATAACAGACGAAATATCGGTTTGCAAATTTCGACAACTAATTTGCAAATCGTTGCTTATTGGCTCCTAAATGTTGACATGAATCGCAAGTCGAAAATCGCATTATATCGGTACGGGGTGGGGCTGGCGACATGTGCGAATTTCGGAAATGCGAATAACAGACGAAATGTCGGTTTGCAAATTTCGACAACTACCATGCAAATCGTTGCTAATTGGCTGCTAAATGATGGTTCAAGAAAAATTTAAAAATGTGATTTCGATGATATGGGTGGGGCTGGAGACACATGTCCCCAGCCCCACCCTTAGTTTTTTTTATTTTATGATTCAACTAAAGGTTTGCAAATTGTGAAATTAGTCTTGAAAATTGTTGCTAATTGACTGCTAAATGTTGAGCTGAAAAAAATGTTAAAATTTTATTGGGTGGGGCTGGGGACATGTACGTAATAAAATTCTCAAATAAACTCTCAATATACTCAACAATATATTCAACAATAAAGACTTAACTGTCTTAAAATAATTAAAATATTTAAAATAACTCCCAATTTATTATAATATTACACGATCTATTTCAATTAAATACTACTCAAGATTTACGAATTGTTCAACCTAATTAATTTTAACTATTTATTTAAATATTAATCAATCACTAAACTCAACCTGAAAAATAAAAAATTTTGTTTGAATATATTTATATTCGCTAGAATATTTAATTTTATTCCATTTCCAACAAATTAAATTTATTTCTAATAAATTATTACGTTATTATTTAATTCAATGTTCCGAACAGCTATTAAATTATTTTATTTAAGCAACTGAAATTTTTTTAAATAAAGTTATTATTTTATTTAATGGTTATTTAATTTTAAAGTCCGAATAATAAAATTATTATTTTATTTTAATTAAAGGATTAAAATTTATTTTTTTAATAAAATATCATTTTATTTAATTATTTTTTATTTGTTTTGAATAAAATTTATTTTAGAATAAATTATTATTTATTTAACTAATTTAAGATTTCTTTTAAATAAACTTTTATTTTATTTAACTATTAAATTAAGTCAAGTTCGAATAATTATTATTTTATTTTAATGAAAATTATTTAAAGAGGAAAAATTAAAAACAAAATTATTGTTTTAGTTAATTATAAATTCAATTTAAGTTTCAAATAATTGTTAATTTATTTTAATTAAACGTTAGGAAAAATAAAATTATTTTATTATTTTATTTAATTTAAATTATTGAAAATTATTTAAAATAGAACTATTATTCAATTTAATTCAAATGAAAATTATTTTAAAATAAAATTCTATTTATTTTATTTAAATGATTAAAATAACTAAAATTGTTATTTTATTTTACTAAAATGATTGTAGAATTATTTTTAAATTAAATTATATTTTCTATTTTATTCAAATTATTGAAATTTATTTTAAAATTTAATTATTATTTGGAACTTATTTAAATGATTGAAAAATTTCCTACGAAATTAAATTATTATTTATTATATTTAAAAAGTTTGTTAACTCGCGACGTTATTGTAAAATAAAATTATTACTCTATTCAATGTTATTTAATTTTTAAAAATAAGTTTCAAACAACTATAAAATTATTTTATTTAAATATTATTTAATTAAGAGTGTTAAAGATTTTTTTTAAGTTACAATGTATTATTATTATTTTTTATTACTTATTTAATTTTTAAACAATTTAAAAAAATATTTTAAATTAAAACTCAGTTTATTTAATTATTATTTTATTATTTTATTTTATTATTATTTTATTAATTATTATTTTAAATCTAAGGTTGAACAATTTTATTTTATTTTAAAATTTTTTAAAGTTCCTCACAATTTATTTTATTTAACATAAAAATTCAAAGTTTCCAACAATTTTCTTATTTAATTTAACACGACTAGATTTTTCACTTATATATATACTATGGTCATATAATATACCATAGGAGACGAACAACCATTTTAATTACTCTAAATACTAAATACTAAATACTCACAACAACACGGCGGGTACTTCGGGTGCTTCCATTTGACTGATGTTGATTGTAGTAGTTGTAGTATGAAGTTGTACAGGATTCTTTCTCGGAGTTGTTGGAAGGTGGCCTATCTCCCAACGGTGATCCAGTGATGGATTTCCCTTCTTGATCGAATTCAGAAGATGAAAATTTTCAAAAATTTTTCGAAAATTTCGAAAAAATTTTTAAGTGTTCTTCAGGTTTCTTCTAAGTATCTTTTTGAGACACCCTATCCACAGCGCCAATTTGCAACGTGCCGAAAAGCGTTACTTGTTGAAATGGAAGCAATAATTGAACAAACCCTCTTTTGATGGTATTTATTGTATTTATTATGTAAAACAGTTTTTGTAGAAAATATTTTAAGTCCAAATAATTGACTTAAGCGAGTTGTGACTATGAGTAATTAGTGACAGTTAAAGTTGAGGCTGGTTGCTCGTTTGTTGAAAGCTGATTGTGATAAACACACTATTATTAGTGCTGTACGTGCGACGTTACTGGTAGCCGTTACTGCAACGGCATCATCATTATTGTTTAAAATAAACGTCAAATTATTATCATTCCAACCATGAGTTATTAATTTATATTATTGAACAATACTATTGTCATCCATGGGTGACCTGATCCGGCGGCTTGTACGTACACGGTGCACCTCACCGTTATCAAGTGCCACCTACTCCCGCGTAAGTCCACCAGCACTCTCTGTAGTGTGTGGGAGGCCGCCCAGGTCTTCAGAATCCACGTCCAACGGGTGTCTCACTGTGAGCAGGCTGTCCGGGTTAACTTCAAGGTTTCATTAGTTTTTAAGATTAATTATTAAGGTTTAGCCAACTCATGTGAGTTCTGTGGTCATTGCACCGGGCCGAACCGACTACGAAGACCCCCCCCCCCACCCCCCAATAACTAAATTCTATCATCCTGTTCTCATCAACACCTCACCTCGCGTTACTATTCAAAGGTCAGCGTTGTCGTCGTGTACATTAGGTTTCCTACCCAAGTTATAAAAGGCGACATAAACATTTACAATCAACTTTTTGGTCTATATTATTCGTCGAGTGGTCCTTCGGGAATGTGCTTCGTCAGGTGTCTTGATGTACACAGAAATAGAACCACTTATTATATTATTTTCTGATGAAACATATAGGATTACAGTTAAATCTCCTTGTTATTATAATTAAGATGAAAATTTAAAAAAATATTTAGGTTTCGAAAACAGTGAATTTGATTTTTCAATAGTTAGAAGTAAACCAATAATTTACCATCCCAATTCTAATGAAAATTATATATATATATAGAATAAGATTGTAGATTTAGATTAAGTAGAAATGGTGAAATACCAATGGATACAATTTTTAAGGGAATATACACAATAAGTGAAATTGAAAATTTATTGAATTGTTACGATTTCCCTAAAATAAGTCTTGAATTGATTGATGGTTTTATAAATATTTCAACCTCAATCGGTCTATTGATGAATACTTATCAATATGTTTAGGTATTGATTATATTGGAGATTTTATAACACCAGCAAACCCTATAAATAAAATATGGCCTGTTTCATATGAAATAGCACCAGATATTTTTTATAAAATAATAGGTACAAAGAAAGCAATGATTTATACACAAGGTTTTATAAAAAAATATGAAAGGTATTATTTCTAATGAAAATAGTAAAACTGAATCAAAAGGAAATTATTCAATTGAGCATTTAAATAGCTTATTCAATTCGATTATGAAGTTGGAAAATATTGGTAATTATATTAAAATAACAACAAAAGATTATTTTTCATTTGATAAAGATTTAAATTTAAGTTTAGGAGGGATTGATACAATATATACACATTATGGAGAAAATTCATCATTAAATAATAACAACAAAATATTAGAAGTACATTGTAATATAATTGAAGAATCTATTACACATAATATTGATGATGTATCTCATTCTGATGAAGTTTTATTTTTATTTCAATATAATTCTAATAGTGTTTTAAATAAGCCTTTTAAAATTATATATAGACCAGTGAATAAAAATCGTTTTCAAGAAATAAAAATTTAGATTTTAGATTTGAAAGGAAATATTGTTAATTTTGATGAAGAATTTATTGGTGTTCTTGATCTAATAAAAAAATAAATATTACAAACTTTTTTTCAAGATAAAATATCTTGAAAAATTAAAGTAGGGAACGATTTTTTAATTAATTTTAATATATTTAATAACTTTCATCAACTATTCCTCTTTCAATATCAAACGTATACACTGCACTAGAAATTAAACAAATATAACAAATTGTTTTATCAGGTAAATTTTGACTGAAATCTAAGTTTAAAATTACTGTACAGTTGGAGATTGCAATTTGATTAGGGTGTCTAGTCATGTTAACAACAAAAAATGGTCTTTTTTGTCTAAATTGTAATTTATCTAAATACATTAATGGATTTTCTTCATGTGATTTATAATAGGTTTTTTTATAATTCATATGATCTTCATATGATTGACAACATTTTATATCATTAAAATCTTGATTTTGTAATTCATTAGGATATTTTTTTCCATTTACTTCAAAAGAATAATTTACAACATTACAATGATCAAAAAAAAACAAGCATTACTTTCTTGATTGTCTAATCTGTTTGTCTGAAAATAAACAACACCAAACAATGGATGTCTATTATTTTGATGACTAAATGATAAATCGAATCTTATCTTTTTTCCAGTAAGATTTCTTACTTCAATATTTTGAAATTTTTTAAAAGCTAAAATACATGGATGCTTAATTAATTCATCAACTACTTGAATTTTTGTTATTTCATCATATTCTATATTTTGCATTTGAACTTTTAATTCTAAAATATTAATTTTACCACGTTTTGCTTTAATATTTTTTGTATCTGCTGTAGCTTCATTGTTTGTTTCTAGAATCAACGCATCATCATCAGTGTTTCTTGTAAAAATTATTTCAAATCTAGCATTGTAAAGAGGACCTTTTATATCTTTCATTGATCCTAAACCAAAGAGTGATAAAGGAATGATGAGCTCGACACTTCCTCCCCATTGAGATGTAGATTCAAATCCTGAATTTTATGTAGGACCATTTCCATTTGATATATCATATTTATTTAAAATATTTTCCATTTCTTATTTATATTACCAAATATATATTTTTTTTTTTAATAAATGGATAAAGTAAAAGTAAAATTTTTTATTGAAGATGAAAATAAAAAAAAATCTTTATTTGAATTACCTTCACGTGTTTTAATTATAGGACCATCTGGTTGTGGTAAAACAACCTCGTTATATAATCTAATTATAAATTATTGGATTCCTTATTTAAATCTATATATTTTTACAAAAAATATTGATCAACCAGTCTATAAAAAAATAAAAAAAATATTTGATGATATACCTTCTATAACCACACATTTTTCTAATGATGAAATAATATCTGTAGATGATTGTGAACCAAATAGTTTAGTGATTTTTGATGATTTTCTAAAAGAAAAACATGACATGATAATTGAATATTTTATAAGATCAAGATCAAAGAATATTAGTGTTATTTATTTAACACAAAGTTATACTTCAGTAGATATAAAAACAATAAGAAATAATTTGAATGTTTTAATTGTTTTTAATCAGTCAAATTATTATATTGAAAAAATATGGTCCGATTTGATTAGTGAAGAGGTGGCTTTAGAAAATTTTAAAGAAATTATTAGAACTTATTGTAAAAATATGATAAAAAAAGTAAAATAAAAACATATAGTTTTATAACAATAGACTTGATAGAAAATTTAATCTACGATAATAAAGGTAATAAGATTTAATATAATATCGATGAATGATGATGTTTTAATTTAATTTTTGTATAATAAATGGATAATAAACAAATTCAAAAAGAATTTTAAAAAAAATGTTACATTTGAAGATCAAACACAAAACAATTCCAAGGTAGGAAATAATTTAAAAAACACATCAGATGTAAAGATTCAGACCAATAATTAATACTAAAAAAAAATTACAAAATAGGTTTAAAGATGTATTATTAAAACCTAATGAAAAAGAGACTGTTATTATAAAAAAAGATGATGAAGATGAAGATGAAGATGAAGATAATATTAAAAAAGAAAAAAAACAACACAAATTTACAGATGTAAATAAAATAATTTATCTTAAAAAAAGATTCACAATATAGATTTAGAAATACAGTTGTAGGTAAAACAAAAACATATAGTTGAAGAACAAGAAAAAGTTTGGATCAATAATAAACGCATTAACAAATGTTAATACAACAATGAATGAAGTTAAAGATGTTGCTATTCAAACTGAAGGAGATATTCAAAAATTAAATATACCATATTATTATCAACCAAGAAATCCAGAATTAAAACGATTAATCAGTTCAGAAGAGACTTCTGGAACTCCAAAACGTTCTAGTCAAAAATCAACAAGTAATTCTCCATTACCTAAAAATGTTATAAACTTAGGTCCTACTGCAACAAGTTATTAACCATCTTTAAAAGATACTAATTCTTTTGGAATATATAATAATGATAAAGATGATATTCATATGATTGGAAAAGATAAAATCAATTTTGATAATTGTTGAGTATTGTTAATATGAATAATAACACAAACGTATATTATAGTCTTTTATTGTGAAAAGTATAAAACGAACTGACGTACATATAAAATTGTCTACTTGCTAATGACCGATAGACAATCCCCACCGATCGTAATATGATACTTATGATTATTATTATTAATATAAACGTTTAGTATACAATGTAAATGCTGAATATGCAACATCTCTTTCCTTTAAAAAAAATATAAAGTATTTTGTATAGTGCTTAATTACTATGTTAGTATTTATTTATTTATTTATTTTTTTTTTTTATATATGAGTATTTATTATATAATATGATAACTGATATAATTAATAGATAATTATTGCAATTATTGCCCTAAGCATAATCACTTGGAGAATATCGCCGAGGCGGTTTTCTAGATCTAATTGGTCTGGGTGTTTTATTTACTATAAGGGATCGGCCGGATCGGGATTTTGATTTTCACCTACTGTTTCAGTATTTTTAGAATTTTCATTTGCTTGTCTAGCTGGTGTATGTGACAGTGAGTTATTTATTTGGTTGTGTGGCCATATCTGATCAGTGTGTCTTATCCATTCAGAACCCTAGTCTAGTATGATTTTATGAGTGTTTTTACTAATGTTTTCTGTTATTTTTCCTTTTTGCCAATTTTCATTTTTATTTCGATAATCCTTAACTAATACCAAATCACCCACTTTTATATTAATATCTCTTTTTCCTGAATTTTTTATTTGTGTAATTTGGTTATTAATAACTACTTCATTTGTGTTTGGGATTAATAAATCAAAAATAGTACGTGTTGAGCGGCCAAACATAAGTTTTGCTGGCGTTTCATTTGTGGTTGAGTGTACAGTATTTCTATACATCAATAAAAATTTATTCAAATGGTGTAATGATGTTGAACATTTATTAAAAAATTGCTTAACTATTTTTACTCCAGATTCGGCAAATCCATATGAGGCTGGGTGGAAAGGTGCCCCTGTCAAGTGCCTGATACCTAGTGTCTTGCAATATGACTGGAATTCATCGCCATTAAAACATTTTGCATTGTCAGTTGTTATTGTTCTGGGAATGCCAAAACGTGCAATTAACTCAGACAGTTTTGTTATGACCGTTTGTGCTGTCATCGAATTTACTTGAAAAACTTCTAGCCACTTTGTGGTTGCATCGACAATAATTAAGAATGTTTTGTTTTTGTACGGACCTAAGAAATCACAATGCACTCTCGTCCATTGTCTTTGTGGCCATTTCCACGGAGTTAGTACTGACTTAGGAGGATTAGGTCTCGCATTTATGCATTCATTGCAGTTTCGGACCATATCCTCAATGTCTTTATCTATACTAGGCCACCATGATATAATTTTAAATGGAAATAGATATAAAGGAACTCAATGTTTGTGGAGATTATTAACTCATGTAGATCCTACCAAACCAGAAGTTTATACAGATGATGATTTTAATAATTATAAAAATATATTAATTGAAACTGATTATATATATCATAACAATGATATTTCAACGGGAAGAGCTAAATCAAGTGGTGGTGCAAAATATATAGGTAGCAATGATTTAGAAAAGAAATTGATTTGGAAAGAAATAAAAGAAATTAATGAAAAGAAAGAAACTACTGATAAGAAAAAAATTAATAAAAAGAAAGAAAATAATGAAATAGGGGAGGGTTTAAAGAAATACAGAGAAGATCGTATTGAATATCGTTATATTAGTAATGTAAACCAAGTGATATATAATTTACAGTTTATTTCTGCAGAAGAAAGAGCTTTAAATAATAATTTTAAAAACGAAAAACTTGGTATTGTTCATTTGTTTAAATCAATTATGGAAAACCTTATTGATACTCCTGAAAGTATTGAATATTTACTAAAATATGTAACTTGTTTACCAAAGGAAGTGAAAATATCAAAAGGAAAAATAATTAAGAGGACGTTATACCGCTTATTTTCAACGGTAAAAACATGTCCACGAAAAACAGTCATAACTTCACTAAAAAGTGGTTTTAGAGTTAAAATACCTATAATAAAATGTATAGAGAACAATATTTCCAAGAAAATGTCATATCCGTTTTATATAAAAGTAATTAGTAAAAAAGATACAGCTAATTAAAAAACGTAAAATATGTATATTTTGAATTTTAATTTGTAAGTTATATACTAGCAATATTAAAAAACGCATATGATATTTTCTCCAAAATATTGTTTTCTTTCGATTTTATTATAGGTGTTTTTTCTCTAAAACTACTTTAAAGCGAGCAATTGCAATTTTCCGTAGTTATGTTTTAGTTGTGAATTTGTGATATGTTTAATTTATCATGCCGTATTGTGCTGCTTCTAGTGGATAGTTATATAAATAAAATTTCCAATTGACTGTAAATGATGGGAGGGAGGTAGCGTGTGCCGACCGCCGCTGTCGTCGTCGTTGTTATCTGCAATTCTGTGAATAGTAGTAAATAGTAATAGCTAATAACCATGATTACTACATTATACGCATAATTATTATTATTCGTCCAGTACTTATTCGTATGACTAAAATAAATTAAGATGATTATTATTATTATTATGATTATAATATTATTGTAGTCATTCTGAGTTCTGATGTGACTCGTGGCAGTATGTACAAATAATTTACAGGTCTAGATTATTGTATTTTATTTCCACTTGTGTTGTTTATAATAGTCATTTAAAAATATGGCAAATAAAAACAACAAAACAAAACGTCCGCGTAGGAAATATATTACTAAAAACCTTATTTTGAAGCGTTATAATAAAAACAAAAGGTAAGTTTTTACAAGATTATTACATTTTTTTGATATGGAATGGTTAAAATAGTTAAATATTATAACACAGTTTATAATTTATATTACTGAACTCAAATCAACTTTGGAGAAAATGCTGTTCAGCTACTACGAGATTTTTAAATTTTTTTTTCGAAACTCATGTAAAATGACGATTTAAAAACAATGGTGCCAAAAAAAATCCCGCAAATATTAGTAGTTCGTTATAAATTATGACGATTATTACGCATTTATCACGACATTTATTGTATAATTATAATTATCAACATAGTTTATTTATTCATTATTGGTATAATAGGTACCTAACTACCTAAGTATTATAATGTGTACCTACATGCAGTGGCGGCGTGATAGGGTGTTTCATGAGGCAATTGCCTCACGACCAATTAGGTGGTGATACCACCCCCGGGTACGGATATTAAAAACCACATATGAAATATGGTCAAGGGGACGGAGTGGCCGAGTGGTCTAAGGCGTCGGTCGCGACGCAGCCGGTGCCAGCTCGATTCCTTGGTCGCGGGCGGCAATTTTCTTTGGGCAAGTCACGGAGAATAAGTGCCGCCATCTCACACCCGGGCATGACAAATACCTACAGGTGCCCCAAATATTTTACCTATAGTAACAAAAATCTCATTTTTATGAAAAATGGAGTTATCCTGTTTTCGCTTAGCACGGCAGTACAGTACCCTCCCCTACAGTACCACAGGCCAGTGGCGTCCGCAGGGGGGGGGGGGCTAAAGGGCTGAAGCCCCCCCCATTGACCGTATTATTGTTACTTTTTCAAAAAAATATTAATCAAGTTAGACTGTCAACTATAGTAAGCAAGAAGTAAATTTAATATATGTCTTACCAGAATGAATTCATTTTTGAAAGAACATTGTATTTGCATACCAATTTTCATAAATTATCTGTAATTTTTAGGTAAAAGTATATGAACTACTTAGGTATATGAAAGACCTTGTATTAAATTGTCTAGCCTTAGCTATATATATTTTATAAGTTTTGAACTACAAATTAATTGTCTGCTTATAAAAAATAACCATATTGCCTATGCAGTGTTTGAAGTATGAAATATTTCACAAAAAAGTGACACATTGAAATTTATTTACACAAATAAAATCACAATTTATTTATTTTTTTAACACAATGTTCAGTGTTCTAAATTCTAATGACAGAATTCAGTATTTATACAATATACATGTTTAATATTGTATATACCTACTTGTATCATTTTAACATTAAAATATTGAAAAATTTTGAATACCATTTTAAATGTATAATACCAAAGGTTGGGTATACATACAGGTACCATATAGTTATGAAGGTAATTTATGACAATTATATGTAAAATAAAACTTATTTAAAAATAAAACAAAATATATCATAATACTGAAATATTTAATTTTTTTAAATTTCATGAAATTTTCGAACACTGGCTATGCATCGTTAATATTTTAGCTATAATAAAATAACTTACGTATTAATGTATTATATTTTTTAAGGTTTTTGACCGGATAAATAATTTTTTATTGACATTTATATAGAAAAAAAATTTAATTATTCAAATACAATCCAAGTGAAGACGGTAGGTATAACCAAACATTTAAATAAATTTTCATTTTTTTTTCTCCAATTATTTTTAAAAGCACTGAGAATTTTCAATTTTGACCTCCTAAAAGTACTAACTAGATCCAATTTGCTTCCAAAAACATACATCGAAGCTTATGATCAGAGCATTTTTTTCTACCAGAAAAGTTGAAAATTTACAAACATTTTAAAATACCTCAAATAAACGTCTGAAATTATTAGACTGGACAAAATAAAAATGTAACTAATTTTCAAGCCCCCCCATTGAAAAATCCTGCGGACGCCACTGCCACAGGCTAATGACCTAAGTTGTCGAAGCCTTAACCCTAATAAAAAAATAAATAAATAAATAAATATGGTCAACTAATGTCTAATACTATTAATTATACTAATTTTATAATAATTTTTTATATTTCTGATATTAACACAACAAAGTATATTATCGTTGTAGAATTGTGAATTAGGGGTGTGGGGGCAAAGCCCCCACGGGTCTGTGTGATAAAATTTAGGTGGTGGTGGTCCAGCATTTATACTTGCCTCATAAAATAAAATAGTTCACGCCGTCACTGCCTACATGTTAAAAAAATAAAAATTTTCAAAAATCGCGTGGTAGATAAACAGAATTTATACCTAAACTTTATTCTATTGTTATAAAATATTATGTTTTATATTTTATTTTGAAGTTTTACTTCTAATCCATTACCATTTGGTGAGACGTCAAATGAAACTGATATTTTGACTACGTTGCAGTTGGTTCCTAACAGGTTTGTTAATTTTTGGTACCTAATACGCTCATACACTCATTATAATTTATTTTAATTTTTATACCTGCAAAATATTTTTGATAATTTTTCTTTGAATTTCGATTAGATTTAGTGTAGCTAAATATTTTTTTATTTTTTTTTTTTTTGGTATTTAAACTTTTTATTTATTTAGAGAAATTGGTTCATTAAATAATCTGTCTACATCAGATAATGTGAACAATAACCTAGTTTCAAGTACTCCAAATTGTAATTTACCAAAAGATTGTATCAGTTCACCGAATTTAAAATATAATAATGATATTTCGACTGTTATGGAGCATAGCTTATGTACAGAATACAGTCACCCTAGTTCCGAAGATACCATAACTTCATAATATGTTTATTTTAATTAATATATGATGATGAATTATGTAAGTTATTACTTACAAAATAGTTAATTCAATTTATTTTACCAGTTTTTGCGGTGGTAGGAGGATTGTTGATATGAAACACGTATTTTTTCAAATACAAAATGAGCAATGTCATACTCCAGGGCTAGGATGTTCGTTTATGAATGTTGAACTAATAAACGAAATTACAAAAGGTTTTGCTACAAAATGGATTTTTAAATGTAAAATGTGTAACCTATTGACTACACTGGAATCAGAAAACAACGATCTAAACTGTATACCGATTAACAAAGCAATTGTTAATGGCACGTATGCAATTGGTATAGGATACACACAACTAGCTGAATTTTCGGCAAGTTTAGATGTTCCATATATGGCCCCCTCGACATATATAAAATATAGTGAGGAAATAAGTATGCATATGGAAACTACAGCATGGAGTGTTATGGAACTCGCTGGTATAGAAGAAAAAAAGTTGGCTTTTGAGGCAGGTGATATAGATAGTGATGGTATACCTATTTGCCCTGTTGTTGCTGATGGCCAATGAAGTAAGCGCAGCTACAAGACGAAATACGACGCATTTTCAGGAGCGGTAATATTTAACTGTGTTATAATAAATAAAAAAAATTTAAATACATTTTTAAAAAGCTCTGCTGTATATAGTAGACGATGAGTACACCTCGTCACTGTGATGGATGTGCCAAATTATTTGAATCGAGTGATAAACCATTGTATACGGTACAAAGTAGTCGAAATAATGATTTGATTTTCAGCTTTAGTATCTTGTTCGACGGGAAAGTGAATCTAGTTGGTACTTTTGAGAGGTCAAAATTTAAAATTCCCAATAGTTTTCAAAAGCTCAGGGAAAAATTAAGGAAAAACGGGAATTTTTACGCAAAATAGATTTTCGAGAAAATTCGATGTCAGTTTTTGGTGTAACTCTAAAAAAAAATACCGTAGATACACGACATTTTCACTGGTTGTTTATATTAGCATTTACTATACACGATATAATTTTCAAAATATTTTGATTTGTTTTGAACTGTTTACGGACATATTCAGATTAAAACTTTTTTAATTTTTTTTTCTATAAATGTCCATAAAATTTTATTTATTGGGTAAAATAGCATGAAAATTGAATAGAAAGCTGCTAATATATTGTTTCAAAGGCAGATGAAAAATATTAAAAATACATATTAGGCATAATTTTTTTTCAATTTACAGCAGAGCGACATCCACTTGCCCACCTTTTTATATTTATCTATATAAAATTTAGTACATTGATTTTTATCTTTATTTAGAATTTAGATACATTTTTAGTTATCTATTTCCAACATTGGACATTAGTCATATAATTTGGTACTTATCTACAGGCCACTATAATTGGATTTCGGACGAAAAAAATATTATTTATTGGAATAAGAAATCGGTACTGTGTGATTTGCGAAAGAGCGAAAACCATCGGTAAATCTCCCATGACCCACAAGTGCTTTTTAAATTGGAAGAATGGTGCTACCAGCATAGAAGCCGATGCTATAGCAGAAGGATTTTTATGCAGCGTTAAAATGCACGGTTTAAAATTTAAACAGTTAATTGGTAAATAAAATGTACCAACATATTTATACAATATACTGCTATAATGAATCATAAAATCACATATTATTATATCATGATGTTTATTTGTTTTTTCTTCAAGAGACGGAGATAGTAGTGTTTGTAAAAGATTAAATGAAGTTATGCCGTATGGACCTACATTTTTAATTGAGAAAAATTTTTACGAATTCTTAACTCAAAATAATTTGCTAATTTTCGTGATTTTTCCATATTTTGTCAATTTTTTAACTTTAAATGCTTATAATAAAAAAAAGTTGTGACTAAGGATTTTTAATATTTTTCATCTGCCTTTGAAACAATATACTAGGAGCCTTGTATTAAATTTTCAAGCTTTTTCAACCAACAAATAAAATTTTATTGATATTTCTAGAAAAAAAACTAAAAAAAAATGGAAAATGAAAATGTCCCTAAACAGTTCAAAATAAATAAAAATATTTTGAAAATGTTATCGTATATAGAAAATGCAAATATAAACAACCAGTGAAAATTTCATGTATCTAATTTCATTTTTTTTAAAGTTACACCAAAAACTAAGTTCAATTTTGTGAAAAATCGATTTTGCGTAAAAATTCCCGTTTTTCCTTAATTTTTATGTTGTTTTTCCCGGTGCTTTTGAAAATTACTGAGCATTTTAAATTTTGACCTCCCAATGCACCAACGATATTCACTTTCCAATCGAACAAGATACTGAAGTTGAAAATCAAAGCATTATTTCACGTGTGTGAAGTTGGGTGACCAAAGCTAGGTGACTATTTTTTTCGGGCGGCTAGTGATAAGAAACCTTGCACGTTGGGTTGCATTCTTTAAATTTCAAGGGTGCCTAACTATTGCATCGAAATTATAAAGTAGATGTCGCCCTATGTCATTTAATAACTATTTATTTTAAAAGTATATAAATAAATAATAAATTCTATTGGCGTCATTACCACGATAATTATACCGAAACCATAACTATACCGAATTATATAAATCAATATTAATTAAAAGTTAGGTTATAAATTGCCCTAATTAGTAATTTCGAAGACACGTTCTAACAAATGTACATTGCACTTTTGCAGTTTACATTAACTAATTAAAAGTGTAAACTGTTTAACGATGTCATTTGTTAGAGATCACATTCTACGGAGACAGGTAAGTTTATGTTATGTTAATTGTTTTAATTATGTCATGTTCCGTTTACCTATCCACATACTGAATGGTAGTGTCTATGCAAACGAAAAATAGGCAAAACTCTATCTCTATGTATTGTATAAACAATTACATTTATTTGTCATAATTCAATTTTATAGTACTGAGTATCCATAGGTGGCAAGGGGAGGGGATCTAACGTAGATTTATTCCCACCCCCAAAATAATATATTTGAAAATAAAGCCCCCCTTAAAATGAGAAAATAACCAATTATTGTAGTTTAGTACAGATTACATAATTATGTATTTACATTTTTTTTATTATTATTCAACACCTATAAAAATTTTATTTTTTATTATTCATTTATACAGTACAGAGCTAATACCGACTAATATCCAATTTCACAGTATACAATATCAAATAAAATAAAATTATATTTCAATTGTGTTTATTTCATTGTTGGTTTGATGGGGATGTAGGGATGTGTTTACTACCCAATGTTTTACAGGTTATCTGCCCATGTACCTATTATAAATATTCTAGGTACATTAAAAAGATGGATTTGGAGTTTATATATTTATTTATTTTTGTAAGTAAAATATTTAATAAATAATAATATATATCAAATTATGACTTATATCAAAGTTGTTACTTGTTTGTATAACTGTAAAAACATAGGTAAATAAATCATTTTTATGATGAGAAATAGTTTTTAACAGGTTTTAAAATAACTGAAACTGTTTCTATGTGTAAGGTAATATCGTATTAAAGTTCTAAGTATTGAAGTTTTCAATATTAATTATTAAATATATTTGATATTCTCTTGACAATAACAACAAATTATAAGATATTCATTTTAAAATGTATATATTATTCAAATAGTTAATGTAATTGATTATTCAGATTCTGGATCTTAAGTGGCCTCAGTATTAACTTAAAACATACTTAAGTTATATTCATACATATTATAATGGTTTATATTTGAAATATTTCATTCATAAATGGGTAAAAAAAAAAATATCTTTAGTTGAATTACTATTAAATACCATAAGTAATGAAAAAACATTTCTATGTTGTTTATTATTTGTAAACATAATATCCAGTCACAGTTCTATCATTGAAGGAGAGTTCATGTTTTTAGTATTTCAGCTCGCAAGCTGTTGCAAAATAAGTCTGATGACAAGATTTCATGACATGATAAGTAAATTAAACTTTCTCTTGTACTTCCCATTATATTTATTTTCCCATAAATTTTCAGGTGGCATGCAGTCTACATTTACTGTTGTACACAGGATTGGATTATTGCATTTATTATTTAGCTCAGTATTGTTGTATCCTTTTTAGACTTAATTTAATTTAATTATTGAAATGATACATGTGTAATATTTATTGTTTAAGTATTCAATATTTTGAAAGTGACAATCGTCAGCACAGGCTACAGGCATCATAGAATTAATAACTTTTCTATAAAGATTTATTTTAAAATTAGCGTTCGTTTTCATAATAACATAATTTTTTAACAAGTAATACTTATTTTTCAATTTAAAATTATTATGTCTTTAATATTTTTGTTCTCTTAAAATATCTTAATTTATTATCCATGTGTGCCAGTGTGTCATTGTCACGAGTTTAATGATGATTTCTAAAAGTGTAAAATATTATTGAATACATTATTATATTATTATACTTTATTTTAAAAGTAAAATCTATGTATTTTTCAGCCGCAAGTGATCCGGGTTTTCTACACATTTTCTATTCGGTTTTCTTCGGATTTTTCCTCGCGCATTCAATTCGGTTTTCCGCTGCTTTTTCCTTGCACACTCACTTCGGTGTTTCTGCGGTTTCTACCCAGTGCTAATTCTAAACATTTAATTGTTAGAAATATTAATTATTCGATTTATTCCAAGCGCTTTTACTTTTGTTTTCTGCGGTTATTCTGCAAAGTGCTAATTATAAACATTTAATTGCTAAAAATTGTTTTAATTGTGTTTTTATTATTTAAAGTTTTCATTTTTTACAGTGTTTTTTTTATAATTTAATTCTTTTTTAGTTTTTATTTTTATAGTGTTTTTTATTATTAAATTATTTTTTAATTAATTATCTTTTATTTTAGTGTTAGGTATAGTTAGGTATAGTTAGATATACAAAAGTGTCGTTGAATTACAATATCAGACACACAAATCTGCCGTTGAATTATTATTTCAGGCATACAAAAGTGTCGTTGAATTACAATATCAGGCATACAAAAGTGTCGTTGAATTACAATCTCAGACACACAAAAGTTTCGTACAATTTCCTATTTCAGTTATATAAAAGTGTCGTTGAATTACAATATCAGACACACAAAAGTGCCGTTGAATTATTATTTCAGGCATACAAAAGTGTCGTTGAATTTATCAGACATACAAAAGTTTCCTACAAAAGTGTCGTCGAATTTATATCAGGCACAGTAGGTTAACAATTTGCAAGCTTAATAATGAGTTTAAAACATAAATTGAATGAGGTAGCTCAGTATATTAAGACAGAATATCCAGAATTATATTTTGAGAATGTCTCTGTTTCCGATAGTTGTGTAAATAATATTTGCAATTTCATTTTTAAGAAAGATGGTGATCATAATTTGAGAAAATCAATAGTAAATGCTATTAAAAGAAAAAATTCATCTCTTCGTAAGTGTATTGAAACTATGAATTGCGCTGATGTGGCTAATACATCAGAAATTAATAATAGCACAATAATCAAATTTATTGAACATTGTAATTACACGTCTAACGATTTTGTAAATTACAATCACAAAACTCTAACTGACATATGTAGAAACATTAGAGTATCTCTAAATGATGCTAATAGGAATAAAGTGTACAAAGAATGTAGAAAGTACCTCAATCTGCCCCCGTGTCTATCAATGGATAACACTGACAATATTGATTCAAATATTTTTTGTTTTAATGAAAATTCTGATAATGTTAATGGTACTTTTGAAAATTGCATTTCTTATTCGGTGCCCACAGATTCCGAACCTCTGGAAAGTGACAATGTTTCATTAGAATATACGAATGCATCGCCAGACTTTGATTTTATTCGGACTGAGAGAGATCCACTAATACCTAGTAGTACTCCAATTCTACTAGAAAACATAACCGATGAATCTGTTTTTGTTACCCCATGTAAAAAAGCAAATAGAAAACATGTACCAAGCCCCCTCAGAAATGCTTTCTATAAGAAAACGCCTGTAAAGTCTGGTGTTGTTCTACCTCTGGGAACAAAAAATCAATTTCCAAAACAATATGACTACAACGATATGGGGTGTCTTGAAGGATCTTTCAACTTTTCATTTGAAGAATGGTCTCTTATGAATTATGTTGATCTCGGAGGTCAATCCCGTTTGGACAAGACTAAATATCCTGTTATGTTCAGAAAGCGCATAAGGATTGTAAACAATACATGCGTTGTTAATGCAAAGAATGTCAGATATTTTAAATATCATTGCAACGTGTACATGTATTGTAGCCATGAGGGGTGTAAACATTTTAGAATTAAAGTCCAGCCAGCAAACGGAACATATGTGGCGAATGTGTATAGTTCTGGTTTGAATTATCATCACAATCCTAATGACAATGGTCTCACGAACCACGTGAAAGGGTTTCAGCGAGACTTGAACAAAGAAACGCTGAAAAAAAACTAAAGCGTTTTCCTTCAGGTCAGACACTGTTGACATGGCATCACCCACACAGTTGAACTGTGGGAATTTGCAAGGTATTAAATCAGATGACGTTGTCAGGAAAATCAGATCTGAGGCCTTGACTGCCGATGATTATGATAAAGAAGATTTTCATGATATTCTGTTGATGTGTAACGATAAAGAAAACAACTTTGTGCAGCATGTCGGTATACCATCTGTGCACTGCTATAGTAAAGAACAGTTGGACATACTAAAAATACTGATTAAAAATCAAGAACCAGTAACTGGTTATTTGGACGCAACTGGTAAATTGGTCAGGAAAATTGACAAGAACACCAAAAGAGTTCTGTACTATGTTTTAGTTGTGAATGTCCCTTTACCTGGAAATTCGAGTGTCACGTGTCCCGTTGTAGAGATGATTAGTTCAGCACACGACATAGTTGCAATTTCACAATGGTTGAACGCTTTCAAAGCATTTGTCTTGAAACACAAATTGACTTGGCCAGTATTCACGAACATAGTGACAGATTTCAGTTACGCACAAATGAATGCCTTGTGTATAGGATGGAATGGTTTTACTTCCATATTCGATTACCTCAACTGGTGTTACAGAGTATTGGTTGAAAACAATGACGGGTCTAATGTCACGATCATAAACATCTGTGTGAATCATTACACAAAAATCATAGTAAACCATGTCTATACATATTTTCAATCTAAAACAAACGACAGTAAAACTGTAGAAAAAACGAAAAGAAATTATGTTATTGATTATATATGTTTACTGTTTAACGCTAAAAGTTTGGAAGATGTTGAAAATTGGTTCAAAATATTTTCATTAATATTGTTGTCTCCATGTAGTACAGGAAAAACCAAAAATGCCATTAGTACAATGAGAGACAAGTGTAATGTTAACCACCAACAGTCAAATGAATTGAACAACGAGGGCAAAGATTATTCTGAAGAAATAAATAAATTTCTTTGTGAATCAGACACTAGTTATTCCATGATGTACTGTAGATTTCAGTCCATCAAAGAACATGTTAAATCTAGCTTATTATTAGATTGTTCTGAAAATATAAGTAATGAATATTACGATGAATCCTATTTACACGAGTTTATAGTCAAGTGTGTACCATTCTTGGCACTTTGGACACCTATTATGAATAATAAAGTCAAAAATGGCATTGAAATACGCCAGAGTAATGCTACTGTTGAGTCTTGGTTTAAAACTGTAAAAGTTGACATACTTGATGGCGACCGAAGATGGAAATGCGGTCGGTTTTTAAGACTTATGAGAGAGCGTGTGATGAATGCACACAAACAAATTAAGTGTAATATCAGAAAAAAAGCTTGCACGCGTGCACTTGATTTTGACAATAAGTCTAGGCAGATAACTACCAAAATAAATGCTAAAAGAAAAATCTCAGAAGTTTCTAGCCATAACCATTTGGACGCAATAGAAAGTTGGGGTAAAAAAGAGAAACAACACAGACATCTCCAACACGTCAACTACCGTCCTTTCAAAGCACTGTCGTTAAAAATCCCAAAGTCTTCTACCATTACAGCAGATAAAAATAACATTTCGGCCCAAAGTGGTCCATGGTATCGAAAGCCCTGTTGTTATAGAATGTGACAATGAGGCTGGGTTCACTGTTTATGAGCCTATGAACAACGACATGGTTGTACATGATTTGAGTAAGCCATTGGACGATTGTTTAACAAAATCAGTTTCGACACCTGGCAGTCATAAATCTCCGTTTCGACTACCAGCACCAGCTATTGATTTACACCAAAATATGCTCCCTAAAGATTTGGAGTACTATAAACCAATTAAGATGCCAAAAAATAAGGATTATCTAGTTGTAAAATATAGTAACATTAGAACTAGTGCTCTCAATTCTAACGCCACGACCGACCTGATTTACCCAGATTTTGATACATTGTCTGGAACAAACTGGGTGTCTAGCTTTGTTATAGATATTTGTTTGTTGTCATACGCTAAAAATCTGAGCTTAGAAAACACACACATTTTATCATGCTTTAATGTGAATTTGCTGTTTAGAAAAAGAGAAGTTGGGGAAGTGTATGACAAATTTACTTTCAATCAGAACAGTGTGGTTATTCTTCCATGGAATATTGGTAGTACTCACTGGATTGTAGTCTTTATAAATTTCAAAACCAGACAGTGTTATATCATGGACCCGTTTAGGCCATATGATATAAACGAACGAACAACAAAAGATCGTTTCCGTCAAGTAATTAAAAAATTGCAATCAGATGTCATCTACGGTGACGGCACACATCAATGTCCAACCTTAACACTGATTCCATGCCCTTTTGAAAATGTTCCAAAACAAAAAGATGCAATTAATTGTGGAGTATATATCATATATTACGCATTTAAATTTATGGACAATTCCAAGTTCAGTTTAGAGTTTGATCCTAAAGCTTATAGGGAATATTTAAAGACCTATCTATTAGAGAATTCCGACGACATGACAAACGTATGTTTATACTGTAGCTGGAACTCAGACAGGCACCCAGTGGTGTATTGGTAAATAAATTTATGGGTATACGCACCTAAAAGTAGTTGAATATAGTATATACCTATATATACGATATACCTACCTTAAAAATTTTCTTGCTCCACTCAAAAAATCATTAGGTACACTTTGTATTTAATAATCTTTTATTACTTTATTACAAACACTTACTCTTCATGTGTATATGTATATGCGGTGGCGTATATACCCCCCTATATACGCCCCCCAGTTCACCCTATATTCACCCCCCAACCATAAAATTAATTCATATATACTCCACTGTGTATAATATGTACCAAGTATCAATGTATTATTTTTTTTTTAATTAATTCAATTTCATGGTATAAGTCTAGTTTACCGGGCACCTTTTTTTTTGAAATTTTTTTTTTAAAAGGGTTGCCAAACGGTCGCCAAACTCGAGGTCCTCCGCGCGGCATTATAGTAGTGTTGTGCGCACGCGTATAAACGTAAAATCGTTAACTTTGGGAAGCTATAACTTCCAAAATAATCATTTCCGCAATTTTATTTTTGCACCATCGTTCAAAACAACCCTTTTCAAAAAAAAAAATTTCAAAAAAAAAATGTGCCCGGTAAACTAGACTTGTTCCTAAGATAATATTCTTATATTATCTATGAATTTCTCCCCCTTTATTTTATCATTTGATCATTGATAAAAGAGTCGCAAAATGGTGGCATAGCATACCCATGGTACGTAGAGCCTTAACCATACACGGCATACCGCGACCGATTCAGTGTATGTATATACGATAAAGCAGTGGCCTACAATATATTTTTGAAACTTTAGTAGGTACACAGTTTGGGAACCGCTGTACATTGATTGATTGTATTGCTCGGCAGTTTCCGATCGTCTTCGCAAGAAAACGTCGGGTAAAATTTAATCGAACTTCATGCGGGTACGGGGCTATTTTTAGTATTTTTGGACAGTGCACTTTATGTTATAATAAAATATAATTGTATTAATAATTTAGGTTATTATTTTTAAGTTTTTACTTTTGTTTGGTGATAATATGCCTAAATTGTCTGATGATAAATTAGAAGCGTGCGTATACCCATAAAAGACTAATTTTCTTAAAGGTATACGCATAAATCCAAAAATAGGGATCCGGGTATACGACGTATACCCGCGTATACCCTCCAATACACCACTGCAGGCACCGTTGCCGACCAAATGATGAATATGTAGAATGGGTGTCGTGTTCTCAGTGTTGTCGCTGGATAGCCATTAATTGCATCCCTGAAGAAGACAGAATTGTTAATTACGCAATTGATGATTTATTCTGTTTATTGTGTAAGAAATGATGAAATTAAAATATATAAAAATGATTAGACTATAGAGTTAGGTTAGTATAGAGTTATATGAAATTGCATATCAAAATAGTAATTAAATTACTTAAGTTGTTTTATTTATGATCACAGCTTCAAAACACAATTTTTAACCACACCAGTAATGCATTTAATATATTATTTGACTTTAAATTTAATTTATTCATGCATAACTGACAGTCCGCAGTCTGTTTCAAAGTGGGACGGCATTTTGTGTTTTACTCAGGTATTTAATTTATATATTTAATGTATGAGAAGTAAACGTACTTTATATATGTAAACAATCCATTCATCGTGGAAGTCAGAACTTGTATCTTCATCATAGCTTTTCATCTCAAGTTGTTAGTTCATGACATTTCACTCCATACCATATTTATACACCAATAAATTTTCCAAAGCAATATTGTTGTGTATATAAACCCTTATAACTGTAAATAAATAAAATTAATACACTATCAATTATTATGATACGAGTACTTACTAATTTAAGCTGTATGTGCTGAGTGTCGTGTTATTTTTGTTGACGAAATATAGCGATAAATTTCATTCCTAAAAAAGACAGAATTGATAATTATGAAATCAATTATTTCTACTGTTTTCTTTGTAAATGAAAATATATAGAAATTATTACCCTATAGAGTTAACTAAAGCACGCTACAAATTGCATATCAAAATTCTAGTTAAATTATTTGAGTTAGTTTTTTATGGACATTTTCATTAGATCTTAATTATTGAGAAGTTAAAAACATTACCCAAGACGCAATAAGATAAATAATAGATAACGACTAATGTCTGGTACAGTATGTCTGAATAAGTTATATAAGACAACTTCAGTAGAACATGTAGCCTAATATTAAACACGTTGAGAAAAAAGTGTGTGTGTTATCAGTACGCGCGCGGGAAGTTAAACTTCTTTTGAATGGTACACGTGAGTGAGTGAAAAAGAAAGAAAGGCATGGATAGACTGGGTAATGAGGATAATAAAGAAATAAAAGAAACAATGTAAATTATATTTTTTATATTTTTTTTTTTAATTATTATTTTTTATGCTAATGATTGATTATCATTTTGCTCAATCGGTATAGTAGTTATGATTGGCATATGATGACTGAAATACGAAACGTACATTTGTGACTTAACATTATCCATATATCGCGTAAAAATTGCATCGATTGTTGTGCCAGATTTAGTAGTCGATATTGTTGGATCATTATTCAGTTGCAATAATATATAATATAATATATAAATTATAATATATAATATAACAACACTACCATGACAATATTTATTTATTTACGGACATGTACGCTTTCGCGTTCGTACGGCCGCCCGTTCGTACGCGCCGCCCGTTCGCTTTTTTTTTCCTCACTACCCTGCGTAAAGAAGTATAACTTCAAAAAACATGGTATTGTCAAATTGCTATAGTATTATTTTTAATTTGTTCTAAAAAATAAAGTTATTTGAAGAAATTAGCACAAAGTAAGTATGTAGGTTAGGTTAGGTTAGTAGGTATGTATAAATTACTATACATAGAAAGGTTAGGTAAAGGTTATTTAATTTATTTATAGTTTATTCATTATATTTAATGTTAACTGGTTTTGTAACGGTAACTTGTAACAAAAGATAAGCACAACCTAGTGTTAAGAACCCCTGGCTATATTAGTTAGTATATATATATAATAGTGTATAATATAATATTGTACGACGGCGACTGTCTGGAATTGCTGCGACAGCAATTCCAGGCAAGCGCTGGCTACAGGCACGGCTCGTATAGCAAGCCGTGCCAGTGGCATTTCAGAGCAGTAGACGGAACATTGTGATTCGCGCCAGAACATTATTATTGTCAGACCATTTTTTATAAAACATTAAATAATTCATTAAGTGTATTGTAAGTTTTTCTTTTCAAGTTAAATATAGAAAGTAACATATAGTTCGAAAGTGTTCGTTGTTTTTATTTGTGCACGGACCTCCAAGGAGATACGTAACACTAGCAGTAACAGTCATTTCATCACAATCATCTCATATAGTTTAAAAACACAATTTGTAACCACACCAGTAATGCATTTAATTTATTATCTGACTTTTAATTCAATTTATTCATGCATAACTGACTTGTCCGCAGTCTGATATTTCAAGTGAAACGGCAATGAGTGTTTTGATTTGTTTCATTTATATTTAATGTACAAGAATAATTACTCACTATGAAAAAAAATTGATGTTAATCTATCGATCCATTCAATATAGAAATCAGAACTGATATTCCCATTGCATTTTTGTATTTCAAGTTGTTAGTTCATCACATTTCACCCGATATCATAATCATAAACAAATCATACAGTAACTATTAAATTATTTATGAAACCGTATCCAAAAACTTGGAAGGCACCATTTTCTTGATAAGTTGTCGATTACGTACTATCTGAAATCACACAAAAAAGTAAATCATATTATATTATTATCTTTGTTTTAATCTGGACAGTGTTCATCCGGGGGCGGACAGTAACCCTTGTACTAAGTAAAATATAGGGAATTACAATGACAATCATGGGGAATAAGAATTTAATGCATACTGTGAATACTAATTTACAAAATATTAATTAAAATGTTTATAAATTAAAACAGACAAATTTTATTATAATAATCATTAAAATTAGGTACTGTTTTAAATTTAAATTTTGAATATTGTATTCTATGGGAAAACTCACTAATGATTAAAACAATAACTATCCATCTAATAATGTATTACCTTATTAAAATAAAATGTAGTTAAAAGTTGATATACTGTTGTTTATCATAACTTACCAATGATACAATATTGTAATATTGCAACACTACACAACTTCCGTATTTTACATTATAAGACTTTAAAAGTGATTGTTATAGGTAGTAATAACTTGAGGTTCACGGTTCAGTCACACTTTGTTTTTTCAATGGTTTGTCGTCTCCCTTGATTGCCAATATCGCATCTAGAAATATTTAAACATTAATGTAAAATAAAATCTACAAAATGAAGGTTTATGGAATACATCCTGCTAGTTACAATTAATACCTTAGAAATAACTTTTATTTTTTTCAAAAAATTGTAAGTCTCATAAAAATATGTTGTATTTTTATTGATGTATTTTTAAATGGTTTTCTCTAGCATTTGCTGTTTGGTACTTTACAAGAATTAAAAACGTAAACAATTTTATCTATAACATTAATTGTACATGTACTCTAAGTGTAATTTACCCAATGCTAAGTGAGTGCTCATTCCAGCGGCTTTCACTAAAAATCTATGACTGCAAAATATATTCACATTTTTTCCTTGATTTATGTGTGCATGAGTAAGCTTAGAAACAAATTTTCTGTTTGCTCATTGACAAATGCTTTTACATTTACCGAAATTTTTAACAACTTTTTTTATGGCATATATTATGCCAGCTTCCAGACACAAATAAGTCATCTTTCAGAAGTGAACAACACAAATGAGTCTTGAATAACATCTCATCAGCACATAAGGTGCAGTCAAGAGCTTCAGTTTGAAAGTTAGACATTTTTAACTTGAAAAGTTAAAATAAAAAATCATATAATCCAGGGGTTATTTCATATTTAAGGCAACTCTTGTTCTTACTTATGGACAAATGAAAGGTAGATTGTTAACGCTAATTATTTCGGTATTCGTTTAGTATGTGACCTACAGAGTTAAAATTGAGTTTAGTATGTGACCTACCAAGACGATTATCTATATTATGTACGGGTACTGATCTATTAACAGGTAAGATGAATTTTTGAAATTTAAGTAAAATACAAAAAGTGTATTTCTAAAAATATAATTTAAATAAAATAAAACTTTTTTATAACAACATAATTTTATGAAATCTATTGAATAGTTTTGACATACCTATTGCTGTTATAGGTACCTATGTGTCTTCATTCATTTTGTTTAACTCATTTTGACATTGTTAAATGTAATCCTGTATTATTTTATATTTGTATATTGTATTACTAATATATTAGTTAAATAATTATTAACATAATTTTATGATTTTTAATTTAACTGTTTTTAAATTAATTAATGGTCCTGTGGATCATATACTAAATGAATACCCAATACGGTAGGTCACGCGGTCTGGTAGGTCACATACTAAACGAATACCATTATTTCATATAATTTGTGTACTTGTCCATAAGGGTTTCTCGTGTTGCATATTGTTTGAGATTGTACTACTGGGTGACAACAAATGTTTTTCACACACCGAGATAAAATTGAGTTTCTTTCTCATCCTTCAATTGTTGGCGTACAAAACATTTCTGGTTATTTGTTCAGACCAAACCGACGAACCTAAATCATATTTATATAATTTTAGTAATCATACAAATTATATACACAGTGTGATCATGATAAGTGGAAACACTCAATAACCATGTGCAGGCTTCATGTATTTCAATTCTGCCTTTTTTGCAGACTAGTAAACAGTATTGTACACATTATAAAATAATTACACCATAATGGTAACAAAAATGATTCTTGTGACAGTTAATTTTGCGAATGTGCACAATATTTTTTTTTTAAATGGCACGACCCATCTTTGACCACAAACTAATTTTCTTTGTATTTTTTAATTAATTTTAGTGGTTGAATTTCTTTTTTAAGTTAAAAAATGACCGAGTTATAGTAATCTGATTTTATGTTAACTTCGTATTTTATAATCTGTTTTACCCATGTATAAATAATTTGTGGTCAAAGATAGGTCTGTGTCATTTAAAGTAAAAAAAATATTGTGCACATTCGCAAAATTAACTGTCACAAGAATCATTCTTGTTACCATTATGGTATAATTATTTTATAATGTGTACAATACTGTTTACTAGTCAGCCAAAAAAGCAGAATCGAAATACATGAAGCCTGCACATAGTTATTGAGTGTTTCCACTTATCGTTATCACACTGTACACAGTTTAATAAAATTGTTTGATTAAATGTAAATATCTAGATTTTTCACTATGGAAATTATGATTATGTTCCAGTAGAAAAAGTGTAATCAATACCATCATGTATTCCTAGACAAAATTTAAAAATATTATATTAAATATTTCTTATAAATGGATCTCTATAAGAAATATTCAAAATCATATTGACTTACCAGGTAAACAAGTTAATGGTAGAGCTAAAATGTTTAGTGTACTTAGATTTCATTAATAAAAAAACCTTTCTTTGTCAATCGTGATTTGTTAAACGTTGATAACAAATTATTAAATATAATTACGGTTATGGTCAGCTGGTACTGTTACCAATTTAAATATTGTACATTTGAGGTTATGTTTATAGATTTTATTCTAATCATGATTTAAGATATTACAATCTTATAGCGTTTTCCATCAGCTGACTGCACCAGTGTCCAGACGAGCGCTTCCCCGCAGTAAGGCATTTGGCTGGCTTATCAAATAATAACGTTAACATAGAATTAAAAAAAATATAAATATATGTAAAATTCAGAATTTTCTAATTTTGATACATACAAATGTATTATTTGTAATAGTTTGTATTGTATAATTTTTAGTTTCTTTAAGCCCCGTTCACACGATCAAATAATTTATCAAATATTTGATGTATGTCAAATATTTGACAAATTATTTGATCGTGTGAACAGGGCTTTAGACCAGCGGTTCTCAAACTTTTTAAATTTGCGTGCCACCAGCTACACCATTTCCCAGTTACAAAAATTTCCGGAAACTCACTGTTCTCACAAGTTATGGCATATCAAAGTTGCAGCGATTACGCGTGTATCGGCACTCGTCGCTACGCTCCTCGGCGCCGTCGCTCCGCTCCGCAAATCGAAAATATCCCCCTATTTGCTTTGTCAACTACCTCAGGTAAACCTCGGTTTTCCTCAATATTGTTTCTAAGTATATTTAGTCCCAGCGTGACCACTCGCTCGTCCATTCAAAAGTACCTATATTTTTTAATATTGACAACTTTGAATTGCCATAACTTTTGAAGTTCCGGAAATTTTTTCAAATACTTGAATTAAGCGTAAAAAAACAATTTTATTATAATTATTATTTTTAGATATGATCAGAAAAAATTTAACTGTTGTCGCAGATTAACTCTATGATAACGTTATTATATTATGATAAGCCAGCCAAATGCCTTACTGCGGGGAAGCGCTCGTGTGTCCAGTCGACACCATGAATTTTGGCGGTGTAGAAAATTATAGGATACTGTGATTATGGTATCAGTTTTCGCGTGTAGTGTGGGGTTGCTACTACTGCCACGATAATATAATGCTCCGAACATATTACTCCGAATGTAAAATGCTACGAATACAAGTTATCCGATTATATACAACTACGAAGGTAGATCAAACTACTCCGATATTATTAATATTATATTATTATTGTGGCGAACCAGTGTTTCACCACATGCTCCCTCCCTATGTCGGTCGCGCTCCCAGGTTGGCAGCACCGCTCGGCCCTCCGCGTCGTTCGCGACCGCGAAGTGTCGGGCGGCTGCCAACAGGCTCTCGTCCCGTAACCGTCAACCGACATACACGACCCGGGCTAGTAAAACGCCGCGGAAAAATAACTCACGTGTCCACGTTTCGTCATCCCGTAAATAAACCACGTCAGCACGCCGCCGCTACCACTGGTACGCTCACGGCACCCCGAGGCACGACTTTGGTTTATTCCTACGACGACGCCGCGCTCCCCAACTTGTCGACTAGACCCGTGTGTCAGTCACGCGCTAAATACTCGCGCCTTTCGACCATCTCGCGACCGGCTCTCTCAACAATAACAATGCTGTAATCTGTACTCAATTAAATAATAAACGTATCCACCTACATCCGAGTTCGAGTTTATTATTCAGCGTATGTTGGCTGCGGGTAACAACCCACTTCACCCGTACGCCACATTATCATTGATAAACTGTAATATCAATTGATATTACCATAATTGATAATATTAGTGTTATTAATTAATTTATTTTAATGTAAACGGGATGAACATGAAGCCAATAACAAATTAATAGTTATTACATTAGTAAACTTAAATCTATTTAGTTGACTGTAATGACAGTAATATAAACACAAAAACAAATAAAATAATAATAATAATAATAATATCTTGAATAATGATACAAATAATAATATCTTAATATAATAAAAAAAAAATATTAAACAATAAATAATATAAATTATAAAATAATATATATACCTTATATAATACTTTTATGTATAAAACCACTGAACCATAGGTCACAGATGATATGCAAAACATCGAATTTTGGTTGGATGATTATTATAAGAAAGTATTTAACTTTTATATTCCTATATTATAGGTTTTGAAATTGGAATATGTACTAGATTAGTGATTACGTATTTAAACTTATGATTTAATTTGTTTTGTATACGATTCAATAGCTTTTTTTACACATCTAAATAATATTATAAAATTATTTAAAAATGATTTACCTATGTAATGCAACTAGTAGATGCTGGCTATCTTATTTGCATTTAAGTGGTAATCATTGAATACTAATAATAATTGTATCAAAGCGGTGTTTAATTATTTATTTTCCTAGTAATTTATAGATTTTCCAATAGAAACTAATATTAACTTTTATGACTGTACCAAACTTAGAAATCCATTCATGAAGTGATACTATATACTTAAAATAGGGAATATATTTTTCAAAAAACCTAAAAACGGTGAATGATTCCTACATTACATGGTTAAATTCAGGGCTTAAAACCGTTATCAATGAAGTCGGTAATCGGCTCCGGTAGGAGCCGAAAAATTTTGAAAACCGGAAACCGGTTATCGTTTAATTTTGATATTTTGGAAACCGGTAACAGTTTCTTTAAAGATGTTTCAAACACTATGATAACCGTTAATCGTTTAAAAACCGTTGATTATAATTTTTGGTAATCGGTTACCGGTTAAAACCGGTTTTTAAAAATCATTTTTTTAAAAATTTTTTATCATATTTTTGAAACAGTTTATTTAGGTTATTCGTGGGTTGATAACATAACTATTATTATTACAAAATCAAAATCTTAATATGCCTTAATTTGGTCGATTTCCTTCAATTTAAATATTTATTTTTTCAAACTGATTTAAAGTTTAAAACATATGATTAAGATAATGGCGATATTAATAAATCAAAAAAATAAATTGCATAAAAAAATGTTATTGTTATAATTTTCTTCTTTATAACCGTAAAAAACCGAAATAATATATAATTTTTTTGAAGGGCAAAAATGTGTTTCTCCAAGTTTGACGAATGCTTACCCGGTTATATACTTGGTACATCCCACTACATTACATTTACTACTGTTTTTATTTATAACATACGTAAAATACATTTCAAGAACAGGGTTCTTCATTTTTAATTTCCATGTATAATATATGTAGTTATTCTTCAAATTATTTAAATCTTAACCCCTTTAAACAACAGCTTTAAAATAATATCATTGACCAATGTATAAAGTATAAAGTGTGATAGACAGTATTAAAATGTCGTAAATACTAAATGGACTAAGCTCCTATTCCACCAACTATTTCGTAATAGGAATCAGCGCCCGAGGACGACGACGATGTTTATGACGGTATTTATAATATTAGTTATACAAATAATACAATTATACCTATATATATATATATATATGTGTGATATTCACAACAAATAAGCAATACTCGACGACAATTAATTGGGGAAAGAAATTTAAAAATAGCTGGAAAATTAAATTCAACTATAATGTAATCATGACATAATTCAAGTATTAAATTCCACGAAAAAACCGTTAATTTTTTGGTCGGGAATAGATTTTGGTTATAATACCGGGATTGAAAAAACGAGGTAACCGCTTTGATGTTAATATTTAGATATTTACCTTGATAACCGATAACCAATAACCGCTTCCAGCATTCCAAAACTAAGAACGGTTATCGGTTTTTGGTTCTCAAATTTACGGTTTTTTATCGGTTTTCGTTACAAACCGGTTACCGGTTTTAAGCCCTGGTTAAATTAGTAACAACGCGAACGCCGGTGGCGGATCGGGGTGAGATTTCGGCCCGGGGAAATTCAAAGAATAACTGCCCACTTACTAATTTACCAAATATTTAATTTTTGCCAACATAATATAATTATGTATTACTATTTTAACATAACTACAATTTTTTTAACACATTTGGCGAGATATTTAATTTATATAAAACTTTATTCGTAGTACCTATATACACATCGATATCAAATTTATTTTTATTTTTGAACAGTTTATGTTTACACATTTATAATAGTACTT
Source organism: Macrosiphum euphorbiae (assembly GCA_949089665.1). Classification (NCBI taxonomy): domain Eukaryota; kingdom Metazoa; phylum Arthropoda; class Insecta; order Hemiptera; family Aphididae; genus Macrosiphum; species Macrosiphum euphorbiae. Next base: position 76,122 of record CARXXK010001428.1, read on the forward strand.
ATAATTACTTATAGGTACCTACCTATATAACACAGTAAAAGTGAATAATTTAAACTACTAATTTTACGATTTTTGTGTTTAATAAGAAAGGTTATTACCTATTCAATAATATTTAATAATGCGCTTTTATAATTAAATAAGAGCTTACAATTTACTTCCACTTAATATACCTGATAGGTAAATGAACAGAATCAACACGCAAAATCTATGTGTATCTTTTTATTTTCTAAAAAAATGCTATATATTACATTTGCTGTTTTTGCTTTTCGAAAAATACTATATTTTTGCTTTCTGTCACTCATCGTTGTGTCTGTACTGAATCGCGGTAAAAAAGTCCGAAGTAAAAAAGCCCTAGGAAAAAAAGTCCGGGTAAAAAAGTCCGAGGCATAAAAAGTCCGCCGTCAATTACACGGTGGAGTATGTCCACCACCTATAGATAATAAATATCTCTATCTATATTAACTAGGTATATCGGATGTATATCAGATATAGGTACGAGTAAAACTCGACAAACCAGATAATTAAGATAAAAGAAATGGTATTTCATTATTACATGCAACTAAAAGTCAAGCAGTGTTCAAAGTCTAAAAAGTAGTTATTGGTACATACGAGATTATTTATTAATTTTGTGCGCGTCGCCGGGCGGCATTTTTCTCCGGGCAAGTCACGATTAGGTTAGATACCTACTGGTGCCCAATTCGAAAATTCTGCCATAAACCCTAATCTAACCTAACCCAATGCCCTATGTTGCCGCGGGTTACCCAATAAAAAAAAAAATTATTAATTTTGTCAGGTAAATAATTTAGTTACAATATATATTTATACTAATTGGAAGTTAGATTGTGCATCACATGGTATTTTTCCTTTTACCTAATTATATGTACCTGACTTTTTCACCATGGACTTTTTATATTTTGGACTTTTCCACCGTTGACTTTTTATACCACGGATTTTTTATACCTCAGAATTTTTAACCACGGACTTTTTTTTCTAGGACTTTTTGGTAGTATACCGTCTGCAATCCACCGTAGCCCGTAGGTAGATTACCTACCTGATATACTGTTGCATACTGTCCACAATCCAATTCGTATTATCGTATTTTGAAAAATCGGAAAAAAAATGCATACCTAATAGGCATTTAAGAATTTTAATTTTAATATACATAATTATTTGAAAAAGTGGCCTAACGGGAAAACTCCCGCGAATTCCCGATGGTCCAATCCGTCCCTGGTTATATCCCTCGAATATTTTTGGGCCTTTTTTCGAGTAGGCATCGAGTACCTATGAGTTTCGTATTATGGTTGGTACCATAAATGCGCCGGTTATGCTAAAGTAATTTTACTCTTATTGTGGACTGTAGATTATAATAATAAATAACAATTGAGTCACGATTTAACTTGATTTTTCAAGATATTACGTTTACAATATTATGCGAGGTGTAGGTACACCAATAATAACGAAGACCTCGAGACTACGACGACGACTAAAAAGTAAAAACTATTACTACAAATCATGACATTTTCACTGGTTGCTTATATTAGCATATTTTGCTATACACGATAACATTTTCAAAATATTTTAACTTGGTTTTTTAGGTCCACTTTTTTAGGTATTTTTTCTATAGATGACAATGAAATTAGTTTCGTTGGGTCAAAAAGCTTTAAAATGCAATACAAGATTCCTCATAAGTTTGTCTACCTTAATCAAAAAAAGAAATGATTACAAGCAAATCATATAAAATTTTTTGAGCGTTTGAAGTTCAATTTTTGTGCAAGATTGAATATTCACTAGATTTCTCATGTAGCGATTTTGTTATTTTGATGTAATTTAAAATCGAATAACTTAATGAATTATTGTCATTCAGGATTTTACATAATTTATTATTATATAAGAGAACAGGCCTTTTTTATGTTCAAATTTTTTTTTTCACACAGTTGTTCCAAATATCTTGCCGAGTGTCACCACGTCACCCGATTTTCTTATTTTATCGGTTTGGTAGGTACCGAAAATGGTTGAAAAATACTGAGTTCATTTTTAATTCAAATATTTTGTAGTTTTGTACATATTATTATTTATTAATTGAAGAATCAAACATTTCATATCGTCATATATTATGGTATATTTATTTTAAAAAAGAGTAATTTGGTGGTGTGGGAGACTTTGCCCCCCGCGGCTCTATTTTCTGAAATTAACTGGACCCTCCCCATGACAAATTCCTAAATACGCCACTAGGGAGATTTAAATTAGCTTTAAAAATATTAAAATATGTAAACAATTATGAAGGCGTACACTGTACAATGACTACGGAGGGGCGGCATTGCATATTATATTATGTCGTGAATCCTCTTTCAATGGCGCGTATATTACGCGGATTTTTCTCCCCGGCCACTCGCCGATAACATTATGATTGAAATTACTGTCGGGCGGCAGTTTCACTAAATCCGTCGACCGTCGACCGAATTATTAAAATAATATTGACATCGACATACCGACGATATAATATACGATAACACGATGTTACAATATAATATATTTTCAATTACTTATATACATTTTTATTTTTAGATAATTATAATTTATCTAGCGGTATCGGACTCTCCTGTGACGAGCCGCCCCGGGTATTATTGGGAACAAAACGGCACAACGTCAACCAAGTGAAGTGTTTATTTACATATATACGAATTATTGTACATGCCTGTTGTACATGTTTCGTCTCGACGACGGATTTCGTACGGCGTGGCGGGGGATGGGGTAGTGGTAGCGGTAAGTGATGACTGATGACATTGTTTCCGTGGTGCTACCATGTACTATTTGAAACGCATAAAATCTAAATATAGTACAAGACGTTTATTACGAACATTGTATTATTCTGTTACGAATTACGATGCTTTATATAAGTACTAGCTCTAAGTATAACTCGGGGCCCGTTGGAATCGCTGAGAGTGGGTACCGATTTTGGAGACAATGAATTATAAAAGTCACAAAGGTTGTAAGACGAAAGTTTAGGATTTGTGATAAGGATTAGTGATATGGATTGGAGATAAGGCTAGACGCTATGGCGGGAATGTTAAAAGTTTGAGTGTCTAGCAATCCGTCACAAACGTTGTAAATGGATAGGCTGGATACGATCTCCAGGATCACCTATATAGAGTATACCTGCACATAGAGTGGTATGTGCCGTAGCATGACCGGTGCTTTATCTTATGTAAAAAGTGTAAAGTCGAAAACCGTGTTGGAGTTTCTAGCAAGTCAGTCATCTCAAGTCAAAATCTATTAACTTTCAAGTTAGCCACTTAGGTAGGCAATCCGACTTCGTCGGATCGCGGACTATGTGCTACAGCAAATCAGGTAGGCAATCCACCTGCGGTGGATTGCAGACCCGACATCAAGCGGCTATAAGTGAAAACCCTATCACACAACTTACGAAAAAATTTACTAAAAATTCAAACTATATACATACAAACAAATATGATATGTATTTATTGTGTGATATAATATAACAATGAACATTTTGAGAAATGTGCAATTATAATTCCTAAAAAATATTAACATATTGGTAGATAGTTAGATACATACTATTATATTAACCAATACATATAAACATGTACCTATAGTGTATATATATTAATTTAAAAAAAAATTGCAAAACCTGCATGTTATTTGTTAAAGTGTCTATCAAGTCAATCATCACCGTTTAAGACGAAACTAAAATGAGCAACCCGTCTATCACCTACCTATATATATAGTAGGTACATCACATAGAGTGGTATGTGCCTTCGCATGTCCGGTGCCTTTTCTTATGTAAAAAGTGTAAAGTCAAAAACCGTGTTGGAGTGTCTAGCAAGTCAGTCATCTCAACTCTCAAGTCAAAATCAAGATTAACTTTCAAGGCAAACCGAAATAAAATACAAACTATATTTATATAACAATCATGGAAATTTTAAAAAATATGCAATTTTAATAATTCCTAATAAAACAAATATAATATTGTAATAAGCCTGGATGCTTGGTACCTACTATCGTAGTACTGACAGTAGATAAGTGGCAACCAAGTTATTATTAGATCAGGTCGCAGACACTTTATTTGATGTTGTAGTCGTGGTAGACAATGAATGATAAGACAGAGGTAATATATTGTGAATTTTTATTATAATGTTCGATAATTTCTCTAAGTCCAAATAATATTCTACAGAGTGGCGTGAAGGTGCTTGCACTAATGGGTGGTAGTACACGTCTGAATACAGGCCGATTCGGGCTCCCTTATATATGAGGTTCCCCGTACCCCTTGCCTACATATGCGATATCTCCGTTCTCACGGATGTCACTCGTATAGTCATCATTCAAGCCCACGCATTGACGATTGAATATTTATCCGATTGAATGTATTACTAACTTGTGTTTAGTCATTTTACTCTTTAATATTTTAAATTCATCGTATGCGTCCAGTATTTCTGTCAAAAATGACGAATGACTATTTCAGCCCTCTCGTCATGAGTTATTCAGTGAGCCTGATCTCCATAGGTTTGAAGGACCCATTTCCTTCTTAATACCCGACTATGCCGGTCTACCGTTTATTATAATATTTATGCACCTGTGGAATCTGATTTTATTGTTACTGTCAAATGTTACTACGCCTAATTCTGAATCCCAATTCATCGTATATTATAATAATAACTATGTACTTATGAAATTGGTATTACTCCGTAGTAACTGGCTTACTACATCTCCCCCTTTAAAAGTTGATTTTTATCGTCTAAAATGAGAAAAATTAACTCAGTCATCCCTCCATTAGTTCAAGCACTTCCATGTGGTTACAAATTACATATATAAATTATTTCATTACATTCAATTATTACATGTTTACATAATATGTTTGTTACAGATATTTAGTTACATTATTGAATTATATGGTACATTACACCATACTTTTCTGGTTATATTTATTAAATGTTATTGACAATTACAAATTATATTCCACAATATTACAGTATATATTTTACTTATTATCTAGGTTAGTATATTATGTGATTAACAATATATTTTTTTTTTGTTTTTGTTTTACAACAATAATCTTATCTTAGTGTTAATATAGTATAAATTAATCCTTTAATATAATATGAATTCTTAAAATCTATTACAATATATTTTTTTTTTCCCGTGCAATATATATATACGATAAAATAGTGGTGTACTGGTGTGCTATATATTTTTTTCCATTACCATGTTAATTATATTTTAAATAAATTAGATTAATATATTTCTTTTCCCATCACCATGTTAATTAAGTCCAATATAATATGCTAATATGTTCCTTTATGTATTTGTATATTATTCTATAAAAATTTAATCCTAAATTTTCCTTTTTTTTTTTTCCATTTTTTTTTTTCATCATTTTTTTTTCCCTACGCTTACGTTTGTTCCTATACATATATTTTCCATTAATCGTTATATTATTATATTTTATATCTAGTTAATATTACTATTCCTATACTGTGATTTGATTATATCTTTTTACTACAGGTCCAGACCAAGCAATTAACTATTGTATTTAAGTTCCATTACATGATCGAGACAAGTACTAAATTGATTTTATTCTATTCTATTTTCGTATGTGTTTTTATCTTGCTAATCGAACCCGTGACGTTAGAGTGTGCTGAAAATCAAAGCACTCTCTTTCGACACAGGCTAAATTAACAAGACCTTGTCCTTGTAACTTCTTATTGAGTTTTATTGGCCATTTGATCCGTTGGTGTTTCCGTTAAAAAATCCGTTATACACACGATTTTCGAACCAACCACCAAACGATCAAACTCCAATATTTTCCTTAAGTTGTCAAACCGTTCGGTATATAATAGCGCAACATTTATCCATTTTCAATAATAATAGATTAAATATGTCCCTATTATGTACCGCTCGATTTCTAATCGTATTTTTTTTTTCCGTTCCTATTCTGAAATTAATTTATTTTCGATTACTATTTTAGCTCTAATTTAATTATTTACTAGTATCTATCGTTACTTCCTGTTCTTTTATTTACTTTAATGTGTTAATTAAGCTATTTGTTAGTTGCCATAATAAAAATTAAAATTCGTTAAAAATTTACATTTCACAACGTCGATCTATGTACGTGGTATTGTTTATAATGGTTGGAATTGCTTTACTAAATTTTGATACCCATATTCCCTAACCATTTTGTTGAATATACACTTTGTAAATCTTACATCGGTTTTTGGATCGTGAGCATACGTTATTTTGTGCTTATGTGTACATATGCCGCTATGTGCTTCCGTTAAATTTAATAGCCTGCCATTCTTTTGGATTCTACCTACACTAAATTCGAAAATTCTTTCTGTTATCTTTCCCCTTAATTTTTCCAATATCATGTAAAAGTCCCCATCGAAATTTAAATCATAGCATCTAATATTTAGTATTTGTATATCTCCTAACCCTAATCTATTTAGGATATTCCTATCGTATGATCCCTCAAACAATACCACTACATTTATCTTATTTCCATGCAAAATATAATTTCTTATGAATTCTGGTGTTAAGTTATTTAATTGAGAATTCAGACTTTTATTAAGTTGCGCTAAACAGGTCGTCTCCACTTCCTTCTTGTTGTGAAAAATCCGCCTTATTGATTTCTCTCTTTTTTTTTTTAAATTAATTTGTGTACTATAAGTATTTCGTATCCTATACTATATCTGTGCTATATAATATATATATTTTATTATGCTTTATAAATACATTTTATCCTATTCTATTATTACTTAATTATGTATAATTAAAACTTCGTCATGTGTTTGTGATTTCTTCATTATCTACATTATTATCTTCGTAATACAGTTTCACATCGTTTGTGTGTACTGTCACTTTCTTGCGGTTTCGTGATATAACTACATTTTCCGAATCTAGTACGTCTAGTACTTCGTATGGTCCCTTCCAAAGTGGACTTAATTTATTTCTTTGAGTATGATCTTTAAGTAAGATCATATCATTGATTTTTAACTCTTCCGTATTTGTTTTCTTATCATAATATCGTTTATTTACTTCTTTATTCTTTATTAATCTATTCCGTGCAATTTGATGAGCTTCCTGGAACTTTTGTTTAAGATCGTATACGTAATCTTCATAATTGTACCTAGGTTCTGGTTTTGCTTTCAGTTTAACTGGTATATTAATATTTTTGCCATATAACAACGCGTATGGTTGGTACCTCGTGGACGTATGTTCCGTAGAATTGTATACAAACATGGCGTAAGGTAAAAGCTCATCCCAATTGTCTAAACTTTTACTCACGTAGTGTCTTAAATATTCTGCCAATGTCTTATGCGAACGTTCTAGAGCCCCATTGGTCATCGGATGATAACCGGAAGTCTTAATCTTGTTGATTTTTAACAATTTACATACGTCTTTGAAACAATTCGACATGAATTCGGTGCCTTGATCGCTCAAAATTTCGTCCGGTATCCCATGTATACAGACAAAATTTATTACGAACGCTTTCGCCACCACGTTAGCGGTGTGACAAGGTATTGCTACCCCTAGGCTGAACTTTGTTAAATCGCATTGCATCGTGAGTATATAATTGTTACCTAGCCCGGTTGTAACCAACGGCCCTACAATGTCCAAAAATATTTTTTCAAATGGTTTCGTACTAGTTGTAGTAATCACCATCGGATATTGAATATGTTTGTTAGTATTTTTATTCATTTGGCATGCTGTACAATTCTTTATATATTCTCTTACGTCCTGCTTTAAGTTCGGCCAGTTAAATTGTTTCTTTATTTTCTTTCGGTTTTGTTGATTCCTAGGTGTCCACCCAATACGGAATTATGTAATTGTTTGAAAATTACTAATTTTTCTTCCCCACTAAACTATAATTTGGTACAAATTATTATTTCTATATTTGTATTACGAAAAATGTATCTTATCATTGATCTGACTTTTGTCCAATCCAGTCCGTCTTGTCGTCCTAATTGGTTCATTGCTAATTTAGTTAATTTATGTTTTTCGCAAAAATATTTAAGATTTAATAAAGCAACGTGTAAATTTTGGTACGTGGCTAATTGTTTCTTTTTCGTTTTTGTTATTAAAAATATTATGTACCTATCTCCACTTTTGAATTTTACGACATCGCCTAAATCTTTATGAGATTTTAATTGTTTGTCTCTACCAAATCGCTTTCTTAATTCGTAATTAATACCTGATCGAAAATTATAATATTTTTCTATTTCTGATACTATGTGGTACTCCGACGGACTGTTTATTAGTTCGCCGTGTACTTCCTTTACGTTTTTATTAGATATTAATGTTGTTTCGAATTTTTGCATAAAATTATCATAACTTTCGTCCTTAATTTCCGTAATATTATACATACGCGATAACGCGTCGACATTGGTGTTTAATTTACCCATTTTGTATACTATCTCATATTCATATTCCTCCAATTGCAATCTCCACCTTGCCAATCGGGATAATGGGTCTTTTAAATTAAATAGCCATGACAAAGGCCTATGGTCCGTAAGAATTGTAAATTTTCTACCATATAAATACGGTCGAAATGTTTTTACGCCGAATATAATCGCTAAACATTCCAGTTCCGTTGCCGAATAATTACATTCCGCCCTATTTAAAGTTCTAGAACTGTAAGCTATTGGTAAATCCGATCCTATTTTACCTTGAGATAATATTGCACCTAGCGCCCTACCGCTAGCGTCTGTCGTAAGTATAAATTGTTTTGTAAAATCTGGATATTGTAGAATTGGTTCTGAACACAATATTTCTTTTAATTTATCGAAAGCTTTTTGACAGTCTTCGTCCCAATTAAATTTTACGTCTTTTCTTAATAATTTCACTATTGGATTAGCAATAGCGCTATAATTTTCTATGAATTTTCTATAATACCCACTAAGTCCTAAAAAACTTTTTATTTGTTTGACATTTTTAGGAACCGGAAAATCCTTTACAGCTTTAACTTTTGCTTGGTCCGGTTTTATTCCTTCGTCACTAATTACATGACCTAAAAATAAACATTCCCGTTGCAAAAAACTACATTTGTCCGGTTCTATTTTTAGATTGTGTATACGTAATCTCTCAAATACGTCTATTAATTTTTCATTGTGGTCCTGTAAATTCTTAGCATACACTATTATGTCATCCAGGTATACTAAACACTTCATTCCTATTAACCCTGATAACACGTTTGTCATCATTTTTTGAAATGTCGCCGGAGCTGAACTTAGACCCATAACTAATCGTTTAAATTGATAATGCCCTTGTCCCGTTGAAAATGCCGTAAGTTCTTTTGATTCTTTAGCCAAAGGTACTTGGAAATATCCTGATTTCAAATCTATTAAACTGAACAGTTGACATTGCCCTAATTGGTCTAATATTTCCGTTATATTTGGTAATGGATGAAATTCGTTTAAAGTTACTTCATTAAGTGCCCTAAAATCGATAACTATTCTGAACTTTTGTTTCCCCGAGGCGTCCTCCTTCTTTTTGACTAATATTAATGGTGCGTTAAACGGACTCATTGATCTTTCTATGATTTCGTCTTTCATCATTTGACCTATTTGTTTTTCTATCTCCGGTTGTTGTGAAAATGGTAAACGGTATGGTTTTTTATAAATCGGTTTCAAATCTTTAGGAACCTTTATTACGTGTTCTGCTGCCGTAGTACACGTAAGATTATCCCCTTCTAAATAGAAAATGTCCGCGTAATGTTCACATATTTTTACTATCGAATTATATTCGTGAACTTGAAGATGATCAGTACGTATCAACGCCCTAACCCGACGCGATCGTTCAGTGTCAATTGTGTTTACACACCGTACGCTATCTGTTGAAACATCCGTGTCGTATGAAATATTACGCGCTTGTCCTACATTTATTTCCTGCGTCATTTCAGATATATTTAATATGCTTATAGTAATTTTATTGTTTTTGACTGTATTGTAAATGTTCGCGCAATATACGTCCGGTATTAATTCTTGTTTATTTATTAAAATATTTTTATTATTCATTTCTTTATCGGGTATATCAATTTGTACTATGGTTTCTGAGCGCGGTTTTAATGTAAAACAGATATCACTATCGTTTCCTGTTTTATTGTTATTTATTGTTAACGTGTCATTAGCGACGTCTATTACTGCGTGGTTTTCAATTAAAAATTTATTACCAATAATCCCGTCTGCCAAAATCGGAAAAATATTATTTACAACATAAAATTGTGTTTCGAATACTTCATTATTAATTATTAATTCTATTTCTGCTTTTCCTATTGTAGAAACTATTTTTTCGTTAATGCCTTTCAAATAAATTTTTTCGTTTTCGTTAATTTCAGTATTTCCTTTTAATGCATTAATTTTAATTATATTTAGATCCGCCCCAGTATCGACTAATAATTTAATTTGATCCTTATTGAAACTAGGTGATTTTAAAGTAATGTGATTGTCTATTAATTCTGCTGTGATGTGGAAAATCCTGTGTGTGGGTCTTGAATTATTTCTTGGACCAATCTGACTCCCACTGGTGATGGTCCGTTGGCGTTTCCCGCCGTGTTTCTTTCATTTCTCTGTTTTGTGTAGCAGTTTGAAATTTCATGACCTATCTTATTACAGTAACTACAATGGACACCCTGAGTATTGTTATTGTCCCTACGAACATTATTGTTGTTGTTCGTATTACGCGTGCCGCCCACACGATTATTGTTGTTCGTATTTTGTGGTGCATTTGGTCGATTGCTCCAGCAATCCCGCGCCAAGTGATTAGACTTGCCGCACGTGTTGCCCTGCGTTATTTCGATTATTATTATTTTGTTGTACATTATTGACATTGAAATTTCGTCCATAGCTGTTTCCGCCTCGATAACCGCCGCGATTAACTGTGCGTGAATCATATCCGCCCCGATTATTATTTCCATAATTACCGCGGTTGTTGTGGTTAACATATCTGTTGTTATATCCGTTGAAATTATTATTTCTGTGATTTTGATTTGAATTACCGTTTCCTCCACGATTAACTGCGTTGTTACCATCGTTTTGTCGTTTTTCCTCGTTATTGACGCCTGCCTGTTTTCCATTACCAATCTGTCTCTGTAATTTGTCCATTTCTACTTTTGATTCATATTCAAGCATCTCATCGATCGCCGTTTTGAAACATTGTTCCAATGTAGTGGGATTTCGACTTTTTAGTACTGTATATAGGTGATGAGGTAGCCCCGTCATAAATATGATCATTGCCTGTTTCTTTGTTTGTTTTTTCACTATATCTGCCTCGGCCGGAGTTAGACCTACCGTACTTGCCGCGCAGAGTTTATAATATAACTCTTCGATTCTACTAGCGAATTTTGCTACACTTTCTCCCTCGGCCATACGTGCCGTGTTTAAAGCTATTGATAGGGCCCTCTCCGATACTTTTTGTTCGAATGCCCCCTCTAATATTGTTTTTATTGCTCCCCATGTTTCTAAATTTCGATATTTTGTTACTTCTAACGCATTTCCTGTTAATTTAGAAGTAATTATTTTTAATAATATCGGTATTTCTGCATCCGTTGTCTCCTTAATTGCGATTTCACAAATATTTATAAATTCGGCTACGTCCTTTTTGCCCGTGCAAATAGGTATCATAGCAATTGCTTTATCTAAATCCATTTTACTCATTTTTTTCTTAACTACTGATTCTAACTGCACGTGAACTACGCTTGAATCTGACCTAGTACCTAAACGTCCTACGGTTTGTTTTCGTGGCGTGGTACCTATTTGTTCTGTTAAACTATGTGTTCTTACTAATTTTTCCTTAACAATTTTTTCAGCTTTAATTACTTGTTTCCTAGTTTGTTCTAAAAATTCTTTCTTTACAGCGTCTTTTAAAATTTCCGCTTTTATTTCTTTCCTAGTTTTATATTTTTTAACTTTTATTGAACTGTCCGTAGAACTAGTGTCAATATCTGAACTATCGGATTCTGACATATATTTATTTAGACATTACATATATATAATTTTCAATAAATTATATCTACTAAATTATTAATTTCCTATCCGCGTAAGTAATTACCAACAGTGTTTACTCTACATATATATATACTATTATTAATTATAAATTATTAATACGTAACTACCGTCACCAAGATTAATAATACTTAAAAATTACTACTTATAAAATAACTATCATGCACAAATAATAAAAGAATTTACGTAAACGCGCGTCGTACGTTGAAATGGATGAGTACCTATCTAATAACACGTAAAACGTTCGACCGCCTATGCTACGCGTGTTAAATTTCGATACGGTGTTCCTCACCCGTTTCCCTCGCCCTGCTCCGCGATGTTTTTTACGTACGCGCTCGTACTACGCTCGAATATTATAAAATAAAATAACTCCCGGTTAGCTACTCCGTATATCCCTTTAATAATATTCGACTTCCTATCCCCTTATTTTTCTTATTACTAATATATTTCTCTATATGATTTTAATTCCCTAATTTACGCGCTTTAACTATTTAATCTACTAACACTAAAAATTAAAAATTTTTTTTTTCATTAACAATTATTCTATCAACTTATTCGTAGTAATGTTATACTAATTCTTATCCTAGGGCCCCTATAATTAATTCTTTTTTTTCCAAAACTTTTCAAAATTTGACGTCAATTACTTTAATAAGGTCATCTACTGCCTTTTAATTCAAAATCTATTTTCTTCAATATATATCAATTAATTTCTTTCAACAATTATCTATCATTCTATATTTCAACTCAAAAATTCAATATTTTCCTTTAATCAATTATTCCCATATATAATTTAAAAATGCTACGCGCGTGCATCAATTCCTTAGATCAGCCTATCGCCGTCTACTTTTAATTTATTAGATCAGTCTCCGCTGTCTATCACAAAATATCATAAAATACTTAGGTCAGTCCCTGCTGCCTATCACAAAAATACCATAAAATTCTTAGGTCAGTCCCTGCTGCCTATCACCAAAAAAAATCTCAGATCGGTCCTTGCCGTCTATTTACCATAGAAATCCTAGATCAGTCTACAGCTGTCTATCAAAAATTACGTATATAGTTCTTCCCAAGCTTGTTTCCTATTTATTTTTATTCGAATAATTTTCCCTAATATTTTACACCACCACCAAGTATAAAATAAATGCTGATTTATATGAATCAACGTGAGACGTGCACTTCAAGCTATACAATTCTAATTTAATTATCTATCTTTACTTAATTAATATACTCACAACAACGCTGTTGCCACTGCTGTGTTCATTTTTCCCTCGATTGTCTGCTGGCCCGTCTAGAATTGTTCGTTGAATCCGGAGTCGCCCTGGTTGATCAGACCTTGACTGTACCTCCGTGGAGCTGCTGACGTGGTGTAGCCGCTGCGTCGGGACTGGATCTCCGAAGTTGAATGTAGCCGCCTTGACTGCTGGACTCGCCTTTGAAGTTGAAATCCGCTGCCTTGACTGCTCGACTCGCCTTTGGAAATTTAATTCCGCCGCTTTGACTGCTCGCCTTGTCCTCAGCTTCTTGAAACTCCTGTACTCGACTGCGCCAGTGTAATAAGCCTGGATGCTTGGTACCTACTATCGTAGTACTGACAGTAGATAAGTGGCAACCAAGTTATTATTAGATCAGGTCGCAGACACTTTATTTGATGTTGTAGTCGTGGTAGACAATGAATGATAAGACAGATGTAATATATTGTGAATTTTTATTATAATGTTCGATAATTTCTCTAAGTCCAAATAATATTCTACAGAGTGGCGTGAAGGTGCTTGCACTAATGGGTGGTAGTACACGTCTGAATACAGGCCGATTCGGGCTCCCTTATATATGAGGTTCCCCGTACCCAATGCCTACATATGCGATATCTCCGTTCTCACGGATGTCACTCGTACAGTCATCATTCTAGCCCACGCATTGACGATTGAATATTTATCCGATTGAATGTATTACTAACTTGTGTTTAGTCATTTTACTCTTTAATATTTTAAATTCATCGTATGCGTCCAGTATTTCTGTCAAAAATGACGAATGACTATTTCAGCCCTCTCGTCATGAGTTATTCAGTGAGCCTGATCTCCATAGGTTTGAAGGACCCATTTCCTTCTTAATACCCGACTATGCCGGTCTACCGTTTATTATAATATTTATGCACCTGTGGAATCTGATTTTATTGTTACTGTCAAATGTTACTACGCCTAATTCTGAATCCCAATTCATCGTATATTATAATAATAACTATGTACTTATGAAATTGGTATTACTCCGTAGTAACTGGCTTACTACAATATGTACCTATTTATTGTGTGATATAAAATGATAATGACTTTAAATAATAATAATGTACGATATGTTCCTGTATTATTATATTATTATTTAATTTATATGAAAAATAACGTGAAAAAAAAATGCAAAAAAAGTCGGGATTTGGGCGGCCGTGTAAACCATATGGCATTAACGGTTTCAATGCCTGGACGGCGTACGACGGATTTGAACCCGGGACCTACGTGTTTCCTGCCTAACGCCTAACCTACTCGGACACAGTTTGAGATATGAAAGACAGTGAAAACATCAACAATTAAGCCGTGCGACTACGGAGCGACGTAAAGCGATATATTCGATGTACATCGATGTAATCGCATATAATTCGCTTGTAATACGCGCATCTCCCATATATATATTTAACGGGGCGTGTGAAAAGCGTTTTCCGTTAATAATTATTAAATCATAAGGAAAAATTAAATTATACATGTATATACATGTATATATACGCGTACGGCTGGTCGGTCGCCGGCGTAATTTCCAAACGCGATTGCGAGGCGAACGAACCGATTTTGTGGGAAAAACGCATATAAACGGCTTCAAAAAGACTCGATTCGGACACAAACGGGTGCAAATAGACGAAACGGTGGGAGAAAAGGAAAAAATCGGCAAAAAAGTCCGGTCGGGAGTGTATTTATTGATCGACATTGAACAGGAATATAAACCGCACACCGGTTACTTCGAATTAAGTATATAAAAGGGCGAAAAGATATCGTGTAAAAACAGCTAATTTTCCGAAAATCGGCGAAATGATGGGAAAACAGGAGATAACGAAAAACGTTTTAAAACCGACCGCCGCCACTGCGAAGGTACGCGATTGGTCGCGCTATAAGGAATCGACGGGACACGGCCGGCGGGCTGGGGAAACGGAGCAGTGCTTCATTTTTTACGCCATGGGTTCGCTATAGCCGGCGTTTTCCTTTCCATTGGCCCCCAATATTATCAGTCAGCTGTTCTTCATTTTATAGTATTAGACTAGCTCTAAGTGAAACTCGGGGCCCGTGGAATTCGCCGAGAGTGGGTACCGATTTTGGGGACAACCTTGTTGGTATTATAAAAGTCTCAAAGGTTGTAAGACGAAAGTTTAGGATTTGTGATAAGGAGTAGTGATATGGATTGGAGATAAGGCTTGGCGCTTTGGCGGGAATGTTTAAAAGTTTTAACGTCTAGCAATCCATCACGAACATTGTAAATGGATACAATCTCCAGGATCTCAAGGCGTTTGTCAGCTGCTTTTAGTTGTTGAAATTGTTAAAAAGTGTAGAGTCGATATGTGCATTTGATTGTCTAGCTATCAGTCATAAAATCACATCGGTAAGCAATATGCGAAGAGTATATTATCAGGTATGCACTCCACCTGCGGTGGATTGCGGACCCCGTTAGTTGAGCAGATAAGTGAATAATCAAAAATATAGATTCTAGTTGGCCCATGAGACTCGTTGAATTTGGGGGTACCAATTTTGGAGTAAGAGTCGTTTAAATTATAAAAGTAGCGCCAGTCGTAAGATGAAAGTTTAGGATTTGTGATAAGAATTACTGATATGGATTGGAGATAAAGCTTGGCGTTTTGGCGTAAATTTTTAAAAGTTTAAGCGTCTAGCAATCCGTCACGAACGTTGTAAATGGATACGATCTCTAGGATCTCTAGGCGTTTGTCAGCTGCTTTTCGTTGTTGAAATTGTTAAAAAGTGTAGAGTCGATATGTGTATTTGATTGTCTAGCTATCAGTCATAAAATCACATCGGTAAGAAATATGCGAAGCGTATATTATCAGGTATGCACTCCACCTGCGGTGGATTGCGGACCCCGTTAGTTGAGCAGATAATAGTGAATAATCAAAAATATAGATTCTAGTTGGCTTATGAGACTCGCTGAATTAGGGGGTACCGATTTTGGAGTAAGAGTCGTTTCAATTATAAAAGTAGCGACAGTCGTAAGATGAAAGTTTAGGATTTGTGATAAGAGTTAGTGATATGGATTGGAGATAAAGCTTGGCGCATTAGCGGGAATGTTTAAAAGTTTGAGTGTCTAGCTATCAGTCATCAACGGTGTAAGTACGCATATTTTACACTTCTTTTTTGTGGTTTTTGGGTCTGTCCAAAAGTTTGAAGTCAAAAAACCATTTACCTAATCGATTGTCTAGACTATCAGCGCACTTTGTTCAACGTGTAATTATGATCCATATTGCACCAGCCCTTTTTGTTAGTAAAAAAGTGTGCGTCGATAATTCGATTATTAAGTCGATATTTATAAAGTTCATTAATTTACAAAAAATAGAAAATCCCGAAGTACCTATATATTTATATAAATGTGTGTTTATTGTATGATAAATGATAAAAACATATTATAAACACAATTAGGTGTCATAATAAATTACACTGTCTTAATGTACCTAATTAATTCCAAGAAAATAAATATACGATCATTGTTATGATCAGATCAAGGCTATTTAGTGCATGTTATTAACAAAATTAATCATAGGGATGTCAATATTAAAATCCATTTGAATATGGTACATTGCCATTTTTGTTGTTTTGTTAAAAAATATAATATGTTTAGTATACATACCTATCTATTACATCGTTTTTAATAAAAGTATAATTTAACTTAACCTAACTTGCAGTATGTCATTGATACTATTAATATTATTTATTTATTTTAACAAATTGTGTGTGTATTTGAACAGTTTGATTTAGTATGGTATGTATAATATATTGAATCAAAAACAGTAGATAAACAATATTTTAAACAGAAAGTCGGATGTTAGTTACATACAGCGCCGGATCATAGCTTTTTAACACCCGGGGAAAATTAAAAAAATACGCCCATCCAGGGAGATGACCAGAATTAGTATTTTTTTTTACGAAAAATCAAGCACACTCACACAGTATTGCGAGGAACTGAGGACCAACATTTACAAAACCTTTCCAAATGCACTGCAGGACCAATCATTTACATAGGCGCACATAGGGGGGTGCTTGGGTTTGCTTAGCACCCCCAAGCTTCAAACCAGCACCCTCAATTTATTTCGGTATTTCACCAATCATTTATAAACTATCGTGGTTTATTGGTTCGCAATTTTTCTTTTTATTACAAATATTGACAACTGTTTACGAATTCACGATTAAAACAGTATTGTGTGAATGCATGGTTCAGTGTTTCAGTTTTTGTCAAAACATTAAACAGTATGTAGCAATCATATTATATCATATCATTAAAGAAAATTATATTATCTTACTGGTTATTTATATTTCCATTGTATATGCATGATAAAATTTTCTAAATATTTTGAGTTATTTTGAGGTTTTTATGGACATTTTTAGTTTCCATTTTGTTTAGTTTTTTTTCTATAAGTATCAATAAAATTTTATTTGTTGGGTATAAAAGCTTAAAAATGTAATAGAAGGCTCCTAATATATTGTTTTCAAATTTTATGAAATATAAAAACAAAGTTACACAGTAAATTTTCTCATATTTATAGTGTGAACATTTAGTTTCTTACTTTCTTAGCTTAGAGTACAGCCTTAAAGTTTTTTATACCCATGCAAAACAGTTTTGCCTATGTTGTACCTACGTTTGTAATACGGAGACAACACATGTTGGTGTACCTAGCGTCTTCTGTACAATCATACAGACTATTTGATACATTGCACTTTAGATATTATTGAATACACTATACAAATTAAATCTAATGCAATGCAGAAATATTAGGATTTAGGGTTGTGTGGGGGGCAAAGCCCCCCACGGATCTGTGAATCATAAATTATTCCAGCACCCCCTAAATTCACACCCAATGTGCGCCTATGATCATTTATTTACCACAAATAATTTGAACGATTTTAACTTAAAAATGAAACATTTTAAAATTTAAACTATTCACGTAATATAGTTTTAGAAGCACTTCTTAATGGTGTATTTAAAGCTAAAATCTGTGGTCAATATTTCTAAGTTCCAGGTTTAGAATAAATAATATTGATAATAATAACATGTATGAATTATTTATTAACAAATCTAAATTAGGTATCTATTGCTTACTTTTCATATAGGACGCTTTATGTAAAAGAACAATATTTAATTTACAACATACCTATCAATATTATACATTTTCATTTTTAATAATTGTTACAATTAAAACTAATAATATGTACCTAGGTACGGAATAAATACAATGAAACAAAAATGTAATTATGTACTGAAAATTGTAATATAATGATTATAACACGACAAAGAAATATTTATCATGGATTATCACCTATGGATTGAATGTACCTATATACTAAAATAACTACATTCTACATTCTACATTTTAAAAATTTCCAGAATAATAAGGATCTGGTTGTCTGTTTGACATCTTGAACTATAAAAATAAATCAGACAAAAAACACAGTTTATAATAAAAAAAAAAACGAACCAAATAGAATACCTATAAATTTCCTTTTAAATTATTTTAATACAATATGTAAAACATAATATTCAATCTGTCTTGGGCTACAATCAATAGGATAGTATTTTTGTTTTAATCATTTAATTATGTTGTACTTTTGTAGTATCAAGTTTATCAAGTAAATTAATAGTTGTATACTTGTACCTATTTAAAAACTAAAAAGCAAACACAAATGACAAATTATATTCCATTTTGTGTTCTGTTACATTTATCTAGTGGCCATGGTGACATTTATATAAAAAAGTTCAGTTTATAAAAAGGCATTTGTTGTTTAATACAAAGACTTTTATAAGTCTAGGTACGAACGTGTAATTTAATAAATAATCTGAAAACAATTAAATCATTAGTACCTAAGTAACATTTTATGTAGTACATAATTTTATGCAGTACCTACCTATTTGGAAAAATGTATAGTTGTTAATTTAAAATCACATAACAATGAATTACAATTAATAGTGTGATTTTTAAGATTAAGGATTTAAACAACTATCTACATAATATTATATTATATGCAAGAAAATGATGTAATTTACCATACTTTATTATGTCACTAATCGGAGAGTACATTAATTTATTTATGATAGACTAATGCATGTACACTCCCGCTGACAGTAAATTGCGGACGGGTTTTATTTATTTTATATTTTTATCTATTTTTACCTTTTTCATATTTGTCCTTTTTAATATTTAAATCAATATTATTAGTTATTACTAATCTCAATTAAAAATAAAATTATTTTATTTTATTCACATACCCAATATTACACATTTCTTGTGAAATATTATTTTGAACTTAGTTTTGACTTTTGTTTTAAAGTCCATTTTCAATTTTCAATTTACAAAATATTTAAAACCTTAAAAATACGCCCACGAAAATTATACGCCCGGGGATAAATCCCCGACTTCCCCAGTCCCCCCCCCTAGATCCGGCCCTGGTTACATAGTTGAAATAGTAGTACCTACAATGATAAGATATATTTTGTACAAACAAACAAATGAATTGACAGTGATTGTAAAACCGTAATGAATACATAAAACCGTGTTTAGAATAATTAGTTAAAAATGCAATAGTTAAGTTACATTATGTACTTAACATTAGGTATATTTTTTCTATATAAAAAATTTAATAGTTAAATTACATATATACACATTATAATATATTTTTTTATATACAGGCATGCAATTAGTAAGAAATGCAATAGTTAAATTACAATTATGTACATGACATTATACTTTTTTTAAAATAAACAATTAATCAGGTAAAAATACAATAGTTAAAATACAACGATGAAGGGACATGACATAATATAATGGTATAAAAATTTAGTAGTAAAAATATTCATAGATACAGTCAAGTAATATTATAAAAATTTAAAAAAACCAGTAACTATAACTTGTAAAATAACGTAAGAAAATCGAAAAAAAACATGCTTACCTACATAAATACATATAATATTAATACATAAAAAATGAAATATGGTAGATTAATTAACAAAAATTGAACGTACATACACAAAGTAAAGTTAAAATAATAATAATAGTAAAGAGAAAAGATCGGAAATTTGTAAAATTACGGGAAAAAAATGCAAAAAATAATCGGGGTTCGGGCGGCCGTGTAAACCATATGGAAATGACCGCAACGACGCCCCGAGAGCGTATGGCGGATTCGAACCCGGGACCTACGTGTTAACTACCTAACGCCTAACCTACTCGGACACAATTTGAGATATGGTTTACGGTCAAAACATCAACACTTAAGCCGTGCGTTTAAGGAGCGACGTAGCCGATATATTCGATGTTCATCGATGTACTCGCATATAATTCGCTTGTAATACGCGCATCTCCCATATATATATTTAACGGAGCGAGTGAAAAGCATTTCCGTTAATAATAATTAAATCAATAGGCAAAAATTAAATTATACACGTACATACATGTATATATACGCGTACGGTCGGTCGTAATTTCTAAACGCGATTGCGAAGCGAACCGACCGATTTCGTAAGAAAAGCGTATATATACGGCTTTAGAAAGACGTCAACTACACGATTCGGGCACGAACGACGTGCGAAAAGACGAAACTGTCGGAGAAAACGAAAGAAATCGGCAAAAAAGTTCGGCCGGGAGCGTATTTTGCGATCGACATTGCGACGGCTACGGACGGCGAACGGATATAAACCGCACACCGGCGGCTTCGAGAGATCGCGAGCTACGCGAATCAAATATGAATATGAGCGAAAAAGGCTAGAAAACGGTCGAAATCGTGTAAAAAGTGTAAATTTCGAAAATTTCGAAAATGATAAGAAAAGAAGTGATAACGCGGTTATTGCCCGCCGCAGAATCTGAACGTTGCGATTGGCCGGGCCGGAAAAACGACACAAAGTCGTCTATCCCCGTGGACAAAACTGGGGACTAACCTCGTTTTATAATATAAGAGATATAACGATACGAAGGCCAAACAGCCGGGCGGTTATCCTAACACAATCGCTGTGCACATTTGTACAGTGTAAAAACTAAGACAAGTCAAAACACGCAACCAGCTTTATAATGGAATTTATGTTTACATTCGTTTCTGTGCACATAAAGCCGGGATTAAACGGAGCGGGTAAAACCACACAGTAAGGAGACCGACAAGACAATTGTTGTGAAAAAACGCGCCGCGCACCGGTTATCTGGTTTTTTTCAAAACTATCTTCATGATGTATGTGATTGGTGGGGGTGTGTGGGATAGCAACGGCTAAGACTCTTGGTGGCGACTAGCGACAATCGTCCATCGACCATCACTATTCACAAACTTTTCTCCGGTCTAATAGGACGGACCACTTCCAACTACCGACGTAAGTACATTTTCACATTTACGTATTTACCTTTTACTTTTTAGTATTTTTTTTTTTATATAAATTTTATTGTAAAAATATAAATAAAATGATTTACATATTATTAAAATGTTCACAATTAAGTATGTACCTCCTTTAAGCGTAATGCTTGTGATGGTGGTAGAGAGTTACATTACATAATATAAAAAACAAAATTACACACAAATAAACCTAATTTAAAATTAACATAAATAAAAAGATAGAGTAACATAATAAATTTCATAAGTAACATTCACTTAATCCATATTTTAATTATTATAATATTGAAAAATGTAACATATCATTATCCCTTTCCTTAATTAATTATTGTCGGATAAACTATAAATAACCGTGGTTCAGTGGTTGTATTTATTTATTCTATAATATAAACGGATTACGGACACGTCTTGCTGCATCTTTATTTATATTTGATTTATTTTAAACATATTTTCATATTTGTGTTCTTTTATTTTAGCACAATGTACACTGTACAGAATAGTCATTATTACTTATTATTGTAGTGCAGCCCTAATATATTAATTTTATAAAACATAATATCAATGACAATTCTGTACCATTTATGAATGAGAGTTTCCATTTATTGCCGAATTATATTTTTATACAACATGCCATATAATCTTAAAATCTCCTTTGAACTCAGGCACGGCACTAGAATTTTTTTCCAGGGGGGGCAGAGTGGGGCAATTATTTTTTTTACATGGGCTAAAATTATTTCAACAAATGCTGAGGTTATTTAAATGAAATATAAATATTTTCGTATCATATAACATAATATAGCTATTAGCTATATAGTACATACGTTTTATATTGTATGCTCTAAATGTCTAAACATATAATATTTACAAACTTTTGAATAGTTAAAAATGTTTTAAGAATAATATCAAATATTTTTTTTGTTCCTTATGTAATATGTAAAAAAATGTTTAATCACAGACCTAAGACCTTCAACAACTATATTCATAATGATAACATGATATACAAAAATAATAATTTCTTTATGAGCTAAATATTGATTTTTTATACAATATCTGTTTATGCACCATACAGTAAATGATTGAAAATCTAATAATATTGAAAAAGTTAACAAAAATGTATACAATTGCACTGATATCAGTAGGAATACAATTTGTTTTAAATAAAAACTTTTGATTACCTACCTTATATTTAACTAGTACATTTTAAATTTTTAATTCAATACATTTTTAAATTGGTATTTGCATAGTAGTGTATGTATTGACTATAATTGAAGTACCTACTTTATATTTTTTGTTAAATTTTGGAGGTTAAAATAGTTCATATATGTATATATTAAAACATAGATACTTTAAGAAATCCTTTTTTATTAATTATCAAGTAATATGTGAAGTAATTACCATGACAAATAAGATTATAAAAATAACAAAATAAGAAAATTGAATTAATTATTTAATTATTTTAAATAAGAAATTTGTCATGCTAATTACTAAACTAATATAAGTAGGTAGGTACGAATACCAACTCCTTACACAATAGTATTGTGTTAATCAAGCATAAACATATTTAAAATAATAAGTATAAGTATAAGTAATTATATCGTACATATTTTAGAGAGCCCCACCTTGCCCCCCCCTTGGCGCCGTGCCTGTTGGAACTTTATACCTATATTAATTGAATGTCCCTATAATATAGATGTCGATCAATGTTTATTTTTGTACTGGCGGTGGTGATGGCTGGAACGGCGGCGGTGGTGGCGGCTGGAACGGCGGCGGTGGTGGCGGCTGGAACGACGGCGGTGGTGGCGGACGCGGTCGTGGTGGTCGTGGCGGCCGCGGTCGTGGTGGTCGTGGTGGTCGTGGCGGCCGCGGTCGTGGTGGTAGTGTAAACGGCGGTGAAACGTTGCAGGATTCGGATATAGCGCCCTCCAACAGACGCCAGCGTAAGTATATTTATTATTTAATTAAATTTCAGAGAGATAATATTTAGTAAGAAATCCCTGTCAGTCGTCAGAGAAGGTCTTCACCCTATTTTCATGAAATTTCAATATTTTGAGATGACGCCACACCCGAATGTGTTGTTTCAGTTTTTTTTTAGATTCTGAGTGGAACGACGAATGTATTGATTTTACAATGATGTGTTTTTTTTTTTTGTGTCTGTGTGCACGATAAGTAGTCGAAATAATGCTTCGATTTTCAACTTCAGTATCTTGTTCGATTGGAAAGTGAATATCGTTGATGCATTGTTAAGGTCAAAATTTAATATTTCCAATAGTTTTCATAAGCGCCGGGAAAATTAACCATATTGTGATATGATTAATTTGGAATTTATTATAGGTACCTATTAGAGGTCAATTTTTTGAGTCTTAAGAGGACGCTACACCAGCCATAATTTAAGCGTAAAAATGGTTTTGCGGGGGACAACTCTACAAGGCCAATATTCATTGTAGATTCACCAAATTTTCAGAATAAACAAAATAGAACTTTATCTATGTCGTAGCGTTTTTACTTTTTTGATAACTTAAACACAATCCAAGTTATTTAATCGGAAAGATTCATTAATTTTTGTTTTTTTCATTTGCTTATAAATAACTAACGAGTATTGATATCAAAAAAAGATAAACGCTACGACACAGATACAATTCTCTTTTATTTATTAAAAAAATTTGGTGAATCTACTATGAATATTAGCTTCGTAGAGTTGTCCCGCGCAAAGCAGTTTTTATTGTATCAAAATGCTGAAAATTAATTTTTATAATTATTATTATTCTCTGGACTCTGGTGGCGAACGGCTTAATTATTGTCGACCACTCCCCACTCCCCAGTCACCATCCTATATGCTATTTTTATAGACGTTGACAATTCCGGCGATACTAGGAAAGTATAATGGGCTTATGGCTGTTTCCGTCACCGCGTTTAACGAGTTTTGAGTCTTTAATGTTGTTGTAATAATTATAACAATTATTGTACTATTATCGAATAGTAACGGCACTAATAATTCAGTGTTAGATAGTATAGACGGTATACGAGCGTCCTATACTCCTATGTTCTTTTATTATTATACGAAATATACGCATATTTTGTAGTTTTGTCACCAATTTTTATTTAACTGGGTTGTGTTAATTTTAATAAAATGTCACCGAAAAAGACAAGATCGCTCTCTAATAAACGAGCTCGAATAGGTAAAAAAGGTAACCATAAAAAAATGAAGAATGTTCAGAAAGGTATTAGTATAAGTATACGGTAAGTACCTGCTAGTTGCTACTAATAAATAGTTTTAAATTTTAATATTATGTATATAATTCAAATATTAATTTTTATATAATTTTGTAAATTTATCAAAAAGAAAGTCGACCTCTGAGCATTTTAATAATGAAATAGAAACTACTCCGAAAATGTCTTTATTCCGTACCATATCGACCGAAAATGTAAGCCTGTCGACACAAAATCAAAATGTTCCATTTAGTACACCATCAAGCCCAGCTATTGAAATGCCGTCTGATGAAGCTGAAGTTATGGAACACAGCTTATGTATTGAATATGAAAATTCTAGTTTTGATGATACAATTTTAGGGTAGGTACCTAAATTATAATTTACAAGGTTGTATTTTAAAATATTTTACAAAATTCGTCAAAATCACAAAATTGTCAAAGTATTTTGAATTGTAAATTCATAAAAATAATTCTATTTATATCTATGATTTAAAACTTTGGTATAAGTTTGTTTATTAATTTTTTTGTTTTACGGCACAATAATTTTAAATAGGTTCTCGTACAAATATATATTTTTAAATTTACACAAACTCAAATCAGATTATTACCAATGTTATAAACTTTTTAAAAATTGTAATAGAGTAACTTTATTTCCCAATAAAAATCTAATAACCAAGTTCCGTAACTATATTTTATGAATTTTTAACTGAAAAATAGCTTACAACATTTAAAAAATTATCATGGCTATAAATAGCTCAAAAAGAGTCAAAATAGTTTGAACAGTGTAAGGAAGATGAAAAATATTAAAAATCCTTAGTCACAATTTTTTTGGAACGATTCTAGTTTAGCTATTGATTTTCATTTTTTTTTTCCAAATTGTGTGTTATAGTGTGCTTTATAAGAATGTAAAAAAAAGCCAAAACAAACTTAGTTTTGAAGTTATTGATCAGAAACTTCAAAAACTTCATTTTTTCATTACGTGCATTTTTTTAAAAAAAAAATACTTAGAATTGTATATTTTAAAATTTTTTTTTTTTCAAAGTGTACTTTTTAACGCTTAATATATTGGTAAAATCAAAACTTACCTAACATACTTACTTTTGAAGTTTTTGCACGTAAACATTGAAAAATACCATTTTAAAAATTCATAGTAAATAAATAATAGATACATGAAATTTTGATTGAATGTTTAAATTAGTATTTTCTATATACACCATACAAGTTTGAAAATATTTTGACTAGGTTTGAGCTATTTACCGACATTTTCCGTTTTCAATTTTAGATTCTGAGAGAAGCGATAAATGCATTGATTTTACAATGATGTGTGTTTTTTTTTTAAATTTTTTTTGTGTCTGTCGATTTCTCATGTAACGATTTTCTTATTTTATTGTAATTAAAAAACAAATGACTGTAGATAGTTGACAATTTCACTGAATGTGTATATTAGCATTTCCTATACACCATACAGTTGTGAAAATAATTTTACTTTTTTGAGCTATTTACGGATATTGTCAGTTTTCAATTTTTTTAGTTTTTTTTTCTATAAATATCAATAAAGTTTTATCTGTTGGGCCAAAAAGTGTAAAAATTTAATACAAGGCTTCTGGTATATTGTTACAATAGCAGTTGCAAAATATTAAAAATACATAGAAATAATTTTTTTTTATAAGCATTTAAAGATCGAATTTTAACAAAATTTATCAAATTTAAAATTTCATAATTATTTTGTAGTTAAAAATTTATAAAATGTTCAACTTTTATAGCTAAGGATTGAAAATTTAAAACAAGATTCCACGTAAATAGCTTATATATAAATTACACGATTCACCTTAATATCATATCAAATAATAAATACTTGTAATCTACTATACAGCAGAGCGACATCCACTTACCCACCTTTTTAAATTTTTTTTTTTCTATAATTGTCAATAACATTTAGCATAATCGATGCATTTATTCAATTATTAAAAAAAAGGTAATTTTTCACTTTTTACAGATCTCTTGAAGGACGTAGGATTGTGAATATAAGTCATTTATTTTCTCAGATTCAAAATAGCCGGCATGGAAAATTGGAATGCTCGTTTTTAGATATGCAATTTCTAACCGAGCACAGTAGAGGGTATAGCTCAACTTTTAAATTCCGATGCAAAATGTGTGGTATTACGTCGTTGTTCACATCGGAAAACGAACAAGACTGTAACTATTTGCCAATTAATAAAGCCTTAGTAAACGGCAGTATAGCTATTGGTACGGATTTCATGATATTATACGCGTCTTACCTACTCATTTTTTTAGCAACTTATTTTTGAAATATAAACTATTTGATTAGCTTAATATTTTATTGTTTTATCTAAAACTCTAAAACAAACTGTATGTAGGTAGTAAATACCCCGGGTTTTCCGTAAGCGAAAATTCAATAATTTTTATTGTACTATAGGAATTGGTCATGCACAGCTTACTGAACTTTCCTCCTCGGCTGACATTCCATTTTTGTCAACATTCGGGTATTTAAATACTTTGTCTTCGGTTAGTCAGTCAATTGAAGATACTGCTTTAGATGAAATTATTAAAGCTGGTATGGAAGAACGGCGATTGGCTATAGAATGTGGTAATGTGGACAAAGACGGTGTTCCTATGTGCACTGTTATTGCAGACGGCCAGTGGTCGAAAAGAAGTTATAAGACCAAATATAATGCGTTTTCAGGAGCAGTAAGATTGTATTTTTATGTTTATAGATAGTATTATTGTTATTATTTGTCATGTGTTTTTAGGCTACTATCATTGGTTTTAAAACTAAAAAGGTGTTATTTCTTGGTATAAGAAATAGCTATTGCTGCATTTGTCAACGAGCTTTAACCAAAAAAATAGAGCCCAGTAATCATCAATGCTTCTTAAATTGGAAAGCATCTTCAACGGCAATGGAAGCAGATACAATATTGGAAGGATTTTTGAATAGTATTAATATGCATGGTTTGAAATATAACAAACTGATAGGTATAATGGATATTTTTATTATAAATTAGAAACAACAACAATAATAATTT
The DNA here is from genome assembly GCA_949089665.1 of Macrosiphum euphorbiae. Classification (NCBI taxonomy): domain Eukaryota; kingdom Metazoa; phylum Arthropoda; class Insecta; order Hemiptera; family Aphididae; genus Macrosiphum; species Macrosiphum euphorbiae. Next base: position 104,001 of record CARXXK010001428.1, read on the forward strand.
GTCCTATACTTCTATAGGTGACGGTGATAGTTCCGTAACTAAGCGTTTAAATGAGGTATTGCCGTATGGAAATGATTTTAGAGTTAAGAAAATTGAATGTAAAAATCACCTACTCAGAAATTACACTACAAAGTTATCAGCAATTGCAAAACAGACGGACTATCCTATTTCAATTAGGAAGCATATTTTAACAAATATTGTTAGATTCCGCTCAGATATAACAAAGGCAACTAAACATTACATCAACTCTGATATACCATTTCAAACAAAGATTGCAGGTAGATAATAATTTTTTTACTTAATGAAATTGAATGTAAAATATAAATATATTATTACTTTTAAAATATATTATACATTTTGATTTCAGAACTCCGAAAAGATATTTCAAATAGTCCGTACCATAGATTAGGACAGCACAATAACTGTGCTGTTTATTTTTGTTCGGGGACAAAATCTGGCGAAATAAATCTTATTCCATTGGCAGAACAATCTAAAATGATGACAAGTATAAATAATGTTGTATACAGATTACTCACACACGCTGATAGTTTAATTGAAAATGTCGACAATAATCCATGTGAACAATTGAATAGTATAATTAACAAACATGTTGGTGGAAAACGTATTAATTATACACAAAAAAATAATTATAAAACCCGAGTGGAAGCTGCAATTTTATCGTATAATTCAAAAAATTATTTGAGAACTCTACATAAAAAAATGACAACCGCTAGTCCTGGTAAATTATAATTTATAACCATTCATAATATAATTTCTATTATAATTGTTTTCATAATAGTTTTCGCTTATTATTTATAATACTTTTATAGGTAAAACTGCTAAACGATACATGTCCAATATTGAAAGAATACGGAAAAACACTGTTATGAGAAGAAGAAAACTTTTTTGTGAAGGTGGAAAACGGAAAAAACCAATGATTAAGTATAGTGGTCCAGACGCAGATTATGGGCTCGCTGAACCATTAGATGGATTAATTAGTGACAACGATTTAAAGAAGAAAAAAAAAAATTTTTTAAAACAATTAAACGAAGTCAATAGAGAAGACTTAGAATATGTAACTAGAGAACAAAGTCTAAGTAATGATTGGCACAATGAAAGAAAAAAAAGGCTTACAGCATCAAATTTTGGTGAGATATGCAAGATGAGAAAAAATACCAGTTGTCGAAAAAAAGTATACAGCTTATTGTACAGACCAAACACAACGTGTAAACAAACAACTTATGGCATTCAAATGGAACCTTTAGCACGAGCTCACTTTGAAACTCTTTATAATGTGCATGTGCAAATATGTGGACTATTTTGTGACAAGGAATTCTCTTATTTAGCAGCAACTCCTGGTAACTGTTCTATTTCATAATTTTAAACTAATAATTTGTATGCAATATATTTGTTCTTCAGATGGATTGATCGGTGAAAATTCTATATTAGAAATTAAATGTCCATTTGCAGCGAAAGACAGTTTAAATGCAGTTGAAGCGGTAGAAATGAAAATGGTAATTAATATTACATATTATTATTATTTATTGTGTATGTGTATACATGAAATTAAATATTAATCCTAAAAAATGTTAAAAATGTTACTAAATGTATACATTTATAATATTGTTCAAAATCAGTTACAGTACTGCAGTATAGAAAACGGAGAACTAACACTTAAAAAAGACCACAAGTATTATTATCAAATTATAGGTCAATTACGAATAACAAATCGGAAGTTTTGTTATTTTGTGATATACACTCCGAATTGGACAAACACCCAAAAAATTGAGTATGATGACGTATTTTGGAGAACTAAGATGGTCGACAAATTAAAACTGTAAGAAATTTCTTTAACATTTTATTTAGTGGAAATTGAATAATTCAAACTAAAATATATTATCATTTCAGATTTTATTTAGAATGTTTACTGCCAGAAATTGTCGATCCACTGTATGGAAAACGATTTTTGACAAGTGATATTAGAGATCCTGACCACATTAAACACCAAATAAACAAAAAATAAAAATATACCTATATTAGTTTAATTTATGATCTAATAGTGTTAACATTATATCATAATATATGAATTATGTATACATGGTAGATAAATTAAAACATGGAATTTGCTCATTTTATTTAAATTAATAAATTGTGATTATAATAATGTTTTAAATACTATATATTAGTTTTAATTTGATATCCGAAAATCAAAATAGTCGATCCAGTTTTTAAACATTGTTTGATGATAACCGACATAATAATGGCCAAGTTGCCGAGGGTTATTTCTTAAATAAAAAAAAATGTATACCTATATTTGATTTATTTTTAAATGAAAGTAGGAAATATATTTCTATTCCAAAAGAATTTACAAATGATTACCAATAGGCAATACTGTATTTTTTATTTAATTTAATTTGAATATTTAATATTTCAATAGTATGCTATTAAAATAGTACCTAACGGTAATCGTATCTTTGTTGAAAGGTAGAATCTTAAAAATAATAATAGATAGCTTTTTTACGTACTACTGTATCATCTTTAAAAAGTACCCAAAAACTGTCATTTAAAAAGTATACCTATGTGCTAGCAGTATAACGTATAATCATATATTTAATTAATTAACCTACTACAAAACTAATACCTATTTAGATATTTAGGTAAGTAATATTAGTTTAGGTTACTGTTATAAAGTAGATATTATTTACTGTATTATATAATATATTTTGTATGGAGTAAGTATCTAATAATGCAATAAATATATGCCGAGAATAGGTATGCGCGAATATTACGACGGCAATACGTCATAATATACGTGCTTGCATTTTATATTTACGCGATCCGACACAGTCGAAGGTTGAGAAAATAATAAACATCGCTCCCGATTTAGTCCCGAATGAGCACAATCGTCGGCCGGTCGCCGACAACGAGTATTGGGCGTGGCTTAAACGTCGCGTGCTTGCGCATCGTGAAAACACTTAACAGCGCGTTCTCTCGGCCGTTCTATTCGTTTCGCTTTAGGTGTAGCGTCCTCTTAATAGAAATTTGCTACACTAAACCGGTTTAAAATTATCCCACGTTCTTGTAATAGGTAGTCAAAGTGTGTTTTCTCTAATAATCTTAAAGGAGTTACTAACGTTTAACATTTTACGTATACAATAACCCATTTCACTGTTATTTTACATATATTAATTTTTTTGATTTCATAGGTTGCGAGAATTGCGGCTGGAATGGCCATGGTACCGGCTCCTGCCAGAAAACGGCAGTGGAGGGAGCACGGGCCAAGGCCGCCAGGGCCGCAATTGCTGTTAGGAGGGCTGAAGCAGCAGTAGCAGCAGCAGTCACTAAGGCTGAAAGGCTTAATGCACAAGCTGCTGCTGCTGCTGCTGCTGCTGCGGCTGCAGCAACAGCAACAACAGCAACAACATCAACACCAGCAACAACATCAACACTAGCAACAACATCAACACCAGCAACAACATCAACACTAGCAACAACATCAACACCAGCAACAACATCAACAGTAGCAAAAAAAAAATCAGCAGCAACAAAACAAAAAAAAAAAATGTACAAAAATGAAAATAATAAACAACTAAAATAAAATTAAAAAAAACATAAATTATATGGATGTTTTTGTTTTCCGCTTGCCATTAAAAATATTCAATTGTTGGTTTTTGACTTGAGATTTAAATGCAACTTTGTGAATATGTCTATTGATTAATCTATAGTTAAATTTTAAGGTTATAAGTTAAAAGTTGCTTAATTGTTCATTTTTAATTACTCATATTTCTACATATTACAATATGACACAGGCACACAGCATTAGTTACATTTTTATTTTGTCCAGTTTAATAATTTCAGACGTTTATTTGAGGTATTTTTAAATTTTTGTAACTTTTCAACTTTCTGGTAGAAAAAATGCTCTGATCATAAGCTTCGATGCGCAGTGTATATTTTTGGAAGCAAATTGGATCTAGTTGGTACTTTTAGGGGGTCGAAATTGAAAATTCTCAGTGTTTTTAAAAATAATTGTAGAAAAAAAAATGAAAATTTATTTAAATGTTTGGTTATACCGTCTTCACTTGGATTGTATTTGAATAGTTAAATTTTTTTTTCTATATAAATGTTAATAAAAAATTATATTTAATTATTATAACATAATTATATTTATCCGGTCAAAAACCTTAAAAATGTAATATGTAAGTTATTTTATTATAGCTAAAATATTAACGATACATAGGCATAGTGTTTGAAAATGTCATGAAATTTAAAAAAAATGAAATATTTCAGTATTTTGATATATTTTTAAATAACTTTTATATTTACATATAATTGTCATAAATTACCTTCATAACTATATAGTACCTGTATGTATACTTAACCTTTGGTATTATACATTTAAAATGGTATTCAAAATTTTTAAATATTTTAATGTTTAAATGATACAAGTAGGTATACAATATTATACATGTTTATTGTATAAATACTGAATTCTGTCATTAGAATTTAGAACACTGAACATTGTGTTACAAAAATTAATAAAAGGTGTTTTTATTTGTGTAAAATAATTTCAAAGTGTCACGTTTTTGTGGAATATTTCATAGGTACTTCAAACACTACATAGGCACCATGGTTATTTCTTATAAGTAGGGTTAGGATGTTGTAGCATTTTGCATATTTTTTTAGTGAGTCCAAAAGATAGCTTAGTAAGATAAAAATCTGTTTCATATACTGGGAATTAAAAATGTGCTATTTTTATTTTGCATATTTTTGCATATTTTGAAGATTTTTTAAAAGTCATGATTATTTTAGCATTTTGGATTTTTAATGCATATTTTTGAGTTTATTTGTAAAAATTTTGGTTTTCAATCGCCGTAAATGTTCACCCAATGTTAAACGCCCGTGATATAGCGGACAAGAACAATTTTCATCTTATCTGTTTTCAGATATGCATTGCCAGATATTAATTGTTTGTGTTTATCGTAACTTGTCTTTATGTCTAAATAATCTATCGCTCATTGTTAGGACCGTTAGGTAACACTATACAAATTATGGCGTGACTGTGTGAGTGGAACATAAAATCGATAAGATAAATCGTATTTTATTGAACTAAATGTTTAAAATGTTTTTGTCATATTAGTACTGTGGTTCGCGTATAACGAGTTAGTCGACCAACGCGTGTTAAAGTCTTGTTTATTTTTTCTATTAATTTTATAAATTTTATCAATATGCCTAAACTTCCAGCATCTAATTCTACACGTTTAAAAATATACGTTTCCGAAAACGAGGGTGTTTTTTCTACCGATAACCAGATTCTTTTTTGTAAATTATGTGACATACGAGTAAACTCGCAAAAAAGATTCACGGTAAATCAACATTTAAAAACCGCCAAACATTTACGCGCAGTAAATCGTTTAAAAAACAAATGCGATTAAAACTAACCAAAATTTAGTGTCAAATGCAATTTGTGGAAAGCATTCAGTTTTTAACGAAGATATGTGTAAAATGATGTTATCTGCAAATATTCCATTGAGCAAATTAAATAAAAAATTTTTGTCTGAATTTTTAATAAAATATACTAACAAAGATATCCCGAATGAATCAACATTAAGAAAAAATTACGTCACGGATATTTATAAAAAAAAAAATAATAGTATTAAAAGGTACGTAAATAATAAAAATATCTGGATTTGCATTGATGAAACTACTGATGTAGAAGGTCGTTATGTGGCAAACGTTATCATTGGAACATTAGAAATTGATGCACCAGGCAAAACTTTTCTTTTTAATTCCGAAGTTCTTGATCAAACTAACCATTAAACAATTTGTAAATTATTTGATGAAACACTTTTTTTATGGCCAGAAGGAATAAAACGAGATAATGTATTGCTATTTGTTTCTGATGCAGCGCCGTACATGGTGAAAGCGGGAAAAGCATTGTCAGCTTTATACACAAAAATGATTCATATCACATGTGCAGTGCATAGAGTTTGCGAAGAAATTCGAAAAAATTTCCCAAAAATTGATTCACTGATTTCAAATGGAAAAAAAATATTTTTAAAAGCACTTTCAAGGGTATTGATTTTTAAAAATAATGCTCCTGGAATACCATTACCTCCTCAACCCATAATTACCAGATGGGGTACATGGTTAGAAGCTGCGACATATTACTGTGACAATTACAAAGCATTTTGCGAAGTTATAAATATGTTAAATGAAGAAGATGCAGTATCCATTGAACACGTAAAAAAACTTATTCAAGAACCAACATTAGAAGGTAATTTAATTTTTATAAAAACTCATTTTAGTTTTATCCCAAACAAAATTACGTTTTTGGAAAAACAAGACGTCTTATTGGCCGATTATATTTCGTCTTTTGAAGAAATTGTAAAAAAAATATCTGAGACACCTGGGAGTATAGGAAAATTAATCAATAATAAATTAAACACAGTTCTCAAGAAAAATGCTGCATATGGATTATTGAAAAATATAAAAGATATTATTTCCGGTACACGTGAATCAATTCCCAATATGGACCTAAATATAACAGTGACAGATATTCCATATTTCAAGTATGCTCCCGTGTCTTCAGTGGACGTCGAAAGAAGTTTTTCGACGTATAAAACTGTTTTAGCTGACAATCGACGAAGATTTACCTTCGAAAATTTTAAAAAGACGTTGATTATCCAATGCAATTCACATTTTAATGGTAAGTCAATTGAAAAAATTAATTTTAAAATAAAATAAATATCTTAAGTAAATAATTTATTCAATTTTGTTACAGAAAATGAATGAAATGTTTTTTCTTCAATTTTTTATTCATCGACATTTTTAAGATTGAATTCAATTTAATTTGGTTGGTAAGTCAGTTAAATTAAAAATGATGTTTTAAACGTTGTAAATATATTTTTGATTTTGTTCTGTTACAAAAAAAGAACAAAATCGACTATCAAAACCATCAAAAATTTAATATATAAATACTATTTTATTATTTTACTTATAATTTAAATATTTAGCACTTTAAAATTTTTTTAACCTCTCATTTTTTGAATAAACGTTTTTACATAATTTTTTTTTATAAATGCATATACCAACTTTTTTTGGAGCATATTTAAGTAATTTTTACAACATATCAGCATGTTTTTTAGGGAATATTTAATAGTTTTTTAGAGCATATAAATCCTAACCCTACTTATAAGCATTTAAAGTTCAAATTTTGTCAAAATGACAGTTAATTTGTAGTTCAAAACTTATAAAATATAAAATATATTATATAGCTAAGGCTAGACAATTTAATACAAGGTCTTTCATACAAGTAGTTCATACTTTTACCTAAAAATTATAGATAATTTATGAAAATTGGTATGCAAATACAATGTTCTTTCAAAAATGAATTCATTCTGGTAAGACATATATGAAATTTACTTCTTGCTTACTATAGTTGACAGTTTAACTTGATTAATATTTTTTTGAAAAAGTAACAATAATACGGGCAATGGGGGGGGGGGCTTCAACCCTTTAGCCCCCCCCTGCGGACGCCACTGGAGGACAATATAACTTAAATAGAATATTTTATTATGCAGCTTGTATTGGAGATAGGGAGTTTTTATTATTAAATAGTTAATGACAAATAAACAAAATATAATATATACAATTATACAAGGAATAAAGAATACTATAAATCAATTTAAAAATTACAATAGGTATTCTTATAAAATAATATTTTATCTAAGACAGATGTTCTAAATGGTTAAATTAAAATTAAGTAGGTATATCATGACTATATGAGTAAAACTAATATCAAAATAATGATTAATAACGCACGTCACTTGTAATTCCAAAACTAAATATTTATATAGGTACAAAACACATCATCCACCATGATAAACAAATACGACAATTTCAGGGAGATGACCAGAATTAGTATTTTCTTTACGAAAAGTAAAGTAAACAAACAGTATTGTGAGGACCAACCATTTACAAAGCCTTTCGCAATATACTGGACCAATAAATTATTTACCTGAAATAATTTAAACGATTTTAACTTAAAAATTTTAAATTTTAAATTTTAAACTAGTCAAGTAACAGTTTTAGAAGCACTTCTTAGACCTTAGTGTTGTATTCAAAGTTAAAATCTGTGGTCAATATTTGCACTATGCAGGTTTTATAAAGAATTTAGTGTTGTACAAAAACTGTTCAATTTGAAAATACTTATTAGTTATTACTATATTTAGAATTTACATTAAAATAGAACATTATTTTTCTGAAAATTAAATAAAATCAAAATATTCACATTGTACTGGTATGCATCATTATAGCCATATTTTGGCATTTATAAAGAGTTTATTTTTATTATTTTTTAAGTACTTATTGTGTTCTATATGTATTTTGATTTTATTTTCATATACCTAAGGTTTATGTTGTGCGTTTGTGACATAAATTCATAACTGTACATACTACATATATTGATTAATTACAATTGTTAAGTAGGTACAATTAATTTTTTTTACAACTTTTTCAAATTATACTGTCGTATATGCACTTTCCAGTGATATACCTCTATCGACACTTGAGCAACCAAGAGACCATAAATTAACCGGTTACAGTTTGGCTCTCCTAGACGTCGATATCGCTACCTTACTATTTAGACTTTCAATCTTCAACGACCATAAATTAATCGGTTTCAGATCAGATTGAAAGAATACAATTAACGTAGGACTACCTTCACCGTTTATACTTTAAATCGTCAACGACCATAAATTAATCGGTTTCAGATCGGATTTAAAGCGTACGTAGAATTGCGTGGCTACTCAAACAAAACAAATAATTTTCGGGTCGGAAACACCAGCGAGAACGGGACTTTCCGTGCCTGCGCGTCCGGTGGTGTTATATAGCAAAATAATTATTGCTGCCTCAGCACATCTTGCTTCATTGGCCTGACCTATGTTAATAATTCATAATAAAAATGTTCCCACCTATATTATATGTAATTATAGTGACGACTGTCTACATATACGACAATAACTTTTTACCATACGTTATGTATTTCTATAAAAAGTTACATTATTATGTGAATCATAAATATGTTCCGTTAACACTATACTATTCAAAATTAGCATCCATATCAATAAAATTGCATAAAGATAGTATAATTCACCACTAGATGGCACATAATTAAAACATCATATAGCAGGCATAAAATATCTTTAACTTAACTAGCATTTCCTTGGCTTAAAATGGAATTCAACAATTCAATAACAAAAAAATTACATTATATATTAGTCTAACACTTAGAAATAAAGAAAAAAAATGATAAACATCAACACACATTCAACACAAAACATGTAAAAATATTCTACTAACATGCACAGTCCAATATCACTAAAGATAAGACAGACAATAATTAAATGAAAATCTCATACAGTGTAAGTATAATTCATACTCTATTATATTTACACGAAATCATCATTAATAATTTTTGGAAGCCGCCAGCTACGGTGGCTAAAAATACGTACAACACAGAAATACAAATGCGTCATACCGGCATTAGTCACCTGGCGCTTTCGTTTACTAAGTACGGTTACTTAGAAAGCCCGGTGGTTCTTGGAATTTATCTCGTCGGGTAGTAAATTTTCCTGGCTTTTCGAATATCTATGTTAGGACCTTCGACTCCTTCCGGAACACTGCCGGAAAAATCAAAAACCACGCGCGCGTATACGTTTCGCGTCATACCGGCATTAGTCACCTGGCGCTTTCGTTTACTAAGTACGGTTACTTAGAAGGCCCGGTGGTTCTTGGAATTTATCTCGTCGGGTAGTAAATTTTCCTGGCTTTCCGAATATCTATGTTAGGACCTTCGACTCCTTCCGGAACACTGCCGGAAAAATCAAAAACCACGCGCGCGTATACGTTTCGTGCCCTACCGTCATTGTTCACCAGACGCGCGTATACGTTTCACGTCATACCGGCATTAGTCACCTGGCACTTTCGTTTACTAAGTACGGTTACTTAGAAAGCCCGGTGGTTCTTGGAATTTATCTCGTCGGGTAGTAAATTTTCCTGGCTTTCCGAATATCTATGTTAAGTCCTTCGACTCCTTCCGGAACACTGCCGGAAAAATCAAAAACCACGCGCGCGTATACGTTTCGCGTCATACCGGCATTAGTCACCTGGCGCTTTCGTTTACTAAGTACGGTTACTTAGAAAGCCCGGTGGTTCTTGGAATTTATCTCGTCGGGTAGTAAATTTTCCTGGCTTTCCGAATATCTATGTTAAGTCCTTCGACTCCTTCCGGAACACTGCCGGAAAAATCAAAAACCACGCGCGAGTATACGTTTCGCGTCATACCGGCATTAGTCACCTGGCGCTTTCGTTTACTAAGTACGGTTACTTAGAAAGCCCGGTGGTTCTTGGAATTTATCTCGTCGGGTAGTAAATTTTCCTGGCTTTCCGAATATCTATGTTAAGTCCTTCGACTCCTTCCGGAACACTGCCGGAAAAATCAAAAACCACGCGCGCGTATACGTTTCGCGTCATACCGGCATTAGTCCCCTGGCGCTTTCGTGCACTCATTGGTCATTTTATAATACTATAAAGGGTAGGTGACCTTATAATATTTCGTGACAAATCCTATACTGCTATCTTGCGGTTAGAAATAGAAGTAGAACATACAAATGGCAATATAAACGTTGTGCGCCTAGAAAATACCGTAATGCAACCGTGCATACAAGTTTTCTTATCACCAAAAATTGGTCACCTAGCTTTGGTCACCCAACTTCACACTCGTGTTTCTGTAAATATTACATCCGCCTATTCTTGAACCCTTCATCCTGAGCTATTGTTACGTACGGCCCTTCAGGGATCCAAAAGCTGTTGTACTTTTCCAATAAAATATAGTCAATTTAAATATAAAACAATTGTAATTTATTAAAACCAATAATTATTAATATAGTCGTGGTGAATTGTAATGCCGTGAATTGACTCGTTGTAGTAGTTGATAATCTCCGTGTAAGTTGTGTGTAATGGCTGGTGCATAAGCTGCTCGCTCGGTCTTGGCGGCTCTGGTACATCCAGTGTTGCCAGATGAAAATTAAATAAATCCCGAAATGTACATTCAAAAATCCTCAGATTTACTTAAAAATCCTTAAAATTTTTTTTCACTCGCTGCGCTCGATCATAATATAAGGGGCAAATCCAAACAATGGCACAAAACATGAACATCAACTTTTATTAAATCATCTTCGGTTAAAAAAAAAATTAACTGAAATATTTAAAACCATTTATTAATTAATTAATAAACAAAATATATTTGATTAACAACATTTATTTGATTAAAAAATGTAACATTAATATTCTGAACAATAGTTAATTACATACATCTTTTTTTAATTACTGAATATAAAATAATAACATAAAAATTGAATATTAAAAAAAAAGGAACTTCTTTGAACCAAAGGTGATAATAAAACAATGTATAAACAATTAACCATACATAACAAACAAGTTAAAGTGTGTTTGATAAGTTATAACAAATTAAAATAACAGTTCAACAAATTTAACAAAATATAAATAATAATTATATAAGTAATAAAAAATAATAGTCAAGAGTTAATTTTTGTACACCCTTTTTAACTGATAATGCAATAGTGAATAGATCAAAAGTAAAATTTTAAAAACCATAAGGAACTTCTTTGAACCCATTATAATGAGAAAAACAATGTATAAACAATAAAACATAACATTAATTAAACAGAAGTATAAAATATGATTAAACATATATAAATATAACAAATAAAACATTTTTAAATAAGTGAATCACAACAAATTTAACAAAATATAAATAATAATTATATAAGTAATAAAAAATAATAGTCAAGAGTTAATTTTTGTACACCTTTTTTAACTGATAATGCAATAGTGAATAGATCAAAAGTAAATTTAAAAAAAAACATAAGGAACCTCTTTGAACCCATTATAATGAGAAAAACAATTTATAAACAATAAAACATAACATTAATTAAACAGAAGTATAAAATATGATTAAACATATATAAATATAACAAATAAAACATTTTTAAATAAGTGAATCACAACAAATTTTACAAAATATAAATTAGGTTAGTATTTAAGTCCGAGATCAATTTTTTCATCTTATTTATACATATCACTATTGTGTTTTTTTAACATATTATTTGTGACACTAAAATCATAACAGGATTTTTGTTGATGATTTAAAATATTTTTGAAGTGTAATATACCTGACAATGAGCTAGTTGATAAACGGTTTCTTATCTTAGTTTTATTTAGATTAATAGCACTGAATAGTCGTTCTACACAAGCACTACTATGGGGTAAAATTAAAATATATGCAACAAATTTGTTGATAAGAAGAAAAAATTCTAATCCATCACAGTTAGTGGTATCTCGAACACTTTTCCAAAACTTACTTATGTCAACTTGTTCAAAATCAAAATCAAAATTTTTTAACTGACGCCACTCTCGATCAATATCATTTAGATTCAATTCTAAAATGTTTTCGAAATAATTAGCTGCCGGGGCAATGGACATGGTACTTTTTATTTCTTTAGGATTTAGAAATGATAAATATTTTAAGCACATTATTTGAGGGGAATGAAAAGGACATCGTTGGAAAATTTGTTTTGAACATTCAACATAAAAATTTAAACAATTTGTAAAAAATATTTTTTTCTCAGCACCTGATAATTTGCAATCTGTTTCAGATAAAAGATACACTTACCACCAACATAAATTTTATCATTTTTCAAAAAGTATTGTGGATTTCTATATTGAACTTTTTCCAAGTCAGTTATTTCGAGATAATTTGATTGCATGTAACAGTCTAATATGGTTTTATATGCTGATACCATTTTTGAGTATAAATGATAAATTTGCGGCTTTTCATGCTGGAACAACTTGTTAAGTGAAGTTAAAATTGGTAAAACAAAATCCAAAAAATTTAAAAAGAGTTCAAAAGTTGGATTTGATACACGTAAATATAAATCACTAGCTTTATTGTCAATCAGGTGTTCAGCTTGAAAATATAATTTAAGAGCTTTTAACTGTTCCAATATTCTTGTATTGCAATCATGTAAAGCCAGCCATCGAGTTTGTGACGGTTGCAGTAATTTATGAGGTTTAATTTCAAGAAAAGTTTGAAACTCTTTAAATTCCAGTTGGCGCTTGAAACTATACTTCATGTATGTATATACAGGGTGTATCTTATGTCATTGTACGCGGTGTTTTTTGACGATTACAGAACGATGATATGAAATTTCGTTAAAACGAAAAAAGACGTGTTTCTTTATTTTTAACAAGCAATTTTTTAAAACAATTTCAAAATTTTTAAACACACAGGTGTACCAATAGCAAAATCAACTTTTTTTTTCAAATGGGTTACCATTAACCAGTATATTTTTTAATGGATTCTGGTAAAGCTTTTTTTTCTGAACATTTTGGTAGTTGAATCGTCAATTTTGGTCGGCTAGTTTATTGACTATGGTCCTCCAAAGATAAGTAAAATATGCATTAATACTTTTAATTAAAATAATGGGTATAGGTTTAATTTACAAGCGCTAAGCAATTTTTTCTTATAACTACCATTTGATACACTACAATAGTACAATAGTTGAATCGGTAATCTAATGACACCCCCAAAAAAAAAAAAAAAAAAAATAACAAGCATAATTGTTTGTAAACATACTTCATTATTTTTATTTTAACATACAATCATAAAAATCAATATTATTATAATATCCAAAACTAAAAAGGATCGAAAGGGATGAATTACAACTCCTAAGTTCATACTTTGAATGTGATACCATTATAGGGAATCTATGGTTAAAATATCAAGTTTATACTTTATACCACTACGAAAAGAGCACCACAAAACATTCCACTTTTTTCGTTGCACATATTATTAATGGCAACAATCGAATACCATTTACCAATTTACCATAATTACCTTAGCCACCTACCTAATTAAGAATTCAAATTTATGATATTGTAAGAAAAGTAACTGTGATGAAAAAAATATAAAGTAATTAATTACGATTATAAAAATAAATTAAAATAATAATATTGATTTTTATGATCGTATGTTAAAATAAAAAAAATGAAGTATGTTTACAAAAAATTATGTTTGTTATTTTTTTTTTTTTTTTTTGAGGGTGCATTAGATTACCGATTCAACTATTGTAGTTTATCTAATGGTAGTTATAAGAAAAAATTGTTTAGCGCTTGTAAATTAAACCTATACCCATTATTTTAATTAAAAGTATTAATGCATATTTTACTAATCTTTGGAGGACCATAGTTAATAAACTAGCGAACCAAAATTGACGATTCGACTACCAAAATGTTCAGAAAAAAAAGCTTTACCAGAATCCATTAAAAAATATACTGGTTAATGGTAACCCATTTGAAAAAAAAAGTTGATTTTGCTATTGGTACACCTGTGTGTTTAAAAATTTTGAAATTGTTATAAAAAAATTGCTTGTTAAAAATAAAGAAACACGTCTTTTTTCATTTTAACGAAATTCCATATCATCATTCCGTAATCGTCAAAAAACCCCTCGTACAATGACATAAGATACACCCTGTATATTTCTAATAGTGTCTTCAATTTCATCTGGAATTTTTTGGCAGGCATATGATGCACACAAGGCTAAAGAATGACAGATACATTTCATCACAAACAAGTTGGAAATATCTTTCTCTAGAAGAGTTTTCACCGAATGATGTTGGCCAAACATTGTATTTGCACCATCAGAAGCGAATGCTATCAAATTTTTCTTGTATGGCACAGAATACTTAAGAAAAAAGTTAACGATTAATTCATAAATTCCTTGTGCAGTGCAGTTTTTAACTTCGACTAAACTTAAAAATTCATCCCTTACTTTATATTCATCATAATCCATTAATCTTACAACTATGGCCAGATGTTTTGTCGATAACTTATCAGTCGATTCGTCAATCAAAATTGAAAATTGCTGGTTACATATTTTTAAAATTAAACTCTCAAAACCAGTACATCCAATAACATTGGTGACAATGGCTGTGGCTTTTGTTCGGTTACATGACATTTTATTTATGACATTTGACTCTGGACTTAGTGATTTTATTAAACTTACTAAGTGATCGGAAGTTCGAAAGGCTATATTATGTTCCGTTATAAACATTGCTACTTTAATTTCAGCCTCTTTTACTTTTTTATCGGTAGTAATATTATTACTTACTTGTTGCATTTTATTAATAGGTATGGTATTTGCTACAGATTTTGCGTTACACACATGTTTGCCTGTTTTAGAATGTTTGGCAACTGCAGATAATCCACCAAGATAAGAATCGTTACAAAACATACAGTGGAAATATGTAGCTTCCTTTTTTACTAGAACGTAACCATTTAGAATAATTTGGATTTTTTTGCCAATCTACCCTGTAATTTTGTAAGTATGGTTTCTTTTTAGGCCATCCTTTCGTACTTCGTGTCGTTGAATCTTCATCATTTGATGACGACATTCTAATATTCTGTAAAACAATAAAAGTTAAATATTTATATGAACTAGGTTCACACTTCAAACTACATATTATGTCGATTTGACATTAAATAGTAATTGTAATGTTACTTTCAACTTACTTCTAATATGTTAGGTCTATGATTGCACTATTGAAAATTTCAGTTACCACTTGACGGCTTGGCGCCTTGGCATTTGCTTTGCACTTTGCAATTTGCCAGTTTGAAAATGATTAGTGAATAGTGAGATTACTGAATACTGATAAAGTAATAAGTGAAATATTTCAAATACTTATCAATTATCATTTATATTCTTATCAGTATAACTACTATTAATTACCTAGGAAGATATAATAATATACCCACCTTGAAAATTACAAATTTTAACCATATTTTATTCTATAAGAATTATATTATAATTTTTTTTTTTTGTGAAATAGTTTTTTATAAATTATAACCTAAGGGAACTTAAATCTTCAGATATCCTCAAAAGTATAAAATCTTCAAATTTATCCCTAAAACAAGTCAAAATCTCCAGAAATAGGAAAAATCTCTAAATATGGCAACACTGGGTACATCTAATGTGTATTGGGGCCCTGGCCTCTATATATTGGGATAAAGAAATAACACTTGGAGCGCTGATGGCTTATCAAAGATGTCCGCGCAAGTAGGATGATTATGATTTATGGTCTGTGTACTAGTGACTACTACACTGTGAATAGGTATTAAATTATTGTACTAGATTTTATTATTATTACATACCTATTTTATTTTAATAATATTTCAAAATGATATTAAGTCTACAAGACATATTCGTGTTTGTAAAGTGTACTATAAACTCCAGGAATTTAGTAGAAGGCGAGTGTGTCCTAAATAGTAATCAAATAATACTATGTGGAAAAATTATTACAGAAAACGTAAGTTTTGAAATAATAATTATAAAAACTGCTTTATATTGCTGTATTGCTGTTGTTATTCATAGAGTGCATGTATAGCTATAAAATGCTTAGTGCTTAAAACAACACAGCTTTCTGATATGCCACATGAAGTTAATGGTCAACTCAAAATATGCAATGGTGTTAATGAGTTGGCCAAAAAACTAGAAATTGATCACTTTGCTTGCTCTTGCCCTGCTGGTGCATCTGAATGTTGCAAACATGTAGTAGCTGTGCTTTTATACCTAAATAGGTACATTTCTTTTTAATTAAATGATAGCAAAAGTAAATTTTATAATATATTATATTTCTAATTAAACAAGTAGGTACTTTTGTATATTTTAGGACTCACATTGAAGATATTTCTTGCCTTTCGAGCACTGATGTGGCATGCCAATGGTCTAAGCTTAAACAACCATCATTAGAACAATATAAACCAGTTCCTCTAGAAGAGTTTTGTTGCATTAAGATAAAACAAAACAATCGGGTCCCTAGTTTAGAAGTAAACGGACCTTTAATTCTGTAAGTTGATTTTTTTTCATCACTTTTACATTCTTGAGATGGTAGTTTATATAAAATATATACTCTAAAATAAGAGTAAATATATATTTTTTCATGTTATTGACATTCTTATTTTAGTTAAAAATTCTCATAAATATGCTTTTTTCATATCACAATAATAAATTACCTAATAAACATAAGAGTGATATAAAACAAAATTTGAACTTGATCTATATTTACTATTTAGTATATTATGATTATTTGTTATTTTAATTAAATCACATTTTATTTACAGTGCAGAACTTTTATCAGCAGCTGGTGATTCGGCTTTACAACTTCACATTAAAGGCCGAAATTTAAAAAGATCATTAATTATTAATGAACCAGAGACAAATGATGTAGTAGAAATATTGAATCTGTCAAAACCACATTGTGTACTTGAGATTATTTATAATTATGGAGTTATTAACTTGGGTGATTGTTGTCAGAAAACTTTTTCAAAGCTATCACAATATGAACCAGACTACATCAGAATACGATCAAAAACAGACAAACATTTTTGGGATGATGTTAGACAGTATAGAATAACTGGCATCAGGTGTTATTCATTATACACATATAACATGAAACCTAGAACAGCGGAAGAATGGAATTCAAAAGCGTCTAAGTATTTTTGGCCTGTTAAAGTTTCTAATAAATTTGTACACCACGGAATTAAGTATGAAAATACAGCTAGAATTCTATATGAAAAAGAAACAGGTATACAAATTCTTCAATGTGGATGTATTACATGGCCAAATGAACCATGGTTGAGCTATTCGCCAGATGGTTTAATAACAAATGAATTTAATGTTCCTATAAAACTCATTGAAATTAAATGTCCTTTCAAAGGGAAAAGTATGAATTCCCAAGAGCTTATTGAAAACCTTAATTATATTAGTTATTCAGAAAACTCTTACCAGTTAAAAAAAAACATATGTATTATGGGCAAGTACAGCTAGGTATGGCTATGACAAATACCAATGATTGTGATTTCATTATTTATAGTTCCTATGAAGACAAAATTAAGACCATTAATGTTCCTATAGATATAGATTTTTGTAAAAGTTTGTTGTTAAATTTAAAAACTATTTATTATGAAAAAATGATACATGACATTTGTATAATAAAAAAATATATTTAAGTCATGTGTTCCTTTTTTTATTATATGCCAAACATAATATTATACATTAGGTACAGAAAATAGTTTATACAGTATTAAAAATAATTACTTATAGTTGTTCACAAATTTTTAATATTCTTAAG
The DNA here is from genome assembly GCA_949089665.1 of Macrosiphum euphorbiae. Lineage (NCBI taxonomy): Eukaryota > Metazoa > Arthropoda > Insecta > Hemiptera > Aphididae > Macrosiphum > Macrosiphum euphorbiae. The sequence continues at coordinate 122,271 of CARXXK010001428.1, forward strand.
AAGTATATAATAAAAATAGTAATTAAATTTATAATTTGAAATAATATTTAAACAATAAATTTATCTTCAGCAAATATAGGTTTACTTAAATTACAAATAGCACTAATAATGGTCATTATGTCATTGGCTAAATTTGCATGAGCCCACTGGAATTTATTTTGAAAAATTTTAAAGGTTTTGATTCGCTGATGAGCTGCACACGAGCACTTGCAATATTTCGAGAAAGTTTTTACACCTTAAAAAGGGAGGTCTTATGAGGATCAAATTATACTTATTGCAAGTATCATCAATTTGAAACCCTTTATCAACCATTATTGCATCATGTTTGTTCATTAATTGAACAATATTACTTTGTTTAAATATAACATTGTCAGAAGCTCTTCCTCCATAGGCTTTACTTATAAAGGTAATGAGACCTCCAGGAGATACTCCCAACATAAATTTTAGAGTATAGTTAGATTTGTAATTGCTATAAAGTTTAATACGGCACGAAAGGCACTTAGGTTTTTGAATTGTAATTTCAGTACAGTCTAATATTACTCTAACATTGGGAAAATCTTTAAAACAGTTTGGTAAATTTGATAAAATTTCATCATTACTAGGCCAGTAAATACAGTTTTTTAGAAGGCAACTTAGTAAAGGTATTGTCGATAAGAAAATTTGTCTGCAAGAAGAAACACTTATATTTTTAAAGAGAACAGCTAGTACAGCAAATGATAGGTCTTGTTTTAGTTTGGTGAATACTAATACAATACGTCCTTTAATGTCTAGGTTATGGGTTCTTTTATCAGGAAAATTTTTTGAAAAAAGTTCACATATTTTATTTAAGAGGATAAATGATGGAATACCAGTCATGGTGATTAATTTTGGTTGGGTATCAATCATGCTAAAAAATGATGTAAATATATCACCACTCATAACTTGCACCGCTGCATCTTTATACTCTGTCTGCAGTTCAGGTTCACAGAATATAGTGTTATGTTCTATAACAGGCAGATTTTCTGTTTCCAATTCAAGAACAGGATCTATTACCGTTTGTGCTAAGACAAAAAAAAAATTATACACTGCATTTTAATCAAAAAATTATAAATTTAAGTACTTTGTACTGCAAGACCTTTATCAAAATTTCTTTTCTTAGGAGCTGTTCTTTTCTTTGGAGAGGGCCTGGTCACAGTTGATTTGGGGAGATTTTGTGAAGGAATGGCATTTTTTTTTAATTGACGTTTTAATGTTTCTACACCTATTTAAAGTATGTACTACTATTAAATTACACATCTATATAAGTGTATTAGGTATACATTTCATACGAGTTATATGAAATACTAATTGGTTAACAAGTCAAAATAATATTATACCTGGAGGTGTTGGAAAAAAATCTTCATCTACGAAATGTTTAGAACAAATTCGAATTTTTTTTTCAGGGTTTCTTTCCCCATTCGAAGTTGTATTTCCCAAGCTCGTCTTCTATCAATTTATTCGATTGACCCATTCTTATTTGTCCACATAACTTTGATTTTATCAGCTTCGGGAATCCAATGAAAACTTATACTACTTTCAGTTGAGTAAAAGCTTTTACAACCATACACCGAGCAATACACATGGCTCTTCGACTTTACCTTGTTATGTCGGCATTCACCTAAAACACCTATACTTACATTCAATATGATTCATACAATATTAAATGTATGTACATCAAATATATTTGAACATTAAACATAGGTATAATTAATACCTATAAATAATAAAAATGACACGATACACTTACATATCAAAAAACGTTCATTTTTATTATATTATTTTACCTATCTATTGTATTAAATATTAATATGTACTCACTCATTTTTTAAATGTTAGACGTCAGAGGTCAGACGATAAAAATGAAAGGAAACAAATTAATAATGGCGAGAAGGCGAGATGCCGCGAAAAAAGAGAATCGATATGATGTAGGTACCAGCTAGTATTTAGTATTTACCAAATATGTTAACAATTTTATCTATCCTACTTGTACTAGTTGAGTTTTTTTCAACCAGAGAGCGTCTGATTGTTTGCGTTTCCCAATACGAAGGCGACGCCCTTTGAATTGAGCGGCGAGTGGCATATAGGCGCCCTTGGGAAGTTGTTGTGGTTTGAATCGTCTATTCTAGCTATGTCCACTTTTGGGTGCGGTCGACGAGGCCGCTTTCCACATAAGTGGTTCTTGTTATTATGAGCGTTTACATGAATTGCGTAATCCTATTACACCTCCCCACCAAAAAAAAGATTGTTAACCCTTAAGGGTTAAGAATCTTTAACAATCATAGTTAAGTTAATTAATCACAATAGTTGATTTACAATTTGACATACATTTGATTACAATTTGTTATAAAAGTTTACAATTTTGATATTACAGTGTAGACATTTACAATTTTTAATGTCATACATAATTATTATTGTTTACATATATTATATATTATATTTTTTTTTATATTATAAGCTATATATCGTGATTAGTAAGAATAAAAATGAATACATAAATTATTAAATAACTAGTGTTAGTAAGAAGGAGCAATAGTCCTTTTAAAACAAAAATAGTATTGTACCTGAAATTACAACATTAAAAGTGTAAGTACATAATATAATGTAAGTATTTCCCCTTGATTACAATAATAATTATTATCTTCCACCAATTAATTATTATACTAAATCTATATGAATAATTATTAAAACTGTCATACACATATGCAACCATACATTTTTGTTACTTAGGATAGTATATTATATAACTCGGGTCTCTAGTTCTTTCTATTATTTCTGCTAAATGTTTACATTCTCCTTTACAGTGATCATTTATAAAAAGTTCAAGATTTCTTGTTATTTTATTTAGAAATTTATGATCATAGCGGTTATTTAATCTTTTGTTCGCTTTTAATATATGCCAATTAAAACATACTGACTGCATCTTATTTTCTTTAAAGTTATAAATATGTACCTCTGTTTTTATTATGTTTTTTAATTCCTCAATGAATCTTAAATAATATAACATGTGTTAAATTATGTATTTACCATAACCATAAATATATATATAATTTATTTTCTAAAACTTATTTATTAACTATAATAATTCATTTATTCTGATTATAATTTTTTTTTATATTTCCTCGCTAACTTATATAAATATATGGGTCTCATTTTTGAAACCACATGATTAAATAGACATTTTGTTAAAATTACATCGGCAACTGGATCATGACAATACGTAATATTATGATTAGTATCACACATTAATCCATGTGTTTCTGATAGTCCTAACATTCTGCCGTTTTTATTCATTTTTCCTAAACACCCTGAATATAAAACTTCTTTAGTTTCTAAATTCGTTAGCTCTAAATTAAATTCATCATTATTTTTAATACATACTATATGCTGATATATTTAAAAATGCTAAAATACCCTTTATTCTTAACCATTTAATTAATGTTATATCCGTCATTCCATTCCAGAAAACCATTATTGGATCCCTATTGTCTATGTGCAAATATCTTTGAAAGTAAACCGTTGACAAGGTTGATTCCCCCTGGTGGTTTACACTTTTGTATAATTGGTCCAATAGTGGTGCAATCACGCTTGCCTTTTTCCCTCGGAATACTCGTTTGATTGTTTGCACGATTTTCTTAATATCGCATAGCCGGAATCTTCTTAACTTATCGTCTTTTGTAAGTATAAGAGGACTTCCTTCCAATTTCTTGGGCTGGTATTTTTCTAGACTCTTCGAAATCGCCCCGGATACCAATAATGTTTCTTCTTTACTAGCCGTAAAGAATTCGAAATCCACTATGAAAAAACGGATCTGTGAGCTAAAATAAAATGTATTACTTAAGGTCAGTAACACTATAATTTAATAATATTATTATACATTTATGATTTTATTTCTTGGAACTATATCGTTTATCAGTTGATCGCCACGCCTCTTATTATTAGTTGTTCTAACAGGCACGGCACTAGAATTTTTTTCCAGGGGGGGCAGAGTGGGGCAATTATTTTTTTTACATGGGCTAAAATTATTTCAACAAATGCTGAGGTTATTTAAATGAAATATAAATATTTTCGTATCATATAACATAATATAGCTATTAGCTATATAGTACATACGTTTTATATTGTATGCTCTAAACGTCTAAACATATAATATTTACAAACTTTTGAATAGTTAAAAATGTTTTAAGAATAATATCAAATATTTTTTTTGTTCCTTATGTAATATGTAAGAAAATGTTTAATCACAGACCTAAGACCTTCAACAACTATATTCATAATGATAACATGATATACAAAAATAATAATTTCTTTATGAGCTAAATATTGATTTTTTATACAATATCTGTTTATGCACCATACAGTAAATGATTGAAAATCTAATAATATTGAAAAAGTTAACAAAAATGTATACAATTGCACTGATATCAGTAGGAATACAATTTGTTTTAAATAAAAACTTTTGATTACCTACCTTATATTTAACTAGTACATTTTAAATTTTTAATTCAATACATTTTTAAATTGGTATTTGCATAGTAGTGTATGTATTGACTATAATTGAAGTACCTACTTTATATTTTTTGTTAAATTTTGGAGGTTAAAATAGTTCATATATGTATATATTAAAACATAGATACTTTAAGAAATCCTTTTTTATTAATTATCAAGTAATATGTGAAGTAATTACCATGACAAATAAGATTATAAAAATAACAAAATAAGAAAATTGAATTAATTATTTAATTATTTTAAATAAGAAATTTGTCATGCTAATTACTAAACTAATATAAGTAGGTAGGTACGAATACCAACTCCTTACACAATAGTATTGTGTTAATCAAGCATAAACATATTTAAAATAATAAGTCAACTAAAAATATTTTTAACTGTATACAACAAACATTAATTATATCGTACATATTTTTCAGTGGGGGGGCTGGCGAGGGGGCTGATCTGTTTTCTGGGGGGGCTAGAGCCCCACCTTGTCCCCCCTTGGCGCCGTGCCTGTGTTCTAACAACAAACCTAATTCTATACAAATGGGTCTGTTGTGATCCGGTCGTTCAACCACCGCGTGTACGAAGTTGCTTACATGAACCATAACTCTTTCTAAAACTAGTCTTGGAAAGGGGTGTGTCATGTCTTCATTCGCCCTCCTTAGATGTATTCTGAAACAGTGTAAGGTCACTGTTCCCCCATGATTTAATTGTGTGTGGCGTGCTGTTATTAACTCTACTATAAGTTTCTGAAAGAATTCTTTTGTTTGTAGTGTCTTTTGAACTGTACGAGAAGTAGGTGGTGAGTTCCTATTCATTTTATATTTCTTATCTATATGGGTATGTTTTAAATATTTGTTCTTCTTTTTAGTTCCTGAAATAATTAAAGTGACCTGTTATATAATTGTTACATCGTGATTATCTGTAAGTATTATTCTACGAATTATTTTATTATGCATGAATAATATTTATTTTATTACTTAGTGTTTATTATTTTTATTAATATGTTACGTATTTATTTTCGTTTTGTCTGTTCTATATTATTTTTATTCTATATATTTATTTTATTATTAATTAAATTTAAAGTAAATAATTCGTTATGACTAGCGACTACTTTTAATATATTTTTATTCTATCTATCTTGGCGATGGCGGTCCGGTGAATAATGTCTCTCTTATGTAATCGTTTGTGCCTGGTGTTCTATATCTAACTATTCTTCCTGGCATATCTCTTATCTGTCCATTAATAATATATTTGCATTTAATTAATATATATATTGCTATTATAAGTACGAGAGACAACGATGCTAGTAATATTGTTACATATAATAAATTACTGTGTATAAATTGATGTATTTGATTTTGTTCTCTTAAAAGTTCTTGGTTAATCATTTGTTATACCTCGTCTAAAGATTTGGATGCATCGTGTAAATCTGTGAATTGCATAGCTGGTCCCTTTTCCCATTTTTCATCTGTTTCAAATTTGTGTATATGTTCGGGTATTTTCTACAAAATATTATTCATGTAAGTTACAGGTGTGAAGTCTTTAAATTTTTTATTTTGAATTTCTTCCGTGGCAGTTAATACTGCGTCCCGTGCGCATATTAGCATTCTGGGGTCGGTCTCGGCACCGGTTATCATTTTAGCCTTCTGATTGGTCGTTTCTACTATCTATATAAAAATCTAATTTTCTTATCATATTATATCATATTATATTCTAGACTACTTGAGACATAATCTATATATAGAGTATGAGTAGGTATCATTTACCATTAAAAGGGTTTTGACTTTTTGTAGGAAGCTTTTTAACTAAAAAAATTCTTAAAATGTTTAAATTAGTGGAATTTAATAATAATTAATTTCGTTCTAATATGTTTTCTGAACAAGATATATGTAAATGGATTAGTATTCATAGTAAACAGACCAATACAAGCTGGTGTGTGAACAATAAATTGTCAAACAGTGAAAGTTCAAGATATGTTTGTAGGTAAGAAGTCAATACACACACACACACATATATACCAGCAGTATTTATACAATTATATATTATCTACCTATTTTGTTAAGTTAAAATAATTGGTATGGTATTTTAGAAAAGTTTATATGTGTCACCATAGTGGATTTAATAAAGTTAGTATTGACAACAACAAAAAAGGGAGATCAAAAAACACAGAATGCAAAGCTCAAATTGACATTAAAATTAAACTTAATACTAAGGACACAAGAAAAAAGGATAAATATATTAGAGTGAGTAGATACTATATATTCAACTTTCATCCATTTATTTTGCTTACTATAGTATAATTTATAATTTAAAATAATAGGATGGTTTACCAGCAGTTGTTATATTTGTGAATGAACATAACCATAATTTAGCTTCTGCTGAAGCTTTATCTTTTTTAAGACCTACCAATGAAGTTAGAATAATATATGTGTTGAAATATACAATTAATATGTAGTACATGTAGTCAGCCTTGACACGTGTGTACAATATAGTAACTAGTTATGTACGAGCATAAGACTCACTCCCTCACGGATGTAACATGACCTCGGTCATGCATATATATAGGGCCTTTGATGTATGTAATATTCACTTGCACAGACGCTGTCATACCGAGTGTACGCGGTGTGTGTGTATAGTCACAGTTTAATTGTCCAGTTGTACGTTATTATATATTATACTTATACATAATCATATTGTCGTGTTATTACTTATTATATTAATGCTAACATCATTAGTCCGTCAAGCTTCACTTTCAACAGGTTATGGGCCCAGTCAATAACCAAGACATACAGTCTAGTGGATTCGTGATCGAAGTATTTTTATATTTGTATTAACGCAGAAAACTACAACCAGTCGGAGATATCCTGGATTTCGGAAAACGGCGGAACAGTGTACATAGGTAAAGTTTTGTTATAAATTGTTATACAGGAAAGTATACGGGAATACATCGGTCATGGAAGACACGGTGAAGATAACAAAATTATGTGCGGAAAACTGGTCGTTATGGAAGTTCCAGATGAAGGTCATTTTAAATGCCTTGGAAGTAGGTGAGATAGTTTCAGGCGAATGGACGAAACCAGGTCTACCTATAAAAAAGTCGGCAGGAGAGACCGACGAGGATGCCAAAGCACGTTGGCAAAGGCATACAAACGCTTGGCAAAAAGCGGACGGTAAATGTCAGAAAATAATAGTTACCTCAGTGGACGATGGTCCATTACAATATTTGATTAACTGTGAGACTGCATTGGAAATGTGGGAGAAACTGCTGAGTATTTACGAGCAGAAGTCTGAGGCAAGTATACATTTGCTTCAACAACAATTTTTCAGTTATTCAAAGGAGTCGACAGATGACATGTCGACGCATATTTCTAAATTGGTCAATTTAGGAAGGAAACTGAGTGTAGCGGGTGAACCAGTTACGGATAACATGGTTATGACAAAAATACTAATGACACTACCAAAAGAATATAATCATTTTTACAGTGCTTGGGATTCAGTCCCAACGGGAAGTAAAAATATAAATAATTTGACTAGTCGATTGTTGATTGAAGAATCACGGGTTATCCAGATCAAAGGTGAAGTTGGTGAACAAGAGAAATCGAGTGCATTTCCGGCCAAATTTCAAAACAGATCTGATGGAAGAAACGGCAGTCGTAATTATGGAAAAGGTAAAAATCAATTTACGAATAAAAGTAATATTAAGTGTTATTACTGTGGTAAACTAGGTCATTATAAAAGAGACTGTAGAAATTTTCTACAAAAGGTACACGGTGGTAAAACCGGTACTATAGGTGCGAACTTGAACGCATTCGTAAGCGAGTCAAGTATAAATAATATTGCAACAGATGCGTGGGTACTAGACTCGGGCGCGTCGGATCATATGAGCGCAAATCGAGAGTGGTTTTCAAGTTATGAACCACTGGACAACACGCAACAAATCACGATAGGTGATGGGACGAATCTGTATGCAGCAGGTAGAGGTAATATTAATATATTATCATACGTAAATGGTAATTGGAATAAAAATTACATGGCAAACGTGTTGCACGTGCCAGGACTAAAATTTAATTTATTTTCGTGCGGAGCCGCGATGGATAAAGGTTTAGTATTGACGTCAGATAGTAAGACGTGTATGTTAACTAAACAGGGGAAACCCGTATGCTCAGGTAAGAGATGCGGAAGGTTGTTTGAGTTAAACATCAAGGTCGAAGTACCGACAAACGGGTACGCGACGGTAGCTGTCGAAAACAGGTTGTCTGTTTGGCACGAGCGCATGGCACATCAGAATTTACAGTACGTAAAAAGTTGTTTGGCGAAACACGAAATAGTATGTTCGGCCAAGGACGACGAATTCATGTGCAGCAGTTGTATAATAGGTAAACAAACTCGTAAATCATTTAGTAAAAGTAATACGGAGTATCACAATGTCGGTGATTTAATTCATGCAGACCTATGTGGACCAATGGAGGTAAGCTCTATAGGCGGTTCAAAATACTTTTTGTTATTCAAAGACGACTACTCGCATTATAGAACGGTATATTTTATTAAAAATAAATATGATGTTAAAAATATTTTTGAGACGTTCATAAAAAGTGTTGAAACAGAAACAGGTTCTAAGGTCAAAATATTACGAACGGATAATGGATTAGAATTCGTAAATAAAGAAATTACGGGTATTTTACAAAAACACGGGATTCGACATCAGTTAACAGTTCCCTACACACCACAGCAAAATGGAAAAGTGGAACGGGAAAATCGTACAATAGTAGAGTCAGCGAGGACAATGATTTGTGCGAAAAATTTGGATGTATCACTTTGGGCGGAGGCGGTAAACACGGCTGTTTACACGCTTAATCGAACAGGAACCAGTTCAGTTAAAAATAACTCACCATACGAGTTATATTACAAGGTAATGCCAGACATTAAACACTTACGAGTTTTTGGTACTGTCGTATATACACACATACCAAAGCAAAAACGTAAAAAGTGGGACCCTAAAAGTGAAAAAGGAATATTTGTTGGCTATTCGGATAACACGAAAGGTTATCGTGTGTATTATTCGAAAACAAATAGAATTTCAATGTCTAGAGATATTATATTCGAAAACGAAGGTAATAAATTGGAAAATATAATTGCAGACAAATTAGAATTCACAGATACTCAGACTCAAGTCAAGGGCGATCCGGTCAAGGTCGAATTGACGACGGTCGACAACAGGAGTGGCATGGTGCTACGTGATCGGAATACATTAAAAGCGCCGATCAGGTATAATGTGTCGTCGTTCGTCGCCAATCTCGTTGAACCACTAAATCGTGATGAAGCGATAGCTGGCCCACAGAAAAACGAGTGGGAGCACGCTATGAGTGATGAAATTAAATCACTACACAGAAACAACACTTGGTCACTAGTTAATTTGCCCCAGGGCAAGGTTGCGTTACGTAATGCATGGGTGTTCAAAACCAAATATAAAAGTGACGGTAATATCGATAAGTTTAAGGCCAGATTGGTCATTAAAGGTTGTTCACAGAAATACGGTATAGATTACCATGAAACATTTTCGCCAGTGGTCAGATACGAATCAATTAGGGCGATATTCGCAGTAGCAGCTGTGGAAAAATTAATACTACGACAATTCGACATCAAGACAGCATTTCTGTACGGAGAACTACAGGAAGAAATTTACATGGTACAACCACCAGGATACGAAGATGGATCGAATAAAGTATGTAAGCTTCAGCGTAGTTTATATGGCTTAAAACAAAGTCCAAGATGTTGGAATATACGCTTTAAGAACTTTTTGAATGCATTTGGTTTACAATGTACCGAAGCGGATGCATGTGTATTCAAAGCTGATAACAGCCAAATTATTCTTGCAATATTTGTTGACGATGGTTTAATCGCGGCAGATAATGAAGAGATAATAGAGGAACTTTTAACGAACTTGGAGAAAGAGTTTGAGGTTAAAAAAGGAAACTTAGATTATTTCCTAGGTATGCAGGTAAATATAAGGAAAAATGGTTCATTATTTGTGCATCAGACAAATTATGCATGTAGCATAATTAATAAATTTAATATGCTGGATGCCAAGGAACTTTCAATACCAATAGACAAATCACATACACTTGAACAAAAAGAAGATACGGAAATATTGAATGAAGATATTCCTTATAGGCAGGCAGTAGGTAGCTTACTGTTCTTATCACAGGTAACAAGACCAGATATAGCATATGCAGTAAACTTTGCTAGTCGTTACTTAGCAAAACCAACTAAAGCTCATTGGAACTTGGTAAAACGGATTATACGATATATCAAGCGAACATTTAATTATGGCTTGTACTTTAATAACAAAATAAAATTGTCATTAGAAATATTTAGCGATGCAGATTACGCAGGCGACATTCAGACACGACGTTTGACGTCAGGATTTCTATTCAGGTACGGGTCAAGCATAATTTCATGGACATCACAGAGACAACATTGTGTGTCGTTATCATCGACAGAGGCTGAATATATTTCGGCCAGTGAAGCTGTCAAAGGGATCTTGTGGATTACACGGTTGATAACAAGCTTATCAACAACAGGTGACAAACAACCAGTTTTATTTATAGATAATCATAGTGCTATACGTTTAGTTAAGAATCCGGAGTTTCATAAGAGGACAAAACATATAGACGTACGGTACCACTTCATACGGGAGAAATACGAAGAGGGACAATTCCAACTACAGTACATTGGAACAGAGGACCAGATTGCGGACATTCTAACCAAGCCTTTGGTTAAGGAACGATTCGAGAAGTTGCGGTCAGCCATAGGAGTGACTACAATTAAAGAGATTATTAATTGAGGGAGGGTGTTGAAATATACAATTAATATGTAGTACATGTAGTCAGCCTTGACACGTGTGTACAATATAGTAACTAGTTATGTACGAGCATAAGACTCACTCCCTCACGGATGTAACATGACCTCGGTCATGCATATATATAGGGCCTTTGATGTATGTAATATTCACTTGCACAGACGCTGTCATACCGAGTGTACGCGGTGTGTGTGTATAGTCACAGTTTAATTGTCCAGTTGTACGTTATTATATATTATACTTATACATAATCATATTGTCGTGTTATTACTTATTATATTAATGCTAACATCATTAGTCCGTCAAGCTTCACTTTCAACAATATGAAAATTATTTCAATGATGGTTTAGGTGAGTATTTATCTCCTCTATAATAAATAATAATTAAATAATAGCTATTTACCTGGAAGTTAATAGAATAATAAGTAATATAATATATTTTAACAGTACAATAAATACAATATCCTCAGATACAAAATATGTGCATACTACAAACATTTAACTATAAAAATTAATAATTAAATTCAACGAAATCAACATTTTTACATGTTATAATATTATATTACTTTAGGGAAAATTAGTTAAATATTTTGAAACAATAAAAAACTAAAATTTATGTACAATTACTCTGCCTCATATTACATAATAATTTAATTTAAAATTAGTTTTAAACTGTAATTTTAACACATTTCTCAAACAGCTGAGTGTTTGAGTTGTAAAGAAAGTAGGTAAATATTGGTATAATTTGTTAATGTTTGTGTGGGATGGTATTTTTGTATATGAATAACTATTACCCAAAAAACTGTATTGTAGTAATATTGAAAATGGTGTGGCAATTATTAAAAAAAAAATGTATTAAATTAATTTTATTTTTTCAAAATACAAACTTTTAAGTATATTATATCAATTAATGCATATAGGCATATCAGAGTCTATAAGTATCCATGAAACAAAATTGGAATTAGAGTATGGTATAAATTCTGAAGAACTAGCTGATGCTTCAATTAACCCTAAGTATAGGACCGTTCGTCATTGGTATGACACTTGGAAATTAAATAACCTCGGATCTTCTACTGAACTTAGTGTATTACAGGTATGCATAGTAATAATTATAAATTTCAATTTAATACTAGTAATAGCCATAATAAAAAAATTAGTTTGATTATTTAAACCTTAAAATAAAATATAGATCTGTAAAATAATATATTAATAATTTAAATTAAAACATTTAAAATAACAATATATGTTAAAGTGTGTCAAAGGTTAGGAGGTTTCCTTGAAGGAATAAGCATTGTTGACATCATAAATTTAAATTTCAACATATTATCTATAATTTATTGAATTTATCTAATATAATGGGTAAATATAAATTATAATATAAACATTTAATCATTAACTCTTGAAATAAATACATATCATTTTGACCAATTTAAAACATATATTTTTACAACATTTTCTTATATTATTATTACCTACCCATCTATAATTTTTCACAAAAGTCAAATATGTAATTTTACTCAATGTTTACATCATAAATTGATGTTAATATTGTTTGAATATAAAAATAAGTTTATATATTATTTTTTTAGTAGGTACATAATTTACATCCACTGTTATAATTAATATTATATATACTAATATTATAAATTTATTATAATTTCCCTAATCCCACTATATGTTTAACTTAAAGGGATCAGGTAAAAAATAATATTATATATAAAACTGAGAATTACCTAGCTCTCAAGTCTAATAATGTTAAATATACATGTGGAATGTGGATATATGATTATGTATGTATTATTATTCTGATTTAATAAATTATATAAAAAAATATAAATAGGTAAATGAATAAATACAAGTAACTTTATAATTTTATATTAATAAGTCTCCTTAACAATTTATTATGTTGTACCTTGTACCTATTATATTAATTAAATAAATTTGGGCAAGTGACCATAATACCATACCATATAATTCCATATTAATTTATATCACCACCTATTTTTAAATAATTTTTTTTTATATTGTTACCAAGTAAAAAGAATCTAATTAAATACATTAAATAATTAAATTAGGTACTTATTTTTTATTAAAAAAATTTTAAAAAATATTTCATTTTTAAAATTACCAATGGATAATGTACTTTTATAATCTATATCCTACAGTACCTAATACACTGTAAAACTGATATTAAATTTGTATTACTTAATTCTTAAATAAATATTTTGTAGAAACTTGAAGATAAGAAAACCGATTATGAAAAATGTGGAATAATTGTAAGGTTTAATGAAAATCCATTTGCTATACTAGTGGTCACTCCTATTATGCAAAGAGCTCATCAATTAGCTTTTTCTAAAGATATTGCTTTTGCAGACAGTACTGCGTCATGTGATACTCAGAGTCATTCTGTTACATTTATGCTAACATCATGTGATATTGGAGCTATTCCTCTGGGCATGTTTATAACAAAAGGACAAACAGTTGATGACTATAAGACTGCATTTTCATTACTGAAAGATTCAGTTCCTAATAGTTTTTATGGCCAAGGTTTTCCAAGACATTTGAAGCGCTCGGCCGAACAACGGGACAAGCGCCAGTCTCGGCATTATTGCGTTTATCGGTGGAATAACGGGGCACGGGTATAATTTATTGTATATGTTCACTATCGCATTGAAATTACAAAAAAATAGATTAAAAGGCAATATTAAGTTAAGTTTTAAGTCGTGGAACAACGTGACACGTGTCAAATTGTATCATATATTTATATAGTACCTAGTTATCTTATTGTTGCGAGCGGAAATCGTGTTATTACTATCAACGTTTTATATTTATATAAACATAATAAACATGCCTCTTGCATATTGAAATACGTAGTTGATCGATTTACTATTATGCAACCTGGAGAGCAAAGGAAATTAATTATTTGGTCTGACCGATGTGTAGGTCAGAATAATAATTGGCGTGTCTTAAACTTATACGCTCTTCTTGTTCAGTCTCGATATTTCTCTGAAATAAATCAAAAATTTTTATGTTCTGGGCATAGTTTTCTTCCCTGTGACAGAGACTTTGCCCTGATCGAAAAAAAAAAAAAAAATTCAAAGGTGTTCATTCCTGGAGATTGGAAGTATATTATCGCTGAGGCAAGGTTGAATAAGCCTTTTTTTGTCATCGAGATGCAACAAAATGATTTTAAAGATTTTACTCCAGTAGAGAAAGCACTGATAAGGAATACGAAAATGAAAATCACAGAAGGTATGTGGATGAAAGTGACTAGTGATGATCCCACAAACGTATATTTGAGGAGCAGTCATAACATACTGAGACCATGGAGTATTTTTCAAATATACGGGAGAAAAATAAACTTAGCTTCATTGTGCAACTTGCCAGAAATTTACACAGAAGTCATACCTATCTCAGAAGAGAAGAAGAAAGACTTAATTGATATGTGCGATTATTTGCCACAAGAAAAAAAACAATTTTATCAGGACTTACTAAACTTTTGATGGTTTATTATTTATATAAGTTTAAATCAAAAAGATAAAAAATATTTTACATGACAGTTTCATTTTGTATACTTAATTTTTCCTTTTAATATTATACTCAAGTTTGTCAAAAATAAAAAGAAGAATAAAATAACATAAATATTAAGTGAAACATTTTTTTTAAAAATTTAATATTATAAATCATATATTTTAAATTTTAAATGTATAAACAATAAAATTAAATAATAATATTTTTGCGTATTATGTTTCATTTTCGTATTTATACTTTAACATAAATATTATATTTTGTCTGATTAGTAGACTCAATGGATATTATTACATTAAGGTAAGTTGATTAAGAGAAGACGGATGGAACAACGAGCTACGTGCAATGTTCAACCAACACGGACAGAAATGGTCCGTAATATTTTAAACGCGTCTACTGTAAAATGCGCTCAGTGGCGCTTGTCCCGTTGTTCGGCCGAGCGCTTCATTTTATAATTGATGATAGCGAGGCAGAAAGACAAGCACTAAAATCAATTTGGCCACAATCAAATATTTTGCTTTGTAGGTTCCATGTATTACAGTCAGTTTGGAGATGGTTATGGGATGTAAAACATAATATCAAAAATGAACACAGAAAATTGTTATTTAAATTATTTCAAAGTATTTTAATTGCACCTGATTATAATAGTGCTCATAATGCCTATACTACTGCTATTGGCAAAACAAACACTATAAATAATAGTATAAGTGATGAAATTATACCTCTTAAGTATGAAAAATGGGTGAAATATATGAATAATTATTGGGCGAGGAAAGAATTATGGTGTCTAGCTTTTAGAGATGCTACTGTCCATGGTTATCAGACCAATAATTTTAGTGAAGTTAATGTACGGATTTTTAAAGACATAGTACTCTCTAGAAATAAGGCATATAATGCCATTGCACTGGTGGATTTTATTTGTACTGGCCTTGAAGATTACTACTTAAGACGTTTAAGGACTTTTGTTAATGGTAGAAATGACACAGCTCGATTGCTTTTTGAAGATCAAATAAAAAGAGCTGTTAATATTAATAAAGATTCAATAGAAAAATTGCCTAACAATATATTTAAAGCACCATCAGGGTCCGATTGTGGTTATTATGAAGTAGATGTTACTCATGGATTTTGTTCTTGTTCCAAAGGAAACTTGGGAGCTTTTTGCAAGCATCAGGCAGCAGTATACCATCACTTTAACAGGGCCATGCCTAATTTACCAGCTATTACTGTCGATTCTCGCTATATGCTAGCTAAATTAGCTTTTGGAGAGATTGTACCTGAAATAGCATTTTATAAGCCACTTCATCTTGAAAAAAATAATTGTCAATCTAGTGAAGAAACAACAGAAATTGTTGAAGATAATGTATTATCATCTCCAATAAGAAATACTATAGTTGAAACTGATGATCATCTTGATAATCATAATATTGATCAACAGTCGGATGAATATGTTAACCAGATTCAAGAATTAATTAAAACAAATTTTGAAAAATTTAAAAGTAATACTTCAGTTTCTGTACTCTCTAAATGTTTAGATCGTTTGAAGAAAGTTAAGTCGATTGCTACTTGGGAATCATTTTTGAGTACTGCTGGTAGTACTATATCACTAAGACATCGATCTCGTGCAACTATTCATGTACAGCCTACTACCATAAGTAGAAGAAAGCCAGGTGTCACAAGAGGTAGTAAACGTTTATTAGTAGGACGACCAGTGAAAACAGACAATAACAAAAGAAATGTAATAAAAAGAAAAAGAAATTTAGCCGAAAATGTGAGGAAAAATGTCCCAAATGCCAAAGGTCATTGATTGCTATTACTAGTATCAACCTATTATGTATTTACTATTTTCATCAAATTTTATAAAGCATATTTTTTATTATTATTATATACATATTTTATAATTACTATACTTAGGTACTTTATATAATTATTATAATTACTTTTTCTGTATTTTTTTTTTTTTTGTCTGTGTATTTATATTTTTAATAATAATAATAATACCAATATTTGCTCTAAAAATGCTCTAAAATATTATAATTACATAAAATGTAAAACTGCCAAGTTGAATTTTCCATTAATTTTTTATTATTATAAGTAATATTTATTACCCTAATTTCTAAGAATATTGTACCTTACTGTTAAATATTACATATGTCCTATGTTATTAACTTCCAGTTAAATAACTATTACCTACTTAATTATTATTCATTATAGAGGAGATAAATATTTATCTAAAGTCATTGAAATAATTGTCATATTTAATTCTAACTTCAGTAATAGGTCTTAAAAATATAAATCTACAGTAAGCAAAGTAAATGGATGAAAGTTGAATATATAGTAGGTATATAAAAAAATAAAAATATATTTTTCTCAGTTCAGAATCTAATAACTGAATTAAGTTTTTTAATGACTTAGCAGATTGGACAAGTGAAACTCATCTACTTACTCTAATATATTTATCCTTTTTTTGTGTTTTTTAACTGTTTTTTAGTATTTAATTTTGGTATTCTGTGTTCTAGCATCTTCCTTTTTAGTTATTCACAATAAACTTATTATTATTATTATTATTTTATTCACTGTAAACTTTTATAAAACAAATAACAAATAGCAATTATTTTTCACTGTTTGACAACTAATTGTTCATAACATAATATGCTCTAAGCACTAACTTTATTCAGACTTTATTAATTTGTTACTACTTTATTAAGTATAATACTACTGGTATAAAAAAATGTTGGTTTAACTAGGTATAGAATAATGTATTTATCCTTTTTTGTACCTATGTCTCAAGTAAAACATATTTGAATGCTAATATGAATACTAAATACTAAATACTAATACCATTTACATATATCTTGTTCAGAAAACATATTAGAACGAAATTTAACTAGTCTAGATATATGCATTAATTAATATAATATACTTAAAAGCAGAGACGGATTTACACAATTGCCGCCCCTAGGCAAATATTTTTTTGCCGCCCCATTAAACTTATCAACGAGAAAACGTATTTTCAAATACTTATTTAACATAAGTACTAAAAAAATAAATCATAAAGACTGATACTAAACAATAATTAATAGCGGTTATGTTAATAAACTGTTCTAATCAAGTAAATAGTATAACAATACAATATTTATTAAAATATAATATATCACCATTTTTTTGAATGAATTTGCTGTACCAATCAAATATAATTATAATATAGATAATATAATTAAGTTCCTTCAAAAAATTAATGTTTTTAATCAAATTTTAACTATAGTATTATAAAAAAACAAAAGCAACTAATCAAACTTAAAAATTCGTACTTACGTATTATTATACAACATATAAAAATAATGTAAAAAAATAATGTAAAAAAATAAACTATTTCATTTGTTTGCGTCTTGCTTTTTTTTCCGCAAAATTTTGAATTGTCTTCAAATTGTATTTCTTGTGTCATTTCACTTTCAATCGACAAAATCGCCAAGGAGTTTAATTTTTCTTTTCCTAATTTTGAACGTAAATAAGTTTTTATCCGCTTCAAAGAAGAAAATGATCTTTCCGCAGTACAATTAGTGGCAGGTGTTGAAATATAAATTCTCAAAATTATTTCTATGTTTGGAAACACCGACTTTAAGTCATTTTTATAAATTATTTCCAATAGTTTTAATGCAGTGAATTTTTCTTCATTATACTTGGAAATTAAAAGAGATCGAAAATGTAATAGTTCGTGCTCAAACTCTTCATAATCTATATCAGTTTTATAAATTTTACAAAGTTTTTTAGCTTTTTCTGATATTTCATTTTGTTTCATGTTTTTAAGTGTGTTTATAAAAGAAAAAGGTTCACAAAAATATTTATAGGCTTCACGTCTTTTTTGAAGCTCATTATTTAATTTATCTATTATTGTTAAATATGTATTGATTCTAAAATGATTTCTTCCTGTTAACTGAACATCGTCTTGTCTTGATTCATCATATGGAATTGTTCTTTTCTTTTTTATTGAAATTGTTGTTTTATATTCTTTGATTTGAGCTCTTAAAATTGCCTTTTTCTCAAATTCATCAAAATTATCTCTCTGAGATAATATTAAATTTATTAGTGAATCGTACAACTCCAAAACTACTGTAATATCTATTTCAACACTTTGAAGTTTTTTACTTACAGCATTTAGTCTGTTTAATATAAATCCCCAAAATATAGCCATAAACGTTGTCTCGAGTTTTTCAAACTTCTTGCGCAATCCAGAGGCTTCATTTCGAGTTTCAGCTGGTTCACTATTGTCATTTTCAAGTAAACTTAAAGTTTTTAATATCTCATCCCATGAATCATTTAAACTCACACAAGCATCATCTCTTGATGACCATCGAGTTCCTGAAAGACGTTTTAGTGTTTTTGATTCAGACTTTAAATTAAACATTAAAATTTTCCATCTGTGAGTAGATCCGGAAAAAAATGTATAAAGATGTTGAACGTGGAGAAAAAGTTGAGCAGCTTCATTAGAACATTGCACAGCATGAGTACCAACTAAATTTAATGAATGCGCCGCACATGGTATATATACAGCAAGGTTATTTAATTCTTTTATTTTTGCCTGTAATCCGTTATAACGTCCAGACATATTATTAGCAGTATCGTAAGCCTGGCCTCTGAAATCATTTATACTAATATCAAGGCTTTCCAACGTATCTAAAACGGCTTTTTTCATATCGTTAGCTTTATGTCCACAACTAGGTATAAATTGAATGAAACGCTCAACAGGAATACCTTCATACACATATCGTACAATAAAAGACAGTTGATCTATATGTGTTATATCAGGTGTGGAATCAATAATTAATGAAAAATAT
The DNA here is from genome assembly GCA_949089665.1 of Macrosiphum euphorbiae. Classification (NCBI taxonomy): domain Eukaryota; kingdom Metazoa; phylum Arthropoda; class Insecta; order Hemiptera; family Aphididae; genus Macrosiphum; species Macrosiphum euphorbiae. The sequence goes on from CARXXK010001428.1 coordinate 142,001, forward strand.
TTACATTTTTTAATCTGATCAACAATTGTATGGATTATTTTATTTGCCATAAGTTGCATAATATCTTCATAAATTGTCGATGATAAATACGATGTATGACCACTGCCCGGATTTCCATATCGTGAAATATGTTGAGCTAAAAATGGATCAAATTGTGCCACAAGCTCAATTGCCATTAAAAAATTTCCATTGTGGACTGAACCAATAACTTCATTTTGACCTCTAAATGGAAGTCCACGCGACGATAATGATTTTATAACGGCTACAACTCTTCGTAAAATATTTTTCCAGTAAGATATCTCATCTTCAAGTTGTGAAAAAAGCTTTTTATCAATACGATCACTAAGATTTGCCCTAGTTTTCATTGTTATAAGGGATTGTATATGATTTGTAGAACATTCGTGTTGCTTAAAACGAGATTGTGCGTTTTTCCAATCATTAAAACCTTGCGTTGATAAATAGGATTCATCGTTACGACTTGAAAAGAAAAAACATGGTCCACAAAATGCTTTACCTGTGCTTTCAGAGTAGACTAACCAAAATCTCTCGATTTTTTCACCATTTGGTAATAAACGTTCAAACATATTTTTGGTCATACATCTAGATTCTAATTTAGAGTTTATAAAATCACAATTTTTGTATATATTAACATCAAAACCATTTATAGAAAAATAATCACGCGCATGTTCGTTGACAGTCCAAAATATTTTATTAAAAGAAAAAGATGATTCAAGAATATAACATGATTCAGGAGTGCTAATTGTTCCGTGAATAATTTCTTTTGTCGTCAAATTGGGAGTTTCGGGTTCAGAATTACTTGTTATCACACTTATTTCCACATTATCAGTAGGTATTAATTTATTAATTTCCTCTGCCGTTAAATTAGGAAATTCAGATTCAGAAGAACTTATAACATTATTTATTTCCACACCATCAGTAGGTATTACGTCATTGCTTTGATCTAATACAGTACTACTCGAATGTCTCGAATTCACATTTGTTTGATTTGCATCGTCAATATTTTTAACAAATAAAAATTTATCCAGTTTTATGGTTTGATTTATAGCTTTTTTTTCTCTTTCTTCCTTTTCTCTTGCTGCTTTTTTATATTGTGCTCCGCTCAATCTCTTTCTATGCATTTTTATACCGATAAAAATCAAATTTGAATGATGAAAATATTTACCTATAACACACCGCGTAGGGAATAAAAAAAATCAACAAGTGTTTTATACTTTTATTTAATGGGCTTGTAAAAATTAATAAACCAAGAATTTGAAATTCCAAATAAGAACTAATGCATACGAATATTCATAAAAATAAAATTCAGTTTTGCAAGCCTTAGCACTAATTTATCGCTATAATATTATAGTGTTTATAAAATATAGTGTTTACTTACCAGTAATTTAAGTAGTATACTAATAAGTAATAACCGAATATGTCTATCCGCCTTGAATGTTGTGTTGAAAATAACCTATTTTCTACTCGGCCGCCCTCTATTTAATAGTCCCGAAGAAAAATAAACAATTATTACATAATTTTATCTTTTGGATAGAAAAAGTTTTATTTTTGTACACATAATGCATAGTACGAACGAGTATATTATTATATAAAAATATTCACAGTGACTGGTTTATAATTAGACTATCGTTCCAATACGAATCGCGATCGTCACCCGTATTCGTATTAAATATATCATATCTGTATGTATTGTGCGTGTAGTGTGTGTACGCCGTGCGATCAAACGAACCACGAGCTATTATTAATAATTATTACGATTTAGCAAAAAAACAAAATAACGAAATATTCAAATATGTTATCTATGTTTAGTATTTAGATAATAGATCTACGTTCCGGCAGTCGTTCGATAATTTACTTGGACGTTTATTGTTATGTATTATAAAATAAAGAAGAAATTATATTAACAAGAATATTATTATACTTAAATATTGAACATTTTTTTTCCATCCTTCATAGTAATCACCGTACATTAGAAAATCAAAAAAAAACCTAGAATATTCTCAATAAAATATTGGCCTAAAATTGCCGCCCCTAAAAATTTGCCGCCCTAGGCAACTGCCTACTTTGCCTGACGCTAAATCCGCCACTGCTTAAAAGTTTGTATTTTGAAAAAATAAAATTAATTTAATACATTTTTTTTTAATAATTGGCACACCATTTTCAATATTACTACAATACAGTTTTTTGGGTAATAGTTATTCATATACAAAAATACCATCCCACACAAACATTAACAAATTATACCAATATTTACCTACTTTCTTTACAACTCAAACACTCAGCTGTTTGGGAAATGTGTTAAAATTACAGTTTAAAACTAATTTTAAATTAAATTATTATGTAATATGAGGCAGAGTAATTGTACATAAATTTTAGTTTTTTATTGTTTCAAAATATTTAACTAATTTTCCCTAAAGTAATATAATATTATAACATGTAAAAATGTTGATTTCGTTGAATTTAATTATTAATTTTTATAGTTAAATGTTTGTAGTATGCACATATTTTGTATCTGAGGATATTGTATTTATTGTACTGTTAAAATATATTATATTACTTATTATTCTATTAACTTCCAGGTAAATAGCTATTATTTAATTATTATTTATTATAGAGGAGATAAATACTCACCTAAACCATCATTGAAATAATTTTCATATATTATTCTAACTTCATTGGTAGGTCTTAAAAAAGATAAAGCTTCAGCAGAAGCTAAATTATGGTTATGTTCATTCACAAATATAACAACTGCTGGTAAACCATCCTATTATTTTAAATTATAAATTATGCTATAGTAAGCAAAATAAATGGATGAAAGTTGAATATATAGTATCTACTCACTCTAATATATTTATCCTTTTTTCTTGTGTCCTTAGTATTAAGTTTAATTTTAATGTCAATTTGAGCTTTGCATTCTGTGTTTTTTGATCTCCCTTTTTTGTTGTTGTCAATACTAACTTTATTAAATCCACTATGGTGACACATATAAACTTTTCTAAAATACCATACCAATTATTTTAACTTAACAAAATAGGTAGATAATATATAATTGTATAAATACTGCTGGTATATATGTGTGTGTGTGTGTGTATTGACTTCTTACCTACAAACATATCTTGAACTTTCACTGTTTGACAATTTATTGTTCACACACCAGCTTGTATTGGTCTGTTTACTATGAATACTAATCCATTTACATATATCTTGTTCAGAAAACATATTAGAACGAAATTAATTATTATTAAATTCCACTAATTTAAACATTTTAAGAATTTTTTTAGTTAAAAAGCTTCCTACAAAAAGTCAAAACCCTTTTAATGGTAAATGATACCTACTCATACTCTATATATAGATTATGTCTCAAGTAGTCTAGAATATAATATGATATAATATGATAAGAAAATTAGATTTTTATATAGATAGTAGAAACGACCAATCAGAAGGCTAAAATGATAACCGGTGCCGAGACCGACCCCAGAATGCTAATATGCGTCCCGTGCAAATACTTGGCAACTGATGTCTTTTATAGTTATTTCTCCTGCTTCATTTGTTTCTGTTATGAATGGATCTATTAGGTTGGTGCAACTTATTGTTAGTGTTTCTTTTCCTGCATGAATCCATGTATTTTTATTTTGCAATTTTTGATATATGCTTCTCTTTAAATTAATTTTCTTTACCGTACATAACTCAGGATTAGAATATGTGTCAGATTTTATGAAGTTTTGCACTTCGCATGGTTGGCGTTCGTTGTTATCCTGTATAGGTTGTGGTGTTTTACATATTCTATATATTGAAGTTTCCTTACATTCGTTTAATTGTTGATCTGTGTATGTAGTAAACTTTTTATATCCTCTGGTAACAGCAATATTATTGTAAGTAAAGTAAATCATGTACCACCCACTAGAATTATCTTGCTTATGACGCATTGGTATTAATATTAACCTATATAATGTAAGTTCAGTGTCTAAAATTAATGGTATTACTATATCAAATACTAATTTGTTGTCTGTATAGTAGATTCTTATTTTTGTAATTTTTTGAAATTCATTTAGTTCCCATCTCCTTGTTCAAATCGGAATACTCTATATTTTCTTTATAGTTTGTTCTATTGTTTTTAATGTTGATGCTAGTTCTTGCGGTGTCATAAGACTTGGATGTATCATTCCTTCTCTAGGGGCAGTTACTATTTGTCCTAAAGTTTCTGTTTCGTAGGAATATTGATTTGTAATTATTGTATATAAATTATGTATTTCATTTTTCATTAGTAAATCTAATAAATCGTTTGTTTTGTTCTGTATTTTTGACATTTTTTCATAGAGTTGTTGCTCCTTTTCCGTAATATTATTGTATAGTTGTTCGGTTTGATTTAATGTGTTACCAATATTTCTTATTGTTGATTTTACTACAGTAGTTTGGGTTTCCATTATATGAAATATGTTAGTTCCTGATTCTTCTGTTTTTTTTTATAGCTTCTTGTGTTTTCTTAGTGCATTTATCATCACATACGCCAAATAATGTATGCATAGTGTTACTTATTATATTTATTAATCCTCTTTTCTTTCTTCGTTTATCTTCCTGTATAATACTTCCTAGTGACATATACATACGTTCTTTTTGTTTAGTTATTTCATTATATAAATCTGTAATTACTATTTGATATTTTCCACATTGATCTTGGTGTTTCTGGTCAGTACACATATTTGTTATATATTTTAATTTTTCCCCCAATAACTCATATTTCATGTTATATTCTTTTAATGAGAAAAACGTTACCAGGCTGTATTGAGCCCCTATTAATCTAACTGGTCCCAAATTTTCATATTGTATTCCCCTGCCACTCCCATAAGGCTTTTATGAAAAGTACTCTGATGTATTTATTTCGTCAGATTCGACAGTATTGACTAGAAAACACGTCACCATCACCAATCTAAAAGTATAAATTATATTCATATTAAATTAAACTATCTTATTATATTCTTATATAATTAAAACCATTATATTTTATCATACGTGTTTTTTTTTTTAAATAGATTTGTTATAAATGAATCCATCGAAAAATTCTGACTATCAAACAAAAGAAGAAAACTGCCGAAGAAATGTTCTTCGTAATTGTGTGTATTTTATGAATAACTATAATGCATACATTTTTGTTATTATATTCTATTTTTATTATATATATATATATTTTAATGAGAGGACGTCCTGATATTACGTTAGAAGTTGAATGGCCAGAAGGATTCACACCTCCTCCTGACGACGTGGTTCGGGCTGCCCTAATGAGCGACGGCGAGGAAAACGGATCTGTATCTGATACTGATTCTGAATAATTCAGAATGTGCGGAAATCGTCGAAGACCGGTTATTGGGTCATTTGATCCCAACGTCGTTGAATTAATTATTTTATATTATTGTTATTTTTTTTTTTAATACACCGATTTATTAATTATTTTCTGAGAATAAGTTTTTGTAATACAGTAGGTCTTCTGGTTCTGGAATAATGTCGATAAATTCAATTAGGTCCTGACAGTTAATTTTTTCCAGATCTTCCATATCATTTTCTGTCATATCATACAGAAACCCTTTTATGTTGTGGGTAATCTCTTTTAATTCTGCTTCGGTGTACGGTTCGGTTAATTCATTATTTGCTCTAGTTATGTGCTCTATAAAACATTTTGGAAATTGTCCTATGCCTACAGTGGCGCCGGATTGCCAAAATAAAGGTGTGACAAAATTTCATTATGACACCCATCCACCCACCCATAGATATATTTAAGCTAGTGTTAAAGATCCCCCCCCCCAAAAAAAAAAATTGGTAGCCCCCAAAAAATCAAATATGTAGTATAGGCCTCAAAGGTTCAAAATTGCAATTTCCCAACTTCAAAACTTAAATTGCTCATAGCTGTTGAATTTAAATTAATTTTAAATTGCAGTTATGTTATATTTTACTTACTTATATAATTTAGATTTAAATAATATTATACATTTATTTATTTATTTAAAATTAGGGTACAGGCAAATACCAAATTAATTGTTTATTACATTTATGATTAAATATTATTTAGGTACCTAGTACCTACCTAGTGGCTAGTGCCTAGTGCCTACTAATACATTTTATAATTTAACTTTCGCAAAAGATACAGTGAAATAGTGAATATTATTACTGAATCAAATTAATTCATTACATGACTTCTAAGAAACAAAGTTTTATTTCTTGAATCAAATGCAGCAATTTGAAACACAAATATTTAGGTATAGGATTAGAATAGTAGATTCGATTCAACTTTAACAAATAAATTAAGCACTATAAATATTATTCAAGTAGTAGTAATAGGAGTAAAATAAAATAATATTTTGATAAAATGTATCAAATAAACGTATAATAAAAAAAACTGTTTTACCATGGACATAAACTTTTTCAAATATACTATTACAATAATTTTTTTAAGATAATACTGTTATTTGAAAAAGTGGTAATAATTTCATCTGGACATAAAGTAATGTCCTTTTCACAGGATATCAACATTAATGATTCCAGCCGCTATTCACCCATAGTACTTCTCAACCTAGTTTTGATCAACTTTAATTTCGAAAATGCCCTTTCGGGCGATGCACTTGATACCGGTAGTGTTAGAGCAATTGACAACGCTTCATAAACAGAAGGAAATATATCCTCCAGGCCATTTAAATAAAATACATTATAAGCATAATTTATTGTGTTTTTAGTACAAAAATGCTTTTGGTTTTTTTCTCCGTCGTTGTCAATCTCCTCATCATCAGTTTCATAGTGTATAATTGAATCAACAATATCACCATGAAGTTTTTTTGGAAGTTTTGTCAATGTTGCAAACGTAAGAAATATATTTACAAATTGTAAATATTCACGCCTTAATTCATTAGCTGAAATAAATTGTTTATAAATAGCTTCCAACCCATTAAAAGCAGCAATTGGCATACTGGAATTATTATTAGCAATTTCCTGAATTCTTGTTTTTTGAAAAAGTGAAAGATATTTTAATAATGGTGCTGAGTTTTCATTAAAGCGTTCCTTTATTTGTGTCGTGATAATATCTAAGACGGTGTAGTACGTGTTGACTTTAAATTGATCGGTAGGGTTATATATTGGTTCATCTAATGACTTTTCACCTGGCATTATTTTAATACGTCTAATACGTTTATTTTGTCTAATGGGAGTGAAAGAAAAATCATTTTTCTTTGATTCAATAAATTTGTTTTTATTCTTTTGTAACTCATCAAACTGTTTGTCACATCGAAGCTCTTCTATTTTCGTGAGTGCATCTTTTACATAATTTACAGCAGCTAACAAATCAGCATTTTTACCTTGAAGAAATTTACTCAATGGACTTGTAATATTAAAAATATTAGTGAACAACAAACTTGTTAATATGAAACGCTCAGACAACATATAATCCATTAAGCTACTTGCTTTAACACAGCAAACACGATCAGTGGTGGGAACATTTTGTAAATCATCCAGTGTATCAATTAAAGCATCAAATGTATCAATAACAGTTTTAAGAGCAGATGAGTGAGATGACCAACGTGTTGTGCTGACTCTTTTTAATCGCCGTTGAGGGTTTCCAGAGTAGCGAGTTTCTTGAAAATTAGAATAAAGACCAATTCTTTTTTTACTACTTCCAATAAAATCAAACAGTAACTCTAGGTTCCCAAACAAATCACGGGCTTCAAGGCAACTACTTACAGCGTCAACTACAACCAAGCTAAAACGATGTGCATAACACCAAACATATATTGCACTTGAATTTTGTTCTCTAATAAATGCTTGAAGTCCATTATAAGTGCCTCGCATTGAGGCAGCTCCATCAAATGACTGACCAACAAGATGCTGTCTCCAGTTTGACTTCATTTCTTCACAAATATCATTGAACATAGTGATAAGATGCTGCCCAGTTGTATGGAGCGTCTCACGTACTGCGACGAGTCGTTCACATATGATTCCTTTATTAATATATCGAAATACGAGAGATAATTGTTCTTTCCTTGATATATCAAAAGTAGTGTCCAATGAAACACTGAAATATGTAGCAAATCTTGTTGAATTCTGCTACGAATATTTGTTGAGATAGCTTGAATTAACTGATTTTGCCTTTGCCAGGACAAAAAGTTATGTGTTTTTCTACCTTTTATTTCAACTTCAGTTATGTGCGATGCTAAGGCTGGAGAGTATTTAGCTAACAGTGCAGCTAAATCTTTGAAATTTCCTCGAATATCCTCATTTTTATTCTCTTTGTGTCCCCGAAAAGACAAACAAGGTCTGCTAAGAAATAAAGTAATGCCAATTAAATGTCTAATTATTTCTTTGTTGTGTGCAATATGTGTCTTGTCATTTTCTACCATAGAAGGTATTAGTGGAAAAGCTGCTTGTCTGTATGCTACTTTAATAGATGCCATAATATGTTTTTCAGTTGTTTCATGTAATTTTATTCTCATGTCAGCATTTTGAAAGTTACTATAGCCTTTTTTAACCCAACTGGTTTGACCAGTTCGACCAAAAAGTGCACAATAATGACAATAAATACTATTTTCTAACTTAGAATAAGACAGCCTAACCTAACCTTCTAGTAATTTCTCCACTTGGAGATTTTTTCCAGCACCAGTTGTCATGAAATGATCTTCCCGAACTGTTTTTAGGAAAACATTTGTTGGAAAAATCATTTGATGATGGTTGAGATGATCCATTTTTAAAAAAGAAATCTATAAGCTCAGGTGTAAGATCATTTAACTGACTGAAAACTTCCGGATCATTCCCAAATCTTAAAACTAAAAATCAATTCTGTTAACAATATTGTAACCTATTAAAACAATTGTTTTTAATTTTATTTATTCTTACTTTCATCATCAATTGAATTGTTTCTTTCAATACAGCTTCTTACATTAAAATCTTGTAAATATGTTGGATTATTATCATTATCACTTATAAAATTCAATGATTCATCTTCCATTTCAATATTCATAGAAACATTTGTACCTGTATAATAGTCAGAAAATTTATTTAGTAAATATTATAAAATATACATTAGGTGTAATATTCTCAGTATTTAAGAATTTTAATTTATAAATTAACTAAATTTCAAAAGTTTCAAGTTTAAAAATAAGTTAAATACTTACCAGTTTCTTTATCTTTACTATATTCTGCATCAACATCATCAACAATTGCTGTACTCGCTATATAATGTTCTTGATCTATGAAATAAAGTTTTCAAATTTTCAATAACATTATGATATATAAATAATTAGGTACTCTGGATACCAAGTATAGGTATTAAAATTATAATAAATTAAATACATACTAATTTCTTTGTCTTTACTGTATTCTTCATCAACGTCATTAACAACTGATGTACTCGCTATATAATGTTCTTGATCTATGAAATAAAGTTTTCAAATTTTCAATAACATTTTGATATATAAATAATTAGGTACTCTGGATACCAAGTATAGGTATTAAAAGTTATAATAAATTAAATACATACTAATTTCTTTGTCTTTACTGTATTCTTCATCAACGTCATTAACAACTGCTGTACTCACAATATTATGTTCTGGCTCTATGAAATAAAGTTTTCAATAATATAAAAATTTATAATTAATTTATAATTAATAATTTCAAAATTTATCTCTAATAATAATAAAAAAATTAAATAATTTCCAATCATTTTGTTTTATTGTACTATCCATACAAATAATTATTTTTATATAATTATTATGGACAATAAAAATAACCAAGGTGAAAGGTTTTATTTTTTTAATGAGACATGACATTTCTTATATTATTTTTAAAGCATATTAAATGTATTTAATAATGGATATATTTAACTAAATTAAATTAAAAAGTCAGGGGTAAGTAATAAGTAATTGATGCGGACTTGTGGAGTGCCGCGTGGAGTGATGTGGTGGTGGTGACCAACGGGGAAACAGTCGGTATAAAAACAAAATAAAGAAAAAAACAACAAAACGGCTCACTGGTGTGACTGTAACTTTATTGTAATAAAATAAAATAGAGCATTCAATGTAACATTGAGAAACGGTATCGAGTTGGTTTTTGTGTACTACTATGGTAGTGGGTTTTGATCTCGCGGGGACGTGTATCGAGGTCTACGTGACTGTCCGGGTCGCTGAGAGAAAAACAAGTGACTCTTGACAATCCGGTTCACTGAACGGCTGGTGTCGCAGTCAAATCTAACCCCCGGATAATTGTACCGGGGGGGGGGGGGGGTAAGATTTTCCTAGGATAATTTTACCCCCGGTAAGATGTTCCTAGGTTATTTATACCCCCGGTAAAATTATCCTAGGATAATCTTACCCCCCGGTAAGAATATCCTAGGCAAATTATACCGGGAGGGGGTAAGATTTTCCTAGTCATATTTTACCCCCGGTAAGAATATCCTAGGATAATCATACCTACATAGGGGGTAAACATATCCTAGGATAAACTGACCCCCGGTAAGAATTACCTAGGATAATCTTACCCCCCCCCCCCCCCCCCCGGTAAGAATTTCCCAGGAATATTATACCGTGAGGGGGGTATGATTTGCCTAGGATATTTTTACCCCCCGGTACAATATTCCTAGCACTGTATTAAGTTTAAAAATAGTGCAAACATTTTTTTTTTACTATTATTGAATGGTTTTTTAACGTTTATAACAATGATGAATAAATTTCATTACTTTTTGTGTTACACGCCTAGTAAATGAAATAAAAAATGAATGAATGCGTTCTACAAACATCTGAACTAGCGAACTATTCGAACTATCCTAAATACTAACCCTATCATAGGTTTTTCATAGTAGACCAATTGTAATTTAGAACATAACAATTTATTATGAAAACAATTTTGCTTTTTTTCTCATAATATTACGATAAAATTGATTACATACAATGCTACAATTTATATTATTGGTACATTTATAACATGGTTCTCCTTTGACTTTTATAGTAGTATATAATTCATTAATATCTCGGTCTAGTGTGTATTATATGCACTGGTAATTTATTGGTAAAGCATATATTATATATTTATATCACTGGCATGCAGTGATGCACATACGGGGGCGGGGGTCGAGTCCAACCGCCCTTCCCATCCCTGAGACAAAAAAAAGAGATATTATTGATGAATTGTAATATATTTCTAGTTTCTAACTGTACTAATCTTTATTGTTTTGGTTCTCGTGTGTATTGCACTCTTGGCAATTAGCTAGAAAACCATCTAAAACGTTTGCACTATTGTTATATGCCACCATGCCGATGATACATATGCATTACCAATAAATTACCAGTGCATATAATACACACTATATAGACCGAGATATTCACAGAGCCTCCTTCTGATGTTGGTTTTAACAAGAAAAAAAAGATCGAGATATTAATGAATTATACTATACTATAAAGTCAAAGGAGAACCGTGTTAAAATTGTACGGGCCGTTTCCGCGGCTTCAGTGTCGGCCTGGCCATGGATACTAAGCCGGCCCCCGACCGTATTTGTGTCTAGCGGCCCCGGATATTAGACAAAAAAGTCCGGGGAAAAAAAGACCGAGGAAAAAAAGTCCGAATCAACGAAAAAAAGTCCGGGAAAAATTATTTAAATATATATTAATTATTAAATTAAAAGATAATTGGTTCTTAAAAACTATTAAACAAAAATGTTTTATTAAGCTTAGTTATTATTTTCAAATAATATGTTTTAATCGCTCTGTATCTATACTCAAATTTACTTACTATAGAGTATAGACACAGGTTTATAACCAATGATATCTCAATTAGGGCCTGTATTTCCATATAAAACTAACGAGTAACATTACTATACTTATCTAGTATACCTATACGATATATATATATAGCACTAGAAGTCAACCGCGTGTCATGGGCCATAGCAGTGTTAACAGTAATAGTGAAATACATACTTTTATAATAATGGATAGTGTAAAATTAATAAAAAATGGTAAAAAAATTATTTGTGGTGGATTTGCATATATAATCCAGCATAAACTAGTAAAAAGCATAAGATGGAAATGTTCCCAGAAGTCTTCGAAAAAATGTCCTGGTATATTGACTACCAACAGAGGTAAATATAACCTGCAAAAAAAAAAACTGGTAAATTCATCGGTAAACTTACCAGGTATAAATTTACCGATCATACATCTCTACCTAAACGTATAATATTGCTAGATAGGCGATACCTAAAAAAAATAAGTTGGTTAAAATACTGACTTGGTGCATTATTTATTTTTTTTACGAATTTAGTAGGTGCCTATTATAGTTTTATAATACCATAGATGTAAAGTTGCTTATTAATTTTAAAGTAAATGTACAATATTCTAAAAAAAATGTTAGTTTGTTATATTTTCCAATATTTTCAGGACTATTTTATAAATAAGTAAAAATAAAACTAATCCAACAAATGTTTGATTTTTAATAATAAAATATGTAAGTTGGTATTTACTATTTTCTTCCTCTACTATAGTCTGAACCAGTGGCGTATTTAGGTTTTTGTCATGGGGTGGGGGGGGGATATGATTTTATCCAGTAGCCCCGCCATTAAAGTTGGAGGTTTTAAGTTAGGACTCCGAAAAATGCTTATGTTATGCACAGCCAATGGTTAGGCCCATCCCCTTGATCCCCTCCGTAAATACATCACTGATCTGAACCAAGTTATTTTCAAAGCTATTTTAATTTTTAATATTGTTTACTACATATATGAATTTTACATTTGTATCATTTTCTAGTTGTACCCTAAGTCCCTAACTGTAGCTCAGTTATTATTTATTAAAAACAAATCAATAATAATATCATACAGCCATATAATAGGTAACCATATGGGTAGGTAGGAATTAAAGAAGATATACAATGTTATAATTTATGTAAAAATAAATTAAATATCATTAATAATATTACAAACGAAGACGGTATAATTTTACTGAATCAAAAGCAGAAATTTTAATTGAGTTAAATGACTTTTTTTTATTAAAGTTGGGATGTTGGAAATAATTTATAAATTGAGCACATAAATCATGATATTTCCTTAAATGATTATAATGGAACTATAATGGATAGTATCTTCTTTAAACCCATTAATAGTGAAGAAATTGTATTATAGAACACCTAAATCATATTACTGATTAAAATTTTCTTATGAAAATGATTTAACTAAATACATAGGTACATAAAAAAACTTCCGAATACCATTGTCAATTATTTTTTAATCAATTTCCATATTAACTGGTTAATACCCTTCAGATTTTAAAAAGATGTGTTGTAATTCCATCATTTAAGGCTGGTAATCATGTGGAAATTATCGACCAATTTCATTATCTACATTGTCATACATTTTTGAAAAATGCATAAAAAATAGATTACTTTTAAATAAAAATAATTGTTTTTCTAACAAAAAATTTGGTTTTAGATCTGTAACAGTTTGGCTAAACTGCTAAACTGGTAGGTATTTAAGGTTACCTACCATGTTACTGTGTATATTTTGTATTATGTTGTGAATTGCAATGGTTATTGATGCTTACAAGTTGCTTAATAAATAAAAGAGGTATGTTAATTCATGTTTATTCAATGTGTGTAATATTATTAATATTATATTAATAACTTAGTTAGGAAAAATATTGACAAGAACTATAAGGTTGTAAATTATAAGGTACATGCATCTTCTTAGGTTCCTATATACAAAAAGCCTTTGATTATGTTTAATTTTTTTAGGTTCAGTTAGAAAAATTAGAGCTAAATTTAAAAAATAAAAATTTGCTATAATGCACAAGAGATTGATAATATTTTAAATGAAAACAGTTTGAAAGTCCATTCTCTAAAATGCGTTTCAATGTGTCTAACTTAAAAATTTGAAAAAGTTAAAATACCTTGGTCTAGTTATTGATTATAAGACTTAAATGGGATGGTCAAATTAAATATATTAACAATATTATACATAAAATATTTTTTTATTTTTTCAGAGAACTAAGAAGTAAAATACCTAATATATTGTATAATAATTTATATAAAATAATGATTTATCTATCTTTAGTACCTACAATCAGTCTATTCTTTCGGTATTACAATATGGGGAGGAACTTTAAATTGTTATCTAGATTAATAGTTAGGTACTATAAAGTCCATTATAATGAACATGATACAAGATTTTAACATTGATAATATTAATCTACAATTATCATATTATTGCAATAAAGTTTTTGGCCAAAAAAGTGTTTTATAATTTATATAGAGGTTTGAAATAATGTCAAGCGTTAAAATATTAATGTACACAATTATTATAATTTGAAATATTTAAATAATTTTTATATTTCAAAAGCCATGTTACTATGTTAGGCGTTTGGATAAATCTATTTTTAAAATTAAAAATTGTTATTTTTAACATTAAATACTGTATTAAGTAGGTATATTACATTTTAAATATATTATAATATAGGTAGGTACCTACTTTATTTTTATTCTTAATTCACCTGATTATTGTACTAAAACATTAGTTTATAGTGCATTTTAAATTAGTAGGTACTAATAATTAATATTATAGGTACCTACTATTAAATATTAAAATAAATTAATAATGACCGCTTCCCAGCACAAGCTTAGCTTACAGGGATTGCTGCAATATACTAATTTTAAATTAATCATTTATAAAATGTATAATCTGCTATTATTGCATTAAAGTTAATATCATTGTTATGCACAAATTAAACAGAAAATATGTTTCAACTCGTTGCAAAGTAGGTACTTTTATAAACTAGTAATTATTAATTTGTATTCATTTTATAAGAGAATCATACAAAACCCATTTGTATAATTTTTGGAGTATTTTTATTTGTTAATTAAAATGTGAAATAATTTTTTTTTTAATATGGAACACAGACGCAATGAATGCATATTTCATCTTTTTCATTCTAGCTCTATCAGTAGGTTCATAGAATTTAAATTGTGTTACATTTTTGTTAAAAGTAATGGTTTTATGCTAAAATCCATCAAAATTACTTTTACATATCAGTTATATTAATTTGTATTAATCTAACTATCAAAGTTTTTTTTTTATTATTATTATTATTGTCATGAAGATTTTAAATAACAAAACAATATTATTATACCATTGACATTGTATAGTTAAAAGTATATTGTTTAGTAATACAAAATATAGTTTTTATAAATTTTAACTTTCGTTTTGTTAGAATATAATATTTAAAAAAAAACCTTAAAATAAAACTGTGAAAAAAAATTGTCCAATAAAATATTTATAACATTATACATAACATAATATATTAATATTTTGAATGAATAAATCAACAAATTATCTTTAACAGTAAAAATATAAATTTCATTAATTATTTGGCTATTCACAAGAAGAAGACAAGTCAATTTACAAAAAAAAATTAAAAACTGTCAAAAAAAGAACTTAAAACGAAAACCGTTAAAAAATAAACAAATAAAAATTATAATTAAAGAAATAATATTTTAACAATAACAACATAAAAATATATAAATTCAATAAAGGGCTCTGCGTAAGAAGCAGACAAGTCCAATACAAAAGTAAAAAATAACAATCATATAGGTTATATTAATTAGGAACTTATTCAATATCTTCAAATACATCTGTGACTACTTCGTAGTGTGTGTTGTTTTGGTTTATTAAGTACAAACATTTTTCTCCTCGTTTTGGCTTATCTTTTAGATTAACATTTTTACTAAAAAGTTGCCAAGTGTGTGTTTGAGTACTAAATACATAAACTGAAGTATTGAAATAAATAGCAGCAGCAAATATTTCGGTGTCAGTGCCCCAAACTCCTATTACAATCAGAAATAAGTTGTATTAATGGATGTATACTTGTATCTACTAATTTGGAATGAGTCATATTTACATACCTTCATTTTCTATTTTTTTTTTTTTTAAATAAGATTGCAGTTGTTCTTCTCCACACACATATCGCATTATTTTTTGATTTGTATTTACAATCTAAAATAAACAAGATTATTTATTATTAACAGTTAAATCATTGTTAATCATTAATTGTTTATATTACAGTGGCTATGTTTTGTCTAATGAATAAATGCTGCTCTTCGGTACCAGTTACAGCATACGAAAGAGCTCTGAAAAGACAATTTCCATCGCCAATAATATTTTGTATCGCACACGGATGATTCAAAATCTTAATTTTCAACTCAGTCTCCAAACTTTGCTTAAAATCAAGTTTAAGTGCCCTACACTTGGTCTGTTGCCAGCGTTTTCCAACTGGATTAAAATATCTTCCTTGGTCCTGCATTTGTAATGTCTGTTCACACTCAACATCCATACTTGTTTCTGAAGTCGTACTATTCGTTGGTTTTCGTTCATGATATAGTTTGATGTTTTTAAGTAAATTTTTGGTTTTCAGAATTTTATCTCCATTTTTCAATATACAAGAATTGTTACTAATAATTTTGTGAATTGTATAGGAACCAATCCATGGCATTAGTGCCCATCCTCCTTTTCGGTCTTCACGCCTCAGATTTTTTAATAAAACTTTATCTTCAACTTTAAAGACACTGTCCGCACGAGGGTGTCTTTTAGCATATGATATTTTCTGTAAACTCTGGGTAAACTTTGCTGAATGTTTTCTGACACATTTTCTTGAAGTTTGTCTAAACATTGAAAAAGTTAACTATTATGTATGTTGGTATACCTACATCATATCAAATCATTAAATAACTTTTATGTCACCATAATTCTAGAATACATTGTCTGTTGTCAAAATTAGGAGTAATTAATTTAGATTGGGAGTATTATGTTATAATAATAAGTAGGTATCCCTCAAAAATTGTTCAAGTTAATCTGATTTTTTTTTTTTTAATTTGTTTGGATTTTATGATAATATTAAAAAGAGACAATTTAAAAATGCCTTCCGAAGTTCTGAAAGGTATCAACAACCAACTCATGTTAAAACCATTACTAACTTATATATACCATCTAAGGTATAGACATTTTACAAAATATGAACAACAGAAGAATTAATATTTTAATTTATAATCAAACGTCCAACGGTTATTTAACAAATATATTTTGGAACGGACCTCTAAATTAGTTTTAATAATAAATTAACATAAATCAATAATATAAGGGGAAATGGAGTACTATTGTTCTTTTGTCTTTAGTATTATATTAAATATTTTTATCTAATACCAAAATACTAATTAGGTTGTAGTTAAATAAAATAATATAAATATGATGTACCTCTCATTGACAGCATACACTGCAAAGTTTCTTTAAACTTGTCTTCGTTAAATTCTCCTGTGAAGACCATTCGCTTGTGGATGGTACGGAGAAGTTACTTTATGAATAGTTCCGGTCAATTTGAACAATTCATCGCATAAATTATTACAAAATTCCCGACCCTGGTCGCTAATTTCAATTTTTGGACAGCCATGCCGACAAATTATCTCATCATAAATAAAATGAGCTACAGTAGTTGCTCTTTTATCGGACAATGGCCGCGCTTCACACCATTTACTAAAATAGTCAATGGCAACTGCTGCATATCGATACCCACTAGTTTCTGGCAATATAATTAGGTCGATGCCAATTTGCTTGAAAACCTAAATAATATAATATTTTAATAGGTAATTACTAAATAGTTTAATAATTTCAATAATTAGTTAAAAGTAATATACCATTTTTGGAACAGGAACTGGGTGTAGTTCAGGTACCACTTTTAGTGTAGCTGGATTGACACGTTGACAAATATTACATTCCATAATATATTGCTTTGTATCCATAGTCATCGAAGGCCAATAATACCGCTGGTTTAATAGATTAAATGTTGCATCCCTACCACGATGACTGGAAAGTGCAACTGCTTCTTCAGACTCAGGGGAACCTTCATGAACCATTTTCAGTATATTCATCCTTTCTTCATCATTCAATATTACACGGGCACAATATTTTTTATGATACAGAGTACCATTATCCTCATAGAATGGTTTTGTCTGTCTTCCAAAATTGGATTTTTCATTTTTATGTTGTATATTATTAGGGTATCCATGGCCTAACAAATATAGCAACACAGCACTTAAATTAACTGGCTCTAAAGGTTTTTCTCCAATTTTTGGTTGGGTGTTAGTGTCCTCCCATGGCCGAAACATATTGACAACAACTATAAATTAAAATAATTAATTACAAATGTATAAATTAGTAAAATTCTCATTCACTTATAATAAATAATAAATTTGATTGAGGCCATTAAATAACAATGTTTTCCAATTAATTTGAAGTTGTATGACATTTTTTGTTTAATTATGCAGGTATTGTGTTTTAGGTCACTGTAATGGATGTATGAAATTGGATTACATTGAGTTAGAATGTCTATAAAATAACTGTAAAATGGTAACCTATCATCAGACATTTTATCTATGAAATGAATATTTTAAACTAATTATAAAGATATTGGAACTTAATTTTTTTTTATTTGGTATTTTATCTACAATAATTGGATACCCGGATGTCCTAATTTGGTCATCAATGATTTTGATCTTATGAATACTAAGATTTTTCAATTTTGATTATTTTATATTGTTAAAGTGTAACAATACAAAAAATATAAATACAAATTGAATTCCACTTATTAATAACACATTTATAAAAATGCTTCTTTAATAAAAATTATTGAAACAATAATAATTAGAACACAACTTTTATCTGTATCTATTTCAAAAACTGAATTCAAGGTCACTTATAAGTCATAACTATATCTGTAATCAAGAAATCTATACATATGTCTTGACTTTTTTCTATTGAAATTTAAACTGAAAATTTGGACAAAATTAGATATTTAAACGAAGAAACATTTTTAGCTATTTTGTTGCAATTTAATATACATTATTATTTTATTTTATATGCCCAAGGGGCAAGTAAATAAAAATAAAAATAAATTCAATGCACAGTATTACTTATTTTAAAATAACTTAATAGCAACATAAATATATTATAAAATATACTTTTGCGGTATTAAAAGCTAATATACAGTACTCACTCAGGATCATTATTCATAAGTAATCAATTATTATTAAATTAAAATTTAACACATACATCACAGTGACCTACACTTACTGTATAGTAGAGCAGTATCGTTTGCCCACCATTTTATTTGTTAATTTAAATACATCACCCAAACTAAAGTTGTATTTAAATATAGTTCTATGAAAGTGTTATTCATATAATCATGGTCAGATTTAGGGTTGTGGGGGCCCCTGGGCCCACATAAGATTGAAATATAAAAATTTTTAGTTGATCTACATGCTTAAAAACTTAAACATTAAAATTATATTACTTTGCTTATTGAACATAATTAATACAGATATATAAAATGTTAATACAAGTAACCTTTAAAGTTATCTCTTTTTATTTTTTAGCCCAATCTAGTGATTTGTTTACTAAAAAAAAAAATAGAATATTTTTTTGCAAAATACTAGAAAAATTAAAAAAAAGGTAATTATTTTGTGGGGACCTCTTATTAATTGAATCTTGTGGGACCCTCCATAAATCCGGCCTTGCATATAATTATATTTCAACAAATGCTATAAGTAAAATTTTAATGAACAAGCTTAACATTTTCAAATTGTTTTTGAATACCTTGTTGAAATAATCATATATTCATATACAATTTAAATGGTTTAAATTATAAAATAATCTTGTATATAGGTAATATCATAAAATATGATATCCATCATTCATGTTGTATTGTTGTTTTATAATAACTAGTTAAACAATATAATATACAAGGTGATTCTTTTATCATGACCACTAATTATTTCAAAAAGTATCAATGTTTTTGAAAATATTTTTTTACATAGTTTCATGATGTTAAAAAAACAACGTTTTTATTAAAAAGTTATATTTTTATCCTTATAATTTTTTAAGTTTTTTACTTTTTTGAATGACAGCATACAGTTTTAATTTCATATTCCAAAGCACAATAGTTTTCTAAGAATTTTGATTCATAAAAATCGAATTTATGACGAGTAGTTTATGAGTTATAACTTATAAGTATTTGAAGTTTAGTCAAGCGGAGAAGTGAACAAACATTTTGCGGGGTAACCCCGTACGAATCTCGGACGAAAAGTCCGGGGACAAAAAGTCAGAGTACATTTTTACTGTCGGACAAAAAGTCTGAAAATACAGAATTGTCTATTACCTAAATTTGCATTTATAATTAAAATGTACCTAATATTATATAATATTATTATTATTATTTTGGTATATACATGTAATACTATAGGTAGGTATATAGTCAGTTCATATAATATATGAAAAAAATATAAATTTAAATAAATATAAATTATTATATAATTTATATTATTATAATATATTTAAATAATTATTTATTTCAAAAATGTAATTTTTATACTTACCTATATTAAAATATCATATTTTTTTTATATTTTCTTATTCTTACTATTATTTATACCTAACAAGAATAATATCTACGGTTTAGATAACATATGACTATACCTACAGGCTACAATACCGATAATCAATATTATTACCATGATTATTATATAAATCTAGATATTATATTATATAGTTACCGATAATATAATGTACATTTATCTCATCGATATAATCGATTTCACGAGGGACTTAGAGGACGTGAATTATAAATTGAATTTGTCACTTAGTCAGTCGTAACTCGTAGGTATAATAGAAAATTTTGTATTTTCGGACTTTGTGTACGACAGTAAAAATGTGCTCTGACTTTTTGTCCGGCAATCAAAAAATGAATCCGGAATTTTTGTCCAACTTTTTTCATACCGGACTTTTTGTCCGTTTACCACCCAGTACCACTCCATTCCGCTCATATAAACTTTAAATACTTATAACTCATAAACTAATCGTCCAAAAATCGATTTTTATGTATCAAAATACTTAGAAAAATATTCTGCTTTGGAATATGAAATTAAAACTCTACGTCGTCATTCAAAAAAGTAAAAAGTAAAAAAATTATAAGGATAAAAAATATTTAAAAATATAATTTTTTAGTAAAAACGATGTTTTTTTTAACAACATGAAACTATGTAAAAAAATATTTTCAATAACATTGATACTTTTCGAAATAATGAGTGGTTCATGATAAAAAAATTACCCTGTATACCATAAGTATTTATCTATGGATAATAATTAATAATTTATTCTCATTATTTAATAAGTATAAAATTATATATTATATTATTATTAGATATTCGTTGTATTCAAAGATAAAAAAAAAAGGTTCATTTAATAGTGTTACATGCGGCCCTTCAGGGATCCAAAAGCTGGTGTACTTGATAAATAATAATAGTCAATTAGAATGGTAATCAAATGTATTATATTAAACCAGACAAAACAAGCAGAATAATAGTGTTGATTGTAGCGAATTGTAGCTCGTTCCGAAGTTGATAATCTCCGTGTAAGTCGTGTGTGATGGCTGGGCGGCTAAGCGAGTCGTGTGTTGTTCTCGTCTCTGGATACATCTACTCAGGCTGTCTCGCTGTCCCCTATATATATGGTGGCGGCGTCCTTTGAAGTGAGCGGCGCGTGTACAGTCGTCCTTGATATGGACCTCACGACTATGAAAGTGGTATTCGTAGTCGAAAACACTTTTGGGTGTGGTCGCATTCCTGGTTGTTATTATGAGCAAATATATGATATTGCGTAAT
Source organism: Macrosiphum euphorbiae (assembly GCA_949089665.1). NCBI lineage: Eukaryota > Metazoa > Arthropoda > Insecta > Hemiptera > Aphididae > Macrosiphum > Macrosiphum euphorbiae. The sequence goes on from CARXXK010001428.1 coordinate 163,724, forward strand.
CCCATTACACCTCCCTACCAAAAAAAAGATTGTTAACCTTTAAGGGTTAAGAATCTTTAACATCGTTAATTAATAGTTTACAATGGCTGAATCACATTGTTTACATTGACATTTAAATTTGTATACAGTTAACAATTTGATTATAGTATTACATTTGATTACAATAATGTGAGCATTTTACAATTTTTAATGTCATCATTATTATTATTATTGTTTTTCTTTTATTCATATTACAATTTTAATTGTGGTTAGTAAAATAAATTAATACATTATTTAATTAAACAAATAGTGTTAATAAAATGATTAATAATCTTTAACAAAATAATATAGGTACCTGAAATTACTACATTATAAGCGTTACGTAAGTATACAATTTGAGTATTTCCCCTTTTATATAATAATAATATTTATCTTCCACCTATATACTAATCTATGTGAATAATTGTTAGATTTGTCATAGACATATGCAACTATGGTTCTATTCAAGGTAATTCATCATGTAAGTTGGATCTCTAGTGTTTTCTATTATTTTTACTAATTGTTTGCATTCTCCATTACAATGATCGTCTATGAAAAGTTCAAGGCTTCTAGTTATTTTATTTAAAGTTTTATGATTGTAGTGGTTATTTATTTTCTTGTTTGCCTTTAATATATGCCAATTAAAGCATACGGATTGTAACTTATTTTCTTTAACGTTATAAATATGTAATTTTGTTTTTAAAATTGTTTTTAGCTCCTCAATGAATCTAAAATATATAATAATTGTTAATTTATGTATTTGTTTTCATTAATTTATTTTGTGTTATATTTATTTATTAACTAATAATTATTATTTATTTTGCCTTAAAATTCCTTTTATATTTTTTTGCTAATTTATATAATTTAATGGGCTTTATCTTTGTTACTATGTAATTGAATAGGCATTTCGTTAAAATGATTGATATCGCATGCTAGTTCATGAGCTTCTGATAGTCCTAACATTCTACCATTTTTATTTAATTTACCTAAATAACCTGAATATAAAACTTCCTTAGTCTCTAGGTTTGATAATTCTAATACAAATTCGTCATTATTCCTAACGCTAATTGCCGATATATTTAAATATGTTAAAATTCCTGTTAATCTTAAACGCTTAATTATCGTGATATCTGACGTTCCGTTCCAAATACTATTAGCGGCTCCCTATCGTTTATATGCAAATATCTTTGCAAGTATACCGTAGACAAGGTTGATTCCCCCTGGCGACTTATACTGTTGTATAACTGTTCCAGCAATGGTTCAATCACTCTTGCCTTTTTCCCTCGGAATACTCGTTTGATATTCTGCACTGTTTTCTTTAGGTCGCATCGGCGGAATCTTCTTAACTTATCATCCTTTGTAAGTATAAGAGGACTCCCCTCCAATTTCTTGGGTTGGTATTTTTCTAAACTATTCGATATCGCGCCGGATACCAGTAATGTTTCGTTCTTACTGACGGTAAAGAACTCGAAATCCATTATAAAAAAGCGTACCTGTGAGCCAAAATAAAATAATTATTTTTCTTTAAAAAAACTTAAATTGGTTTTTTAGTATTTATTGCTATGTATATGATATATGATATATGATACATGATATATGATATTTGATATATGATATATGTTTTCTGCGGTTATTCTTCGAAAATCGTTTCAATGATGTCGCGTCTTCTGATTAGTTGTTCTATTAGTAAACCCAACTCTACACACATTGGTCGATTATGATTTGGTCTTAAGATAACTGTGCGTACAAAATCTTTAACATGGATCATGACCCGTGCTAAGACATTCGGCCTGAAAGGTATGGTCATATTACTATTCGCCCTTCTTATATGTTCCGAGAAGCAATGTAATCTGACTACTTCCCCTCGCGTTATTTGTGTATGATTGGTTGATTCAATTAATTCGTTTTTTAATTCTCTGAGAAACTCAAATGTTTGTAGTTGCATTCGAACGGTTCGTGCTACAGGTGGTATGTTCTCACCCATTTTGTACTTAAAATTTTTTTACGTTTGTTTTATATATATTTTTTTTTGTTTTCTTCTTAATTTCTGAAATAGTTAAAAGTTATTGTTATATAAGTATTATTATTAGAATATTATTTACGTATATGTATATTTTATTATATTTTTTATGCACGTAATATTATTTATTTTAATTATAGAATATTATTTTACGTATTATTTCCTTATGCACGTATTATATTTTATTATTATTTTATTTTTTTTTGTTTTGTTTAATTTATTTATCGAATATGTTCTTCGCTGTAAATTTGGTGTTGAATATAATATTGATCTAATATTTCTGCGATTTTTAAACACATTGAATTATAGGCTGGTTCGCGGTTACATCTAGTGCAAAAGAAGGCTGTTAACGGACCCATAACGGTTTCAAGTTCAGTTTCATTAAAAGGTATTTGCATATTATTATTTGCGTCTATTACGTGTTGTCTAAAACAACGTACATATATTGTGTTCCTTAGTACCAATTGATCATGTGTATCATTTAGTAACCTATCCCTTAGTTCCTTATAAAAAACATTAGGCTCAGGCATTGGTGTGGGTTCGCTCATGTTTATGTATTTTATTATATTTATTTTGAAATCCCTCTTGATTGTTTCCTGAAACATAATTATATATATAGTATTTCTTTAATAGTTTACATATAACTAGCTCTTATTTATTTATTAAAGTAATCGTTTACCTCTATTTTAATTATTATTATTGTATATTATTACTATTTTTCCTAACTTATATTTTATTTTTTTTATTTATTATTATTATCTAATTTTATTATATATTTTTTTTTAATTAATTAATTAATTTATCTTGGTGAAGGGGGTGGAGTAAAGGGGGTCTCTTCATAATTTCGTACGTAGTCATTTCTATTGGGTGCCCTATATCTAACTATTCTGCCGGGAAATTCCATGACTCCTGTGGACCTGATATACTTGCATTTTATCATTATGTAAATTGCTATTATTAGTATAATAGATATTACTGCCAGTACTATTGTTACATATAGTAAATTACTGTGTACAAATTGATGCTTTTGATTTTGTTCTCTTGAAAGTTCTTGGTTAATCATTTGTTGTACTTCGTCTAAGGATTTGGATGCATCGTGTAAATCTGTGAATTGCATAGCTAGTCCCTTTTCCCATTTTTCATCTGTTTCGAATTTGTGTATATGTTCGGGTATCTTTTCTAAAATATTACTCATGTTAGTTACAGGTGTAAAGTCTTTAAATTTTTTATTTTGAATTTCTTCCGTGGCAGTTAATACCGCGTCCAGGGGCGTAGCGAAGCCATATTTTTAGGGGGGGAACTAAGTCCATTTGGCCGACTGACTATTAAAAAAAAAAAGTTCATTCATGTATAATATATGTTTTATTTTTTTATTTTATTTTTTATTTTTACAATATTGTCAATGTTCTTACTTTAATATTAAAAGTTAAAACTGTTAAAACTTATAATTAAGTACTATAATACAATTGAGTTTTGGAGGATGAACATACAACAATTAATAAAGCAATTGATATTAAAAGTTATTAAATACAAATCCTTCTTTTTTTTAAAATTGACCATTGTTTAGCAATAAGATCTAACTTAATATCGTCTACTATGTCCTTTTCCGAGGAAAGTAACAGTAAATCGCTTAAACGGGAGTCACTCTGGGTTGTTCTTAAGTAATTCTTTATCAATTTTAACTTGCTAAACGAACGCTCATTTCCAGCAACAGTTACTGGAGCTGTACACAGTAAACGACACATTCTATTGGCTATAGGAAGCATTTTCTTTGTTTGTTCCGAAACAGCAGCTACATCCGAAACAGTTTCCACTTCTTTGCATTGGTCATAAAGTACCTCTAACTCAACCTGTAGATGTAACGGGTCTACAACAAATTGTTTAGGTAAAAATGACATTGCATCTTGAATTCCAGTTTCACTTAAGTTATTCCTTGATACAGGGGGATTGAACATATTATATAATGGTTTAATTGTACCAATGCAACTTTCTAAATTATTTTTCATCAGTGACGTGAGCTCGTCCAACACAGATTTATATTCTTTCCTATAAAATGTTTTAAATGATATATTAGCCGCATTATCTCTATTATTATCAAGGCGCTTAGGTACAAGTCGGCGTCTATGCCGAACTAAAAACTCTTTTTCAGCATCCACATCAAAAGACTTCAAAAACGCAATTGAACTATTTATAAGATTATCCATACCATCTATGTCAGAATTAATAATGTTCAACGATTCTAGAGTACTTGACATAAATATGATTGCATCAGCGATGTTAAGTTCAGTTGATTCGAGACACTCAGTTAATAACTTCATCTTATACATAACATTTTTCATAAATAGAATACTTACAACAAAGTCTACAGAAATTAATCGTTTTGATAAAGAATATGCTGCATTTCTGGTGGATTTATCAAATTTGTCCTTGGTATTTGTTATCTCATCTAAAACTTCGATAATTACATTAAATGATGACCAAACAGACTTAATTGCTTCAGCACGCGCTGTCCATCTTGTCTTCGACAAATTTCGTAGTTTCAATGCAATTTCAATATCAACTAGTTTGTGTATTTTTATTAGAAGCTTTCAGCGCAGCAACAAACGGATTCTTAGGAGCCCCTGGTTCCTTAACTCTTACACGTTTTCCATTGTGACAAGCTGTCTCATGTCTGGTCTTAAAATCATTGTCAAATATACTTCCACAACTTTCACATTGCACTTTTCTTCGTTTACCCATATTTAAAAATTTGGCTTTAGACAGTCAGAATGCCTTAAAAGTTCAAAGCTATTAGTAAATAGTAAATTATGAATTGAACATTTATAGAATAGCAAAGGACTACAAAGACTACATTTATATTTTTACTAACATTTATCAATTTACATAAATTTAAAAATTATTTTAAAAATTAATTTTTCATTTTAATTATATCATTTTAACAATTTAACTATGTGTTTTAGGTAACTTATAACTTATAAGTTATAATAATTAATAAAGCATGTTTAAGCACTGTACGCTCGGCTGTGGAATGGGCCTAATAATTGCATGTAATAATTTTTTATTGTATTTTCCAATAAAAAAATGTGTATGTTGTAGATATACCTACGCAACTAAAAATTAATATATCATGTGCATGAACATATTATAAGATATAATAATATAATGTATAATATAATATATACCTATAATAATAATCATGTGTATACTGTATACCGTATACGTAATATTTTTATTTATTATTATCATAAATACATGTACATTTATATATTAATACAACTTAAACACTGCCTAGTGCCTATAATAATTAATTATTAAATCAAAAATATAAATACCTAAATGTATTGATCTACTTTAAAAAAATACGTAATTTTATTTTAATTATACATACAAGAGTTATTAATACCTAAACTAAATTATTTAATTAATTACCTATAAAGAAAATAGGTAGGTATTTATTTGTTTTGTACGATTTATTATGATTTATGTCTATACACTATTCTTTTGAATCTTTTACTTAAATATTTTATACATTTTTGATATTTTATCTACTTAATATTAAACACGAAACATATAAGTTTGATAAGTTGTATACCTACATAGTACATAATATATTAATATAATTCATTAAAAATTTTGCGTAAATTTAGATTAATAAAATATAATAACGCTTACCTATTCACGTCGATAGTCGATTTAGTAGGTGTTGCGAAATTTAAGCGTTGTGACTATAGTTTCAGGCGTTTCAGCGCACACGCGACACGTACAGATGTCAGATACACAGTAGAAAGACAAATAAAATAAATGAAAAACACAATTGTCACTTATGGTCAGTTGATAAAGAATATTTACAATAATAACAAATTCTAAAAATACTGGGATTGACCAGCGTCCAGTAGGACTACGGGTGACTATTATAATTTAGCGGCGCGCGGCGCGTATTGGTATTACATATTATATTATGAGTTTATGACATACGGACCATGCAGTATACAAAACAATAATAATAAAGATAACAATTCAAAATAGTCGTAATGAAATACGTCAAATACGATAATATTACATATTACTATGTTTATTTTACTTTACTTAATGCTATTTTTCGATGATCTGTATTTATTATATGTATATAATATTATGTCTATCGTCATTTGTTATATGGACATGTAAAACACGTACAATTTGAATTATAAAATCAACTTTTTTTGTTTAATTTCTTTACATCGATTTGGCCGACTATAATATTAAAAAAGTCCAAATGGCCGACTGTGGTAAGTTTAGGGGGGCAAGATGCCCCCCCTGCCCCCCCTTTAGTTTCGCCCCTAACCGCGTCCCGTGCATATACTTGGCAACTAATGTCGTTTATAGCTATTTCTCCTGCTTCATTTGTTTGTATTATGAATGGGTCTATTAAATTGGCGCAACTTATTGTTAACGTCTCTTTTCCTGCATGAATCCATATATTCTTTCTTTTTAATTTCTGGTATATGCTTCTCTTTAAATTAATTTTCATTACTGTACATAACTCAGGATTAGCATACGTGTCAGCTTTTATAAAGTTTTGTACTTCGCATGGTTGGCGTTCATTGTTGTCCTGTATAGGTTGTGGTGTATTACATATTTTGTATATTGATGTTTCTTTACATTCGTTTAATTGTTGATCTGTATATGTAGTAAACCTTTTATAGCCTTTGGTTACAGCAATATTATTATAAGTAATGTCCATCATGTACCATCCACTAGAATTATCTTGGTTATGACGCATTGGTACTGGTGTTAACCTGTATAATGTAAGTTCAGTGTCAATAATCAGTGGTATTACTATATCGAATACTAATCTGTCGTTCGAATAGTAGATTTTTATTTTTGTAATTTTTTGAAATTCATTTATTTCATATCTCCTTGTCCCCATCGGAATACTGTATATTTTCTTTATATTTTGTTCTATTGCTTTTAATGTTGATGCTAGTTCTTGTGGTGTCATAAGACTTGGATGTATCATACCTTCTCTAGCGGCAGTTACTATTTGCCCCAATATTTCTGTTTCGTAGGAATATTGATTAATAATTATCGTATATAAATTATGTATTTCATTTTTCATTAGTAAGTCTAATATATCATTTGTTTTGTTTTGTATTTTTGACATTTTTTCGTTTAGTTTTTGTTCCTTTTCCGTAATATATTTGTATAATTGTTCGGTTTGATTTATTGTGTTACCAATACTTCTTATTGTTGATTTTACTACAGTAGTTTGAGCTGCCATTATGTGTAATATATTAGTTCCTGATTCTTCCGTTTTTTGTATAGCTTCTTGTGTTTTCTTAGTGCACTTGTCATCACATACGCCAAATAACGTATGCATGGTGTTACCTATTATGTTTATTAATCCCCTTTTCTTTCTGTTGTTTTTAATGTCCTCCATAGTACTTCCTAGCGACATATATGTACGTTCTTTCTGTTTAGTTATTTCGTTATATAAGTCTGTAATTACTAATTGATATTTCCCACATAAATCTTGATGTTTTTGGTCAGTACATAAATTTGTTATATTTTTAATTTTTTCCCCCAATAGTTCATATTTCGCGTTATATTCTTTTAATGAGTAAAACATTACAAGATTGTATTGAGCCCCTATTAATCTAACTGGCCCCAACCCTTCATATTGTATACCCCTACCAACTCCGTAAGGCGTATAAGAGAAGTACTCTGATGCATTTATTTCGTCAGAGTCGACAATATCGACTAGAAAACTCGTCACCATCACCAATCTAAAAGTACAAAGTAGTTTCAAGTCGCTTATAAAACAACGTTTTTATTAAAAAATTATATATTTAATTATTTTTTAATTTTTATCCTTATAATTTTTTAAGTTTTTTACTTTTTTGAATAACAACATAGGGTTTTATTTTTATATTCCAAAGCAGAATAGTATTTTAGTATTTTGATACATGAAAATCGAATGTGGGTTGAGTAGTTTATGAGTTATAAGTATTTAAAGTTTAGACGAGTTGAGTGGAGTGGTTCGGGGTTACCCCGCGAAATGTTTGTCCACTTCACCGCTCGTCTAAACTTTAAATACTTATAACTCATAAACTACTCGCCCCAAATTCAATTTTCATGTATCTAAATACTAAGAAAAATATTCTACTTTAGAATATAAAATTAAAACCCTATGTTGTCATTCAAAAAAGTAAAAAACTTAAAAAATTATAAGGATAAAAATTAAAAAATAATTAAATATATAATTTTTTAATAAAAACGTTGTTTTATAAGCGACTTGAAACTATGTAAAAAAATATCTTCAAAAAAATGTACACTTTTTGAAATAATGAGTGTTGTTTTGATAAAAGAATCAGTCAGTATTACGTAAAGCTGGTTTTTCCGTTAACGCCTGCAAACCACGTTTTTGTCGGATCGCGTTGGTGACCTTTTTCCAAATCGTGCAACGGGGGTTATTGGGGGTGGTTGTAAGTGGTAAGAAATTTTTAACTTACCGGTGATTCCTGTTCGGGGAGCCAGTTGATGCGGACTTGTGGAGTGCCGCGTGGAGTGAGAGAAAAACAAGTTACTCTTGACAATCCGGTTCACCGAACGGCCGGCCGACGGTTCCTGGCGCGGCTGTCGCGCGCCGGCGTCGTCCGCCGTCGATTGGCGGTTTGATTGAGAAGCCACGGCGCGGCTTCCGCACAAAGGCTGTTTGAAATCAAACAGATTTTGCGCGGGACCGCGTCATAATATATTAGTTAACTACATTTTATTTAAGCTAGAATACTTAAAAAATTAAAATATGTATCTACTTAATAGATATATTAAAACAATTCATGAGACTAATGTTAATAAATTATAAAATGTTGAAAGTATTTACCATCTACCTATTTCAGAAAAATACATTTAACGCTGGAAACTCATGGACTCCTACTTAGCAATAATAGTTAATACCTATATACCTGTTACTCGTGAAGACTTGAAAAACTTAGCAATACTTATATTATTTGAACAGGATTTTCTTTTTTTGCATTTATTTGCATGACGCATCCAATTTATTGAGCTCTCCTCGCTGTTTGCCACACACACAGATTTCTGAGTTCATTTTTATTTGATATTATAAATTATAATTAATTATTTTTTATTAGAAATAAAACAATACAACAGAAATTATTGAATTTAAAAATTAAGCACAAAATAGTAAAATATTAATTCAATCCTTGCGCCAAATACAACAAACACTGAAAATAGGATTATTAACAACGATGTACGGGTGGAAATTCAGTTCAGTTTTAACCGTTGATAAGACAACACGTCCCTTGAGTGTTACCTACCTGCTTTATTAGTTATAGTGATTTAGTATATTTAAGCACGTAAAAATTCTATAATGCCGAATAATACGAAAGTCGATACACCAGCAAAGAAAGTTTCTACTCAACCAAGTATACAATTGAATAATACCATCACTTTAGCTGATATTATGAAGAAATTGAAAACTATGGAAGATTCTCAAAATAACAAGTACAAATCAATCAATGATAAACTAATTAGCTATGAAAGTAAGATTAATATCATTAATAATTCACTTGATGGCATATTGTCGGCTATCAGTATTTTAAGAGACGAAAATGCAACTCTAAAAGACTAAATAAGTAGCCTGCACAACAAAATTACTATTCTCGAATCCACGAGTAATGTTAATTGTACTTTGTCGTCAGATGAAGTAATAAACGAAGCACAAAATAGATTAGTCAAAAGTAAAAATATTATGGTATTTAATATCTTAGAATTGCCAAATGAATCAGATAATACCTCTTTATCAGTTGCAAAAGAACTGTTGTTAGATCTTGCGCTTGATCTTGACATTATCCAAGCCAAACGCATTGGTAATGCTCGCTCTGGTGGACGGCCTTTACTTTTAAAATTCAATGATGCTGTTATGGATTTTACACACAACACAAAATAAACGTACGCACCAATTGAAAATTAAAATAATTAATGTATTTTTTTATTAAAACTGGTAGTAAAAATTAAGTGTAGCTACAATCTGTTATTCGAACACTGGTAATTCTACGACTGACTGACTCCCTGTGTGTTGTCGTGACGGTGCCCCGTCTCACATCAAAAACCCTTATTCAGCGGTTCCCACGGTGGCAGCGTCTTACGACACACACTCTGCATTGTGATTGTCTATATATGTTGTTAACATATATAGATATATAAAAAATAAAATATGTACTAATCAGGGGTTCTTAACACCCCCCAGACTAAATGAGACACAGGGGTCCAATGACCACAGTGTTTCACTTAAATATTTAAGTTTCTGCAAGATTTCGAATTTTCTGTTATTTGGGGGTCAGTTCAGTTTGACAATAAAATAATAAAATATTAAAGAAAAATAATAAAAGAAAAATAAATTACACTGTGTCTTCCTAAATACCATTAGATTTTTCATGCTTCTGGTATTTCAGGGTTGTATATTTTTGTAACATTTTTTCTTAAACTAAAACTTAATATACTAAATGTTAGTATTGTTAGTATTACAATAATATAAATGACAATAACGTGAATGTTAATATTGAAAATTAACGAAGGTTCAGCTAGGGTATGTGAAAGTTCATTTAACTCAACTGCTTTATTAGTCAGTTGGTTCAAATTTTGAATTAAGATTTTATTAGTGAGGTTTTGAGGAATAATTGTTTTGACTATATCTGTCAATGTGTGTAACGGATCCTTCTTAGAATTTTCTGGTATAATATCTGAATGAATATCCCTACTAGCTTTGTTATTAGAAAATAATATAGAGTTTCTGAGATTAATTTTACAAAATGGGGGTATAGTTATTCTGCCTACGCCCTCAATTTCTATCTTAGAATTTTCTGTTGGATTTGTGCAAGTGATGGTACCTACTTCCCGTTGGGTATAATAGATCCATGAATTAGTTTGCACTAACTGATGCCATATAGGGGCTTTTAATGAAACGAATTTGAATTTGCAATGGTCTGGATTAAATTGATTATTCACTAGTAATGAAACTACACATACATCTGATTCTGCACGATGCTGTACATGTTGATTACCTCTACAAACTTTATAGGGCTTTAATGTTATACATTCTTCCCATTTTACGTTATCTAAAGCAATAAAATTTTCGTTGTCTCTGCTTACACCTAAATAATCTATTTCAGGGTCGACTAAGAAAATGGTTTGTTCACTGTGGGGTATGGGTAAAGGTATAGGGTGGTATATACTATATTCCTCACTGGTAATTAGTGGGATTTCTATAACATAGATAAGATAGTTGTCTTTAAAGAATATGTTTTTTTCAGAGATTCGGAGGATTTCATTAAGAGATTCTATATTAACTTCCAATGGAAAAGTATTTCCAATCGGCAAGTCCACCTTAATTTCAAGAAGTTCTTTAATAATGTGCTGTGGAGTAAAGACACTAGTGTGAATTTTTCCATCTAATGCTGTATTTATTATGGAGATAAGGTTCTGGGTTTCATAAGCGTACTTATTTAATACTAGTTCAAATAGTAATGATTGTTCTAATACTTTGGTTCGGAACGCCAATTTATTAAGGTTCTGGATAGTAAGATTTGTTTGTGCTTGTAGGTACTGGAGGTTTTGTTCTACTTTTTGTTGTTGGAGTTCTAATTGTTGTGTAGAGTGATTTACTTCTGCTTGTAGGAATCTGATCCTTTCCGGAATATTGTTTTTACTAGGTACTTTGCTTCGATTTAGTTCTGTTATTTGATTTATAATGAATTCAACATCAATCTTTGAGCATACACCATACAGAACGTTGGCCATACGCCTGAATGTTTGCCCCAATCCCCGTCGAACTCTATTATCATCATTATTAATGGCTAACATAAGACTTCTGTGATTAGCTTCGATCTCGTTTAAATAGGGCAAAGTTGCTCTAGAAAATTGTTGTATAAACAGAGAGCAAATCTCCTCAATTTCCACATTGCCAAATCTGTTTTTCATATTTTCGCAAATGGTCGTGGTGGCTTGATAGTGAGCCATGATGACATGGTATTTTGAAATTAGTAATTGTACATCCAAGGAGATTACCAATTCCCAACTCACATGTGACAATCTGGCTACTCCATGTGACTCATAATAGATCCCTTGTTGGTTCTTGAATGACGTTAGATTAAATACTTGGCGGTGATTTCTTTGGTCCGAATCATTGATGGAAGGTTCCGTGACGCTTATTGAAATTATGCTAAATCTGAAACATAGTTATGTTCTTTCATGAAATTGTTTTAGAAGGTTCCGGTGTACCTTTACAGGCTTGTTTTTCTTAAGTATCGTGACATTTGGTGAATTTGGTTGTATTTCTACGATGGGGTAAGGACCTAACCATTTTGGGGCTAGTTTTCCCTTACGGGCCTTGTCTTGTATTAGGACTCTATCTCCTTCGGCAAGGTTTAGAGGTGCTATTGATTTGTCATAACGCTCTTTAGATTTGTGTTTGCTTTCTAATAGCTCTGCTCTCGCTAATTTATGAGCTTCCTGCATTTGTTTCTTCATCTCAAAGTGATAGTCTTCATAGTTGTATTGAGGTTCAGGATCTCGAGTGAATGAATGCGGAACGGTTATCTCATTACCATAAACTAGTTGATATGGTTGAAATTTGGTTGCAGTATGTACTGTTGAATTATGACAAAACATCGCGAATGGAACATAAGTGTCCCAGTTTTGAGGATCTTTGTCAACGAAACTGCGTAAGTAGTCTCCTAATGTTCTGTGGCTACGCTCTAAAGATCCATTACTTTGTGGATGGTATGGTGTGGTCGAAGTTTGTTTGATCTTAAGAAGTTGACATACTTCTTTGAATACATGACTAAGGAATTCCGTACCACAGTCTGTGACAAGACTCTTCGGAAGTCCATGTAAGCACACAAATTGGGTTACAAAATGGTATGCTACAGTGTTTGCTTCATGGTTTATCATAGGTACTGCCCATGCGAATTTAGAAAGGTCATCTTGAAGAGTTAAGATGAATATATTCCCTTTATGAGACTTAGGAAATGGTCCTACAATATCCATGAAGATTTTCTCAAAGGGTCTGGAAGAGGTTGTGGTTATAACCATCGGTTCTTTTCCTGATCGATTTGGTATTTTCTGACGTTGGCAAGTTTCACAGGAAAGGATATATGCTTTGATCATCTGTCTCATTCCCTTCCAATGATATTGCTGCAATATTCTTTGATATGTCCGATTTATTCCTTGATGTCCCCCCAAAGGAGTCTCGTGGAATTCTCTAATGATTCGTAACTGGTCTTCCTTCGATAACTGTTCTTGTGTTACGATTTGTATTTCTATTTCAGAATTTCGGAACGTGTAGTAGAGCATGCTCCGGACGGTTTCCCATTTGATACCGTCTCGATCTATCGCTAAACGCGGACAAGCGAGTCGAGTTACTTTCCGCTCTTGGCAAATTTTCTTGAGATTCTGTAGGCTCTGAAAAATATCTTCGCAGGTCGGTTTTTGCCAGAACTTTTCTTTAGTAATGAGGTAGAATATGTTTCTGTCTGTTATCTCTAGTGATGCTACCTCGGTAACCTTTTTCTGTAGTCTACGTAACTGTGTCAGGTTGCCAAATTTTCTTCTCATTTGTACAGCTACTCCGTGTGTCATCTCGAAGTCCGCCGAAACGCAACATGCCAGGGAAATGCTAGGATCCATTTCAAATATATTTCCTGATACTTCGCTAATTTTCTTAGTTGGTTTCTTAAGACTTGAATCGGCTTGCAGAAATTCCTGATAACTTTCGGTGATTTGTATGTTTGTAGAAGAGATAGCTTGATGAGAGCTGTGATCGTCCTGAGGTTCTGAAGTTGATGGTTCTGCGTTGTCTGGATATTTTGAGTTCTCTGCGGCCTTTGATGATCTGGTGACGACTTGATTTATCCGACTTAAAGCATCTGCATTTGTGTTATTAACGCCAAGTTTGTAATGGATGGTGTATTGGTGTTCTTCCAATTTTAAACGCCACCTCGTTAGCCGTGAACCGGGGTCCTTTAGGTTAAACAGCCACACCAATGCTCGATGGTCCGTTATAATATTAAACTGTTGACCAAAAAGGTATGGGCGAAAAGTTTTAACTCCCCATACTATGCTGGCTAATTCCTTTTCAGTAGTATTATAGTTTATTTCAGCTTTATTTAATGTTCTGGATGCATAAGCAATGGGTAGGTCCTTCCCAATTGGACCTTGAGAAAGTACACAACCAATTGCGTAGTTGCTAGCATCACAAGTGAGATTGAAGGGTCTGGTGAAGTCTGGATACTGAAGGATTGGATAATTTATTAGAAGGTTTTTCAGTTTTTCGAATGACTGTTGGCATAGATCACTCCACATGAATGGCACATCCTTCTTTAGTAACGAAGTTAGTGGTTTAGCGATCTGTCCATAATTTTGTATGAAACGCCTGTAATACCCAGAGAATCCCAAGAACGATTTAATATCTTTTACGTTTTGGGGTATTGGAAAATTATGAACACATTCAATTAATTTCGGGTCAGGCTTAACGCCTTCGTCAGTAATTTGGTGTCCTAAATACGTGACCTCTTTCCTCAAAAATTCACATTTCAAGGGCTGTAGTTTTAGATTGAATTTTCTGAGCCTTTCCAAAATTTCTGTGAGTTTTTGTGAATGATCTGGGAGGTCCTTAGCATAAATAATGATGTCATCAAGGTATACGAACGCTTTTAACCCATTCAGGCCTGAAAGTACCTTGTTCATCATTCTTTGAAATGTTCCGGGAGCACCCTTTAGACCAAACGGCATCCGCAAAAATTCGAAATGGCCTTTATCCGTAGAGAAGGCTGTCTTCTCGCGATCTGCCGGGTTCATTGGCACCTGATGATATCCTTGGGCCAAATCAAGTGTACTGTAGTATTTGGACTTACCTAACTGATCTAAGATGTCCGTGATATTGGGAAGTGGAAAAGCATCTCCCACTGTAACTTGATTGAGTCGTCGAAAGTCAACGCATACTCGATACTTTACTACTCCGTTAACATCCGGTTTCTTCGGAACCACCAAAAGAGGAGCATTCCATGGCGAGTCACTAGGAGCAATTACCCCTTCTCGCTCTAGAATCTCCATTTGTTCTGTTATTTCTTGCCGATGTCGCTGGGGTAGTCGGTATGGCTTTTCATGAATTGGGTGAACGGCTTCAGAAGTCTTGATTTCGTGAGTAATGGCGGTTGTTGCTGTGATTTTATCCCCTTCCAATTGAAACACATCAGAGTATTCCTCACAAATAGTAAGCAATGAGGATTTTTCTTCTGAGTTTAAATGGCAGGTTCGCAGGGCTGAATGTAAGCGAGATATTCTGTTCCCATCAACACTAGGTTCTGTATTTTCCAAAATTTGTGATAAGTGCACATTAGCTTCGTTGAAATCTTCGTGTTCGAGATGCTCTAGTTGAGGGATTTGTAATTGAACTTGATCGACTGTTGGATTAATAAAAGGAACGTATATAAGATGATTTCTCACTGTGGTAACACAATTTCCACAGGTGAGGGCCTTGGTAATGCTTTGGCTTGAAATTAAAATGTTTGAACCCTCTGTTTTATTGGGAGCTGGAATGGCAACGAGAATTTCTGTTCTTGGTAGTATGGTTAAATTCACAAGAGGAGGGAGGATTAATTCCTTTGACTGGTAGTCGATTATAGTTCCATGTCCGATAATGAATGGTTTACCTAAGATTCCTTCATTTGGTACTGGGAAATCGGATTGAACAACTTGGAATTCAACGCGTCTTTTTTCACCTCCAATTTGAAGTTCGATAGTGACGGATCCTAAAGTCGTCACAAGATTATCTGTTGTTCCTTTGAGTTCGTACACGGTATGGTCGTAAACTATTACTTCATCTCGCAATGATGAGAGTTTGATTAAATTTAAGTCACTGCCAGAGTCGATTAAAAATTTGCTGTCTGTTGGAATGGTCTGAGGGCTTTGACACTGTACATGATCCTGTTCAATTTTCTGGCGAGCCGTATTATTTAAGATATTCCTGCGAATGAGATTGCGGCTGTTTTCAGGCTTCCTGCCGGGCGCCCGCCGTCGGCACTCGACTGCGTAGAGTTTTTTGAATTTTGTGAGGTAGTAGCTGGAGATTCTGCGGATCGCTTTGAATTTACGTATTTTAGTTTTCTGCATTCCTCCTTGGTGTGACCTGGTTTCTTGCAGTAACGACAAGTAATTGTATTAACGATCGCCTTGTGGGCGTTTTGAGGTGTTTGACCATTATTCGGCTTCACTTGGAGAGACCTGCAGTCTCTGGCCCAATGTCCCATTTTTCCGCAATGGAAACAAGGGGTACTCGGTTTCTTTGTAAGTGTTTTTCCATTGTTTTGTTTAGCAGACGGTTCATAGAAACGCTTTGACTCGTCGTGCGATTTTCTCACCCTTTCTTCTTCTCTTGCAGCTTGAATCGCTTTGTCAAGAGTTGGTGGATTTCGAGCCTTTATGAAGTCTTTCAGTTTTCCCAATCCTTCGATAAAGACTTGAATGGTCTGTGCTTTCAAACTGTCCTCCAATGCTGTGGCGACTTCTGCGGATTTTCCGTTTGTTTCCTGTTCTAATATGAGTGTCTGTAAGGCCTCAATACGCGATGAATATGTCATTACGTCCTCATCTCCTTTCTGTTTGATCGAATACAGTTCCAAATATAAATGTGGCGTAGTTCGCTGGGGTTCTAGTGACGTTTTTAGGGTATCCTTGAGTTCAGTCCAGGATTGAATCGAACGAAATTTTACTGCGGCCCGGGCCTTTCCCGTAAGCCGAATAATAATGCCTTGGAGCAGTCGCTGCTTAGCTTTCTCATTGGCACACATAATCGCGAACTCACATGTTTCTAGGAACAGCTCGAGATCTTCTTGATTTTCTCCACTGAATGTCGATGGTAATAACTTCAAGGCTGCTTCTAATCCGATGGTGTCTACGGATTTCCCAGATTGTGATAGGAGTTCTTGTGGGTTGTTCTGTGTTGAGGTGTTGATCACTGGATTTTCGTTCTGTCGGGAATTTCCTGTTTCGATGTTGTTTGGTTGTAGAAGGGACCCGTCATCGGCCATCGTGATGGTCTGATCTAAAATATTTGTATGCAAGGTATGGTTCGTATGAACAAGCACGTTATCTACGGAAGCTAAGGTTTGGTTAACGTTTTGCAACAACGTCTCGTTAAATTCTATGATTTCATTGGTCTGGTTGATAAAAAGATTATCCCCCGAAATTTCCGCAACAGGTCGTTCGGATTCTGGAACTTGTGGATTTGCAAACCTAACAGGAAGACTGAGACGTGGAGCAGGGAGAGGGTTCTCGGAGGTTTCCTCTCTATCTTCCAATTCAGGGGTAGGGGTCCTACTATTAGTATCTCCCGTATCACTCATCAACTAAGTGTTAAACAATAACGATTTATGCAAACTACTACTACTGTTGCTAACAGTTAAAATAAATTATTAAATGCTATCACTACTAGGTTTGATGACAGTAATAATAATAATAATAAAAAAAAATAATAAAAAAAAATGTTCAATAACTAATTTAAATTGTTAGTATGTTAGTAAATGTTCTGTTACTCACAACACCGCAAACTGTATTGATGCCGCCATGAGTGTTGTCATTGGAAATGTGCGTTGTTGAAAGGGTCTGGATGAATCGGGTTGGCTCTGAGTGTTGCCAGTGAAAAGAATTATAAACGACGTAAATCCTCTTCGACAGCTCTTGTTGAATGGACGTTCGCTTGCCCCGAAACTGCTGGCGCGGGGACCACTACAGGTAGTGGGTTTCAATTCGGCTCCGTTATTGTTGATTGTTGTTGTAAACAATGTTATCAATAGTCTTATCAATTTTGATAACTCTTATCAATATTGATAACAATATCGATTGTGACTATCGATTTCGATTTTGACTATCGATTTCGATTTTGACTATCGATTTCGATTTTGACTATCGATTTCGATTTTGACTATCGATTTCGATTTTTGACTATCGATTTCGATTTTGACTATCGATTTCGATTTTGACTATCGATTTCGATTTTGACTATCGATTTGATGTCTTACCGTTGCTCGAACTGGTTCGACCGATGTCGGCTTCGGGCGGCGCACCAATGCCACGCCCAAGAATTTGTTGACGCCGATGGTAATAATAGTAATAATATTATTTACGTGATTTTCAGGAATGTTCTGTAGAATGTCTGAATGTTAAAGGTCTGAAATGTCTGAGTTGATCTGGAGTGTTTGAATTTTCTGCTGCTCGTATTTGAGTACGTAGACGCAGTGCGCGATTTACTTAGCTATTTAAACACTTAAAACAAATTTTTACTTTAAGCGTAACACCGGAATCTACGGATCCCACCGCTGCCACCAAAAATGTTATGGATTTTACACACAACACAAAATAAACGTACGCACCAATTGAAAATTAAAATAATTAATGTATTTTTTTATTAAAACTGGTAGTAAAAATTAAGTGTAGCTACAATCTGTTATTCGAACACTGGTAATTCTACGACTGACTGACTCCCTGTGTGTTGTCGTGACGGTGCCCCGTCTCACATCAAAAACCCTTATTCAGCGGTTCCCACGGTGGCAGCGTCTTACGACACACACTCTGCATTGTGATTGTCTATATATGTTGTTAACATATATAGATATATAAAAAATAAAATATGTACTAATCAGGGGGTTCTTAACAATGCTAATGAATCTAGACTATTATTAAGAAATAAATCCAAGCTCCGCTCACTTGAAAAATGGAAAAATGTATGGGTAAATGCCGACCTGACCCAATATCAACAAGTACAAATGAAATCGTTAAGAAATATACTCCAGCAGAAACGCGCAGACGGTGATTTTAATTCAATTATTAAATATGTTAATGGTGTGCCAAAGATCGTCTCAAAAAACTAATAAGTAATACGCGCGCAAATCATGGTCAGTCTTGTCTATGTTATAATTGTAAATTAATTAGTATTAAGAAAAATATTAGAATTAAGTGTAATTATTGTAATAAAACATCAATCGATAAGAGTAAATTGTTAAAAGGGTACTACCAAAATGTAAGACGTTTACGTACTAAGTTAAATACATTAATATGTAATATTTCACTATTCAGGTATGATTATTTTGTGTTAGTAGAAACCTGGTTAAATTCTAATATATTAGATGCCGAACTCGGGTTTGATTGCTATAATGTGTTCCGTCTAGATCGGAGCGATAAGACAAGTAATAGTACTAGAGGTGGCGGAGTAGCTATCTTTGTGAATAAACGTTTTGAGGCCGAGATTATTAATATACAACATGATAGTGTCGAACAACTGTTTGTACTGATTAAATGGGGAAATAACGATAAGTGTATTATTGGTGCCTGTTATCTACCACCACACAGTCCGTTAAATAACTATACTGTACATACTGAGACGGTTGAATGGCTGTTCAATAAATATACCTTTGATACTAATTTATTACTATACGGAGACTACAATCTACCACAGGTGCGTTTTACTAGTAATGATATTGGCCTAATATGCATGGAAAAATTTCGTCTCGTTCAGAAATTATATTTGATTGTTTTTCATCGCTAAACCTACACCAATTAAATAATATTTTAAATGTCCATGGTTCTCAACTCGATTTGGTCTTTTCAAACAACCCACTGGTAAATGTTATGCCTTCAGACGATAGTATAGTTCCAATAGATCTGTACCACCCAGTATTAACTACAAATTACATGATAAATATTTCTCCTGTACATATTTGCCCTAATTCTTGGTTTTATGATTTCAAAAAAGCAAATTATGACCAATTGAATCTTATTATTGCTGGTTACAATAATTGGTCTAATATGTATAAACTAAGTGATATAAATGATGCAGTTAATATTTTTAATATAGTAGTGTTAGACGCAATTGATCAAACCGTTCCTAAAAAATTAATTCGTAGTCGTATGTTCCCAAAATGGTTTTCCAAAGAGCTCTGTGTGCTTATTAAACGGAAAAACTCCAGCATCAATTATTTAAGTCATCCGGTAATAATGCTGACTATGAAGCTTTTTCTGCATTAAGAAAAAAATGCAAAATCATGTCTAAATTATGTTATAATAAATACGTTGAGCAAATCCAATCTTATATGACAAATAATCCTAGGTATTTCTGGAGCTATATTAAGAATAAACAAAAGATTAATGTCATTCCATACAACATAACTGATGGTATTGCCGTTGCAAAAAATGTGGATGATACTGTGAACATGTTTAAATCGTATTTTGAATCTGTTTACAGTCAGTCAAATAGTAATGTTGATCATATCCAATGCTACAATACCGATATTAATTTTAACAGTTGCCAGATCACCATAACGGAAGTTTTTGATACTCTACGTAATTTATCATATAAAACTCAAAGTGGTCCAGATAAAATTCCTGAAATAATTTATAAAAAGTGTTATTTTTCATTAACACGTCCAATTCATTATCTATTCAATATTTCTTTGTCGCCAGGTTGTTTTCCTAACCAGTGGAAATCTAGCTTTATTTATCCTGTTTTTAAATCAGGTAATCGAAATGTCATAACAAACTATAGTCCTATTTCGCAATTAAGTTCATTGCCTAAAACTTTTGAAAAACTATTAGTACCAAAATTTACAACCGTTCTTGATAAAGTAATTTCAGATAATCAACACGGGTTTAGACATTCGAGGTCAACAACGACCAATTTATTAACCTACTATTGTAATGGGATTACGCAATATCATGTATTTTGCTCATAATAACAACCAGGAATGGGATTACGCAATATCATATATTTGCTCATAATAACAACCAGGAATGCGACCACACCCAAAAGTGTTTTCGACTACGAATACCACTTTCATAGTCGTGAGGTCCATATCAAGGACGACTGTACACGCGCCGCCCACTTTCAAAGGACGCCGCCACCATATATATAGGGGACAGCGAGACAGCCTGAGTAGATGTATCCAGAGACGAGAACACCACACGACTCGCTTAGCCGCCCAGCCATCACACACAACTTACACGGAGATTATCAACTTCGGAACGAGCTACAATTCGCTACAATCAACACTATTATTCTACTTATTTTGTCTGGTTTAATATAATACATTTGATTACCATACTAATTGACTATTATTATTTATCAAAGTACACCAGCTTTTGGAACCCTGAAGGGCCGCATGTAACACTGGCGCAGTCGACGTAGGATTCCACAAAGGGAGGCAACCATCAAAGGCTACTGTCAACAACGAGGAATTGATCACTCTTCAGCGAAGACAACTCCAGGAGGAACCAACAAAAAACAAATAAGTCACATTGCAGTACCAACAAATCCATTAGCAGCATCATCAACGGCAACATGTCATCATCAGCCATGAACGCAGCATTATTGTGAGTGAATAGTTATTTAAATTTGTTACATAGACGTATGCAACATAATTAAGACATATTAAGATAAATCTAGGTAGTTGGTTATAAGTGTAATGGTGTAAACCGTTTTAAATTTTATTGAGGGCATATTTTTATTGAAGTTTATTGAATTATTGAGGGCATATTGATTATTTGAAGTTTTATTATTGAGGGCATATTTTTATTGAAGTTATTATTGATTATTATTGAAGTTTATTGATTTATTGAGGGCATTTTATTATTGAAGTATTATTGAAGTTTATTGAATTTATTAGAGGGCATATTATTGAAGTTATTATTGTATTTATAGGGCATTATTGAATTTTATTGAGTATAATTATGATTATTAACGTATTAAATAGGTGGTTAAGTTAATTTATGGACAAAGAAGATACATCTCCCTTGAATGTAGCTAATTCATTGTATGACACTAGTGTAGTAGAAGAAGCCCAGTTAGAAGCCCAGTTATTAGCCCAGAGAGAAGCCCAAGCCCAGTTTGAAGCCCAACAGACAGCCCAGTTAAATACTATAGTAGATACCCAGTTAGTAGGTAGCACAAGTAAAACCCCAAGTCCACAATTAGGAGTAGTCACACGTAGCAAAGTCACAGATAGTTTTGAACATCAGTCGTTAGATTTTATATCTAAATCACGCAATAAAAAAATGGCAGTAACCATAAAATTAGAAGACGCTTTTAAATTAATTCCAGTATGCACAGGGATAGATGATATTTACCAATTCATAAATGCATGTGATATGGCAGTAGGTTTAGTCGACGCAACTAGCGCACCAATATTAGTAAAATATATTACTACACGATTAACGGGTAGAGCATTAGAAATGATTAAATATAAAAACGTAACAAAATGGCAATTTATAAAAGCATATTTAACAGACGCATTCGAAGTAACAACTAATGTAAACGATTATTGCCACAGAGTAGAGAAACTATACTATCAGTTATGTACCGTAAGCACATTAAACAAAGAGCCTGCAGAAGCAAAAATTATACATGAAACATTAAGGGACCAAACTCTAGCAGTATTTATTAAAGGATTAGTAGAACCGATTAGAACGATAGTAAAATCTCGTAATGCTAAAACTCTTGAAATCGCGAAACAAATCGCTATGTCAGAACAGGTAGAACTAAGATTAGAACAGGAAAATAGGAACCATTATTCAAGTAATTATTCACAAAACAATAATCAACGTAGACCAAATTATGAAATTAGGAACAACAGGAACGTTAGACCAAATAACTTTGTAAGGCCGAATAATTTTGCGCAAAATAATTATCCACGAGCAAACCACTTCTCTCAACCAATTAATAGACCACCAATAAAATGTTATAACTGCAATGGAAATCATTTTGCATCACAATGTAGAAATAATTCGAGACCTAACTACGCGAGCAACGGAAATAACAACCGTCCACCTAATAGAAATAATTTTACGCAACCGCCGACAAATTATAATGCACAACCAGTTCTGTGTTCATATTGCAATAAAAACGGTCATAATGTAGATTCATGTTATAAAAAGAGAAACGACGAAAGTAGAAATAATTCGGGAAACGCCAATGTATCGAACGCGGTACGCGGTACTCGCACGATAAACCAGATTATCGCGGAACAACCGACGAACGAATATTTCACATATTCGCAAAACTAGAAAATAATCATATAACATTCGATTCTAATGCCGCAAAAACAAATCAATTACATTTAATGATAGATACAGGTAGTCAGGTAAATATTCTCAAAATAAATTGCTTACGCGAAGAACTAGAAGTAGACGAAACACAAAAAAAAAATCTACGCGGTATAAATGAATGTCTTACAAAAACCATAGGGAAAATATCAATATTAATTAAATTAAATAGCGAAAACATTAAAACAGAATTTCATATCGTAAATGCACGATTCCCAATACCCAAGGACGGAATATTAGGAAACGACTTCTTGTCGAAAAATAACGCAATAGTCGATGTAGCAAACAACAAATTAATTATTCAAACGACCTCGCATGCGCTAACAAATTTCAGAGAGACCGACAAAACCAGTTTTATTAAATTAAATTAAATTTATTAAATTAAACTGAAACTATTGTAGGAATACAGATAGCTGACCCACTCATAGAAAGCAAAGAAATATTTATACATAAGCAAGAACTAGTAAAAGACGTATATTGCAGTAGTACAGTATCTATCGTTAATAATGGTAGGGCAATAGTTAGCATGTTGAATATCTCGGAAGAAACGAAAAATATATCTGAATTTGATTTAAATAAAATACTCTTTGATACTGAATACGAAATATATAATGTAGAATCGACAAATGATCATAAAGAACGAATAGAACGTTTGAAACAAGTAATAATAACTGACCACATGGACGAAATTGAAAAACAATCTATTTACGAAATATGCGAACGATATAATAACATATTTCATTTGGAAGGGGATGTATTAACATTTACCAATGTCGGTACACATTCTATTAAGTTAAAAAAGGATCAGCCACCTATCTATCGTAGACCTTATAGATTACCACACGCACAACAGGAGGAAATAAATTCACAAATTCAAAAAATGGAAGAAAATGGAATTATCGAGAAATCGAGAAGTCCATGGAATTCCCCACTATTATTAGTACAAAAGAAAATGGACAATTCAGGCAAACAAAAGTTTAGAGTAGTAGTAGACTTTAGGGCACTTAACGAAGCTACTATAAATGAGTTTCACCCTTTATCAAATATTACAGAAATACTAGATCAACTAGGAAATAGTCAGTTATTCTCCCTCTTAGATTTATTGAGTGGTTTTTACCAAATTTTAATGGAAAAAGACTCACGAGAGTTAACAGCCTTTTCGACTAACCAAGGTCACTGGCATTTCAAACGAATGATACAGGGAATGAAAACGAGTCCCGGAACCTTCCAAAGAGTTATGAATTCAGCTCTGGCAGGTTTAATAGGAATAAAATGCTTAGTATACTTAGACGATATAATAGTATATGGAAAAAATTTATATGATCATAACGAAAAATTAATAGAAGTTTTCGAGCGTTTACGAATAAGCAACTTAAAATTACAACCAGATAAATGCAACTTCTTAAAAAGAGAATGTGTATATCTAGGACACGTTATTACGAAAGACGGAATAAAACCCGACGAACGTAAATTAAAAGCAGTAGTAGAATTTCCAATACCAACAACTGTAAAAAACATTAAATCATTTTTAGGATTAAGTGGTTATTATAGGAAATTCATAAATTCATATAGCGCAATAGCAAAACCACTAACCAATTTATTAAAGAAAGACAGGAGTTTCGTATGGAGGAACGAATGTCAAAAGTCATTCGATACGTTGAAGGCAGCGTTATGCTCAGAACCAGTTTTAAAATATCCAGATTTCACAAAGACCTTCTTATTAACTCCAGACGCGAGTAATAAAGCACTCGGGGCTATTTTATCTCAAGGAGAAATAGGTAAAGATTTGCCAATATGTTATGCGTCGCGCACATTAAATAAAAGCGAAAGCAACTATTCAACAACAGAATTAGAATGTCTTGCAATAATATTCGGAGTTAAACAGTTTCGACCATATTTATACGGTAGGTAGGAAGTTTATAATACTTAGTGACCATCGTCCATTAACGTGGCTCTTTAATTTAAAAAATCCATTATCAAAGTTAGCTAGATGGAGAATACAATTAGAGGAGTACGATTACGAAATACGTTATAAACCCGGAGTTTTAAATTCAAATGTAGATGCACTCACACGTATGTACTCTATACAGGAAATAAAAAACGAATCATATGACAATTTTCTCGAAAAATTAGAAACACAAATTATCACAAATAGTAATGTAAAAGAAACTATAGGCACAGTAATAGATTCACCAAAAGAATATAATATAGTGTCAGAAATTGCCAAGCAATATAATTTCAGAACAGGAACAAATTATCAATTAAAAAAACAATTTGGAAACGGTATAATATTGCCGACTAGTAAAGTAATAGGGGACACACCATATTTTAAACATGAAAACCGGTATATAATATTCTTAGTAACGAAAAACAAGGACCGACAAAGGGCCACCTACGAAACTATATATATATCGTTAATAAATTTAAAATTATTTTGTAAGGAAAACAATTTGAATAAATTAGCCATGGGCAAGCTAGGCGATCACGATGATTTAGAATGGGAAAAAATAAGGTCAATGTTGCGATACATATTTCGCGAACCAAATATAGAAATAATTATATGTGCAAATGTAGAATATAGTGAAGAAGAAAAAGCAGTCATTTTATCACAATTTCACGACTCAAAACTAGGCGGACATTTAGGTGTGAATAAAACTACTAAACGTATAAAACAACAATTTGTATGGAGGGGAATGAAGGAAGATGTTAAAAAATATATAAGGAATTGTACGTCATGTCAGGTTAATAAGGTATCAAATCGACACATAAAACAACCAATGGCTATTACATCCACTTCGTCTAAACCATTCGAAAAAATATTTATGGATATAGTAGGGCCCTTGCCGATTACACTGTCCAATAATGTATACATTTTAACGATGGAGGACGACTTGACACGTTACACTTTAGGAATTCCACTTCCTGACCAGAAGGCAAATACTGTTGCGGAAGCCTTTGTTACACACTTTGTTTGTGTACACGGCATACCAGAAACAATACTCACGGATCAAGGAACTAATTTCCTCTCGAAAAC
Source organism: Macrosiphum euphorbiae (assembly GCA_949089665.1). Taxonomy (NCBI): domain Eukaryota; kingdom Metazoa; phylum Arthropoda; class Insecta; order Hemiptera; family Aphididae; genus Macrosiphum; species Macrosiphum euphorbiae. The sequence continues at coordinate 189,943 of CARXXK010001428.1, forward strand.
GTTTGCAAATGTTTGTAAAATATTAAAGATAGAAAAGGTTAACACAAGTCCATTCAGACCGCAGGGTAACCCCGTAGAACGCGCTCATAGGACTTTAGCCGAGTACTTAAGACATTATGTAGATAAGAATTTAAATAATTGGGACCATTTACTACCCTTTGCATTCTTTGTATATAATTCAACGGTACATACTTCTACTAATTTTCAACCATACGCATTAGTCTATGGACGTACGTTGGAGGTACCGATTAGATTAAAAGCCGAACCTGAACCACGTTACAATTATGATGATTATATATTCGATCTAAAAGAAAATATGCAAATTTCGCATAAAATAGCTAGAGATCATTTAATTAAAAATAAAATAAAAAGTAAAGAACGTTATGATAAAAATGAAAATCCACAAGAACTACACGTTAATGATTTAGTACTATTAAAAGATAATAATCAAAGAACGAAACTCGACCCAATCTGGCTAGGACCGTACGAGGTCACAGCAGTTATAGGGAACGAGAATGTAGCTATACAGCGAGGCCGCAAGGTCATTACTGTACATAGAAATAACGTAAAAAAATATTATAATGACCCACAAGTCGATTAAAAAAAAATAGCAATAATAAAAATAATAACAGAAAATAGAATGGAAAATCTGGAAAAAATTAATTGTCAGGACCTAATTGAATTTATCGACGTTATACCAGAGCCAGAGGACCTACTTTATTACAAAAACTTATTCTCAGAAAATAATTAATAATCCAACGTAATAAAACGGATTCAGATAAGATAAAAAAAAATTGATTTATTAAACAAAAATATACATGATAGTTAACATCATGAAAATAAATTCAATTTAATAAACAAGTTTTTTTTATTCGGATTCGTCTTCTTCATCTTCCGATATAAGAATTCTCGAAACGATATGATCCGGCGGAGGGGTAAAATATGTCCGGCCCTCGAGCTAATAAAAATAATTAAAAAAAAAAAATAATTAAATAAATTCTTAAGCAAAACAAAAAAAAATATATACGCACGGTTTCGAATGACGTATATCCGAGTACGGGTTTCGTCAGGTTCCATGCTTTCTTGAATAATAAATCTAATCAAAAAAATACACAATAAAAATAATAGCAAAAAATAAATACGATAAAAAAATAAAAATTTAAATTTTAGGGACAGACAAAGAAAATTCATTGAGGAACTAGGAATGGCAATCGAACAAGAAATACACGAAACATATACTTTAGGACCGGAACACACACCGAGGTGTCTAATAGGACATATTAATACAGCAAATAATTTTATGGAGGAACCATTTGGTACTCTCGAAATAACAAAAATTACGCAAATTTTAACACTAATTATGTACGATTTGTCATCAGATTCGGTAACACCCACAAATACTTTATGTAAACGGTTAATAGACTATATGAAACTCTTACATGATGCTAGAGATATTTTAGATTATGTAAGATGGTATTAATTTTATAAGATTATAATAAGATAGTTAGTTTAATATAAATATACTTTGTACTTTTAGATTGGTGATGGTGACGAGTTTTCTAGTCAATATTGTCAACTCTGACGAAATAAATGCATCAGAGTACTTCTCTTATACGCCTTACGGAGTTGGCAGGGGTATACAATATGAAGGGTTGGGGCCAGTTAGATTAATAGGGGCTCAATACAATCTTGTAATGTTTTACTCATTAAAAGAATATAACACGAAATATGAACTATTGGGGGAAAAAATTAAAAATATAACAAATTTATGTACTGACCAGAAATATCAAGATTTATGTGGGAAATATCAATTAGTAATTACAGACTTATATAACGAAATAACTAAACAGAAAGAACGTACATATATGTCGCTAGGAAGTACTATGGAGGACATTAAAAACAACAGAAAGAAAAGGGGATTAATAAACATAATAGGTAACACCATGCATACGTTATTTGGCGTATGTGATGACAAGTGCACTAAGAAAACACAAGAAGCTATACAAAAAACGGAAGAATCAGGAACTAATATATTACACATAATGGCAGCTCAAACTACTGTAGTAAAATCAACAATAAGAAGTATTGGTAACACAATAAATCAAACCGAACAATTATACAATAATATTACGGAAAAGGAACAAAAACTAAACGAAAAAATGTCAAAAATACAAAACAAAACAAATGATATATTAGACTTACTAATGAAAAATGAAATACATAATTTATATACAATAATTATTAATCAATATTCCTACGAAACAGAAACATTGGGACAAATAGTAACTGCCGCTAGAGAAGGAATGATACATCCAAGTCTTATGACACCGCAAGAACTAGCATCAACATTAAAAGCAATAGAACAAAATATAAAGGAAATATACAGTATTCCGATGGGAACAAAGAGATATGAAATAAATGAATTTCAAAAAATTACAAAAATAAGAATCTACTATTCGAACGACAGATTAGTATTCGAAATAAAAAATTTAAAGACTTTACACCTGTAACTAACATGAGTAATATTTTAGAAAAGATAAACGAACATATACACAAATTCGAAACAGATGAAAAATGGGAAAAGGGACTAGCTATGCAATTCACAGATTTACACGATGCATCCAAATCCTTAGACGAAGTACAACAAATGATTAACCAAGAACTTTCAAGAGAACAAAATCAAAAGCATCAATTTGTACACAGTAATTTACTATATGTAACAATAGTACTGGCAGTAATATCTATTATACTAATAATAGCAATTTACATAATGATAAAATGCAAGTATATCAGGTCCACAGGAGTCATGGAATTTCCCGGCAGAATAGTTAGATATAGGGCACCCAATAGAAATGACTACGTACGAAATTATGAAGAGACCCCCTTTACTCCACCCCCTTCACCAAGATAAATTAATTAATTAATTAAAAAAAAAATATAATAAAATTAGATAATAATAATAAATAAAAAAAATAAAATATAAGTTAGGAAAAATAGTAATAATATACAATAATAATAATTAAAATAGAGGTAAACGATTACTTTAATAAATAAATAAGAGCTAGTTATATGTAAACTATTAAAGAAATACTATATATATAATTATGTTTCAGGAAACAATCAAGAGGGATTTCAAAATAAATATAATAAAATACATAAACATGAGCGAACCCACACCAATGCCTGAGCCTAATGTTTTTTATAAGGAACTAAGGGATAGGTTACTAAATGATACACATGATCAATTGGTACTAAGGAACACAATATATGTACGTTGTTTTAGACAACACGTAATAGACGCAAATAATAATATGCAAGTACCTTTTAACGAAACTGAACTTGAAACCGTTATGGGTCCGTTAACAGCCTTCTTTTGCACTAGATGTAACCGCGAACCAGCCTATAATTCAATGTGTTTAAAAATCGCAGAAATATTAGATCAATATTATATTCAACACCAAATTTACAGTGAAGAACATATTCGATAAATAAATTAAACAAAACAAAAAAAAAATAAATAAAAAAATAATAATAAGATATAATACGTGCATAAAGAAATAATACGTAAAATAATATTCTATAATTTAAATAAAATAATATTACGTGCATAAAAAAATATAATAATATATACATATACGTAAATCATATTCTAAATAAAAAATATATAACAATAACTTTTAACTATTTCAGAAATTAAGAAGAAAAACAAAAAAATATATATAAAGGCACACGTAAAAATTTAAAGTATAAAAATGGGTGAGAACGTACCACCTGTAGCACGAACCGTTCGAATGCAACTACAAACATATCATATATTTGCTCATAATAACAACCAGGAATGCGACCACACCCAAAAGTGTTTTCGACTACGAATACCACTTTCATAGTCGTGAGGTCCATATCAAGGACGACTGTACACGCGCCGCTCACTTCAAAGGACGCCGCCACCATATATATAGGGGACAGCGAGACAGCCTGAGTAGATGTATCCAGAGACGAGAACAACACACGACTCGCTTAGCCGCCCAGCCATCACACACGACTTACACGGAGATTATCAACATCGGAACGAGCTACAATTCGCTACAATCAACACTATTATTCTGCTTGTTTTGTCTGGTTTAATATAATACATTTGATTATCATACTAATTGACTATTATTATTTATCAAAGTACACCAGCTTTTGTATCCCTGAAGGGCCGCATGTAACACTATACAGATCTCATATCATATATTAGTAAAGGTATACAGGTTGATGCTGTATATACTGATATTAGGAAAGCGTTTGATAGTGTCGACTTATCTATTCTCGTAAAAAAGCTAGAATTTATCGGCATTGTTGGACCAATGCATGCATGGCTTGAATCATACTTGAATGGTAGAACTCAACAAGTAAAACTAGGTGATAGTGTTTCATTGTCTATAAATGTTACATCTGGAGTCCCTCAAGGCGGACACTTATCACCTATATTATTTACACTTTTTATAAATGACGTTAAAGATATTCTTAAAAGCAGTAATTTCTTAATGTTTGCGGACGATTTAAAACTATACATGCCTATTTACTCTCACGAAGATTGCCTTAAACTACAAGCCGATCTAGACGATTTTTGCTTGTGGTGTTCATTAAATGGGTTGAATGTTAATGCTGAAAAATGCTCACAAATATCATTTTCGCGGAGAAAAAAAAATACTCACTTTCAATATAAAATGAACAACTCTAATTTAATGATTGTAACACAGATAAGGGATTTAGGTATACTTTTGTCAAGTGACCTATCATTTAATGATCACATAACTATAATGTGTAATAAAGCTCTAAGAGTATTTGGTTTTGTAAGACGAAACTGCTTTGATTTTAAAAACCCTAATTGCTTTAAACTGTTATATTGTTCTTTAGTCCGTTCTATTCTTGAATACGGCTCAGTTATTTGGAACCCTTACCAAACGGGATTAATTAATAAAATTGAACGGGTTCAAAAACAATTTTTGAGAGTACTAGCATATAAGTCTAATAGAACTGACGTCTCGCTGGAGCAGCTAGCCAGTGACTTTAATATAGTGTCGCTTAAAAATAGGAGAACATTTCATGATGTATCTTGGTTGTATAAACTACTTAACTCTCAAATAATCTGTCCAGAACTACTTAACCAAATACCTATAAATGTTCCTCAAACAAATACTCGTGTATCAAAAACGTTTTATATACCTACTTATCGTAACAATTATAGTCAATTCGCTCCGATCAATAGAATGCTAATATCTGGTAACTCAATAAATAATTTCGATTTTTTTCATGATAATCTAACCAGGTTGAAATCAATTTTATTTAAATGTTAAATGTACTATCAAGAACCTACTATTATGTATTCATTTTAAATACTATTATAATGTATAGCTATAAATAGATTAATATTAAGTTATTTGCTCTTGTTTAATGTTTTATGTGTTATATATTTATATTTATAAAAAAAAAAAAATAACTGTTCTGAGCCCATTTGTGGGCGTATACAATTACAATTATATAATATTATATATAATTAATAATATGGTTTATAATTATAAAGAACAATATTAAATCATGGACAACAAAAACTATAACGTTGCCAGTGACCAGTGTTATCCTTAGAAAACTTTGTTGTAATCTGATAATCGTAATAACTACGATTTTCAACTAGGCTATTTATAAACATTTTTCCCAATTATCGCTGGGTGCTGATAGTCAGTTGTTATCAATAGTAAATTAAATGAACCTATTATGACAAAATAGAAAGATAAAACTGCGAATGCACATACATGTCCTCGAGACCGTCTTGCATGTTATTTATATACCTAATCCACTTATTGTATTACTAATAGAATACAGACATAATAACTGTATGTACGAGATATCTTAATTTGTGGCTATACTACTATTGATTGCTTTATTAGCTATAGTGCTATACAATTTTACTATACACAATATTAATATACTATGAGCACGTTTGGGCACATTGCATTATTTTTACTTGTAAATGTAGAACACGTTTGGGCACACAAACACATAGCACGTTTGGGTACATACGATAATTTCCAATAGGTTATCTCGTTTTAACTTAAATCAAGCCTGGTTTCGTCGTATTAAAAATGACAAAGAATTAAATAAGCACTATGCTGGAAAAACAGGTGTGTAACAGTGTCTTCAACGTTTTTTCGGTCTAATTTATTTACCTTGTAATGAGGTGGATGATGGTTTTATATCTCTCATGGCCAATGCACCACCCAATGTTGAACATTTTAAGGATTATATTTTAAACACTCTTATTGATGAAACTAGTTTATTCCCATCTAATTTTTGGGCAGCCGAGCCATCTATGAATCCTAGGACAACAAACGAACCTGAAGCTTTTCATAGAGATTTTAACAGTCAATTTTATACTTGCTATCCTAATTGTTTTGCAATAGTAAATATTTTATTAGAAGTTCAAGAATCTTACTTAAAAATAGGTCGGTAGGTATTAACTCTTTGAGGGGCGAAAATTTCCTTTGGAAAAAAAGCCCATGTGGGCAAAATGTCTCTTTACCATAACATTTAGTACGTATATCAAAATATTGATAATGATAATAAATGATAAAATACGCGAGAAATGATATCAGACCAGCGGCAGTGATATTGTTTGATGCATGTATTAGATGATAATAAGGTGGTTGGTATGCTGACGATTTTCAAAAAAATATTAAAAATAATTTTAAAAGTGGTTAAAATAGTAACCACCGCACCTGAACGGTAAAAAAAAGTGGTTAGCATACTAACCACGGCCCCTCAAAGAGTTAAACGAAATGTGCAAAACAAAAAAAGAAAAGAAGACATGGATAATATTACATATGTATTAAACAAATTTGAGGAATACAAACTCGGTAAATATGTTGCAAAAATATTTATCCCTAATCGGTCCGATATTTATCGGTAAAAACATTATATAATTGTAATATATACAAAGAGTTAATAATAAATACTAAATAATAATGGTATAATATAGTATACAAGATATAATAAATAATAATTTAAAAACTATGACAAGTAATTATTAAACATTATACTAAAATATTTTTGGGAGACTAAATAGAGACAACCTCCTCGTGGTGTCTCCTGAATAACGCTAATAGGCTTTAAAAATTAAAAATTAATGATTAATTAGTAAAATGTTATTTTACTAGGTGTTTCTAAATGTTATATTAATACCTGTGTCCTATATAGCCAAACGTGTTATTTTTCTATAGATATGGTGTACCCAAACGGTGTATTCATTTCGGAGTTGCCCGATTGCGGCCCGAATTCAGGTAGTCGTATTTTATCCCAAATATAAGTATTCCGATTGCGTCCAAAGACACATTGATTTACAAAATACCTTATAATTAATATATACATATAATAATATGTTTAATCACCAAATAATAAAGTATTTCAAAATTATAATGAAACACAAGTATAAAGTATAAAATCAATTTAAATACATGGCAAGTATATTTTGTATTTTAAATACTTTCTGAATGGATGTATTTGTATACAATTTTAAAAGTATATACGTATACAAATAGTCAAATATTAAAATAATAAATTGTTTACAATAAAAAAAAAGACATGAAATATAATTAAGTTGTCAATTAATAGGTACCTATTCAAATATTAAAATAATAAATTGTTTACAATAAAGGAATATGTGAAATACAAATAATATGTCAATGAATAGTAAAATAATTATAGTGTTAGAGGCAGATTTTTAAAATGTATTATTTTTATAAAATCAAAATTAGATATTTCCAAGTTTTTTAATTTTGTAATTTGGGTTAGTATGATTTTTTTTTATTAATTTGTTTAGTTGTTTCCCTAGGAGTACAAACAATAAATTAGAAATACGATAGTTATATTTATGTCAATATACGTATCGGACGCAATCGGGATATTTATTTAGTTTTGATAACCAAAAAAATTAATATTTCCTACCTATTATGGACGGGCCGCAATCGGGCGACGCCCATTCCTTTGTACCCAAGCGTGTTGCGTTTAGGGTCTACTGAACCCAAACGTGTTACGGCCCTATAAGGTATTACTATTTTTGTATTGCATAGGTGACACCTAACGGTAGTATGGTACCACCTACGACCTACCCACCAACGACCCACCCATTAAAAAGTGTGACCGCTGTCACACCTTTATACCGTGTTCGGCGCCACTGTATGCCTAAATTGGTTGTATCGTGGTTTCCATTTATTATTTCTTTCTCCAGTTTCAAAATGAATGTTCTGTTTCTATTCCTAAAATTAATATAATTATTCTAACTTAATATCAATATAATTTTATAATATTATTTCCTTAATTAACTTGTGCGTCATTATAATACTTTTTTACGTTATTTCTATGTACAGTGATGCCTCTTCGGCCCCGCTGTATAACTACATTTTCGTTTCCTAGTACTACTGTGACCTCGTATGGTCCTAGCCAGATTGGATCGAGTTTTGTTCTATGATTATTATCTTTTAAAAGTACTAAATCTTTTACATGTAGTTCTTGTGGATTTTCATTTTTATCATAACGTTCCTTAATTTTTATTTAATTTTTAATTAAGTGATCCCTAGCTATTTTATGCGATATTTGCATATTTTCTTTTAGATCGAATATATAATCGTCGTAATTGTAACGTGGTTCAGGTTCGGCTTTTAATGTAATCAGGACCTCCAACGTACGTCCATAGACTAATGAGTATGGTTGAAAATTAGTAGAAGTATGTACTGTTGAATTATATACAAAGAATGCAAAGGGTAATAAATTATCCAAATTATTTAAATTCTTATCTACATAATGCCGTAAGTACTCGGCTAAAGTCCTATGAGCGCGTTCTACGGGGTTACCCTGCGGTCTGAATGGACTTGTGTTAACATTTTCTATTTTTAATATTTTACAAATATTTTCAAACGTTTTCGAGAGGAAATTAGTTCCTTGATCCGTGAGTATTGTTTCTAGTATGCCGTGTACACAAACGAAGTGTGTAACAAAGGCTTCCGCAACAGTATTTGCCTTCTGGTCAGGAAGTGGAATTCCTAAAGTGTGACGAGTCAAATCGTCCTCCATCGTTAAAATGTATACATTATTGGACAGTGTAATCGGCAAGGGCCCTACTATATCCATAAATATTTTTTCGAATGGTTTAGACGAAGTGGATGTAATAGCCATTGGTTGTTTTATGTGTCGATTTGATACCTTATTAACCTGACATGACGTACAATTCTTTATATATTTTTTAACGTCTTCTTTCATACCCCTCCACATAATTTGTTGTTTGATGCGTTTAGTAGTTCTATTCACACCTAAATATCCGCCTACTTTTGATTCGTGAAATTGTGATAAAATGACTGCTTTTTCTTCTTCACTATATTCTACATTTGCACATATAATTATTTCTATATTTGTTTTGCGAAATATGTATCGCAACATTGACCTTATTTTTTTTCCCATTCTAAATCATAGTGATCGCCTAACTTGCCCATGGCTAATTTATTCAGATTGTTTTCCTTACAAAATAGTTTTAAATTTATTAATGATACATATATGCTTTCGTAAGTGGCCTTCTGTAGGTCTTTGTTTTTCGTTACTAAGGATATTATAAACCGGTTTTCATGTTTGAAATATGGTGTGTCCCCTATTACTTTACCAGTCGGCAACATTATATTGCTTGGCAATTTCTGACACTATATTATATTCTTCTGGTGATTCGATTACTGTACCTATAGTTTCTTTTACATTATTATTTGTGATAACTTGGGTATCTAATTTTTCGAGTAATTTTTCGTATGATTCGTTTCACTTTTATTTAATGTGCGCGACGCATAACATATTGGCAAATCTTTACCTATTTCCCCTTGAGAAAAAATAGCCCCGAGTTCTTTATTACTCGCGTCTGTAGTTAATAAGAAGGTCTTTGTGAAATCCGGATATTTAAGAACTGGTTCTGAGCATAACACCGCCTTCAAGTTATCGAATGACTTTTGACATTCGTTACTCCATATGAAACTCGTGTCTTTCTTTAAAAGATTGGTTAATGGCTTTGCTATTGCACTATATGAATTTATGAATTTTCTGTAATAGCCACTTAATCCTAAAAATGATTTAATGTTTTTTAGAGTTGTTGATATTGGAAATTCTACTACTGCTTTTAATTTACGTTCGTCGGGTTTTATTCCGTCTTTCGTAATAACGTGTCCTAGATATACACATTCTCTTTTTAAGAAGTTGCATTTATCTGGTTGTAATTTTAAGTTGCTTATTCGTAATCGCTCGAAAACTTCTACTAATTTTTCGTTATGATCATATAAATTTTTTCCATATACTATTATATCGTCTAAGTATACTAAGCATTTTATTCCTATTAAACCTGCCAGAGCTGAATTCATAACTCTTTGGAAAGTTCCGGGACTTGTCTTCTTTCCCTGTATCATTCGTTTGAAATGCTAGTGACCTTGGTTAGTCGAAAAGGCTGTTAACTCTCGTGAGTCTTTTTCCATCAAAATTTTTTAAAAACCACTCAATAAATCTAAGAGGGAGAATAACTGACTATTTCCTAGTTGATCTAGTATTTCTGTAATATTTGATAAAGGGTGAAACTCATTTATAGTAGCTTCGTTAAGTGCCCTAAAGTCTACTACTACTCTAATCTTTTGTTTGCCTGAATTGTCCATTTTCTTTTGTACTAATAATAGTGGGGAATTCCATGGACTTCTCGATTTCTCGATAATTCCATTTTCTTCCATTTTTTGAATTTGTGAATTTATTTCCTCCTGTTGTGCGTGTGGTAATCTATAAGGTCTACGATAGATAGGTGGCTGATCCTTTTTTAACTTGATAGAATGTGTGCCTACATTGGTAAAGGTTAGAACATCTCCTTCCAAATGAAATATACTATTGTATCGTTCACATATCTCATAAATGGATTGTTTTTCAATTTCATCCATGTGGTCAGTTATTATTATTTGTTTCAGACGTGCTATTCGCTCATTGTGATCATATGTCGATTCTACATTATATATTTCGTATTCGGTATCATAGAGTATTTTATTTAAGTCGATTTCAGATATATTTTTCGTTTCTTCCAATATATTCAACATGCTAACTATTGCCCTACCATTATTAACGATAGACACTGTACTACTGCAATATACGTCTTTTACTAGTTCTTGTTTATGAATAAATATTTCCTTGCTTTCTATTAGTGGGTCAGCTATCTGTATTCCTACAATAGTTTCGGTCCGCGGATTTAATTTAATGAAACTGGTTTTGTCGGCCTCCTTGCAATTTGTTAGTGTATGCGAGGTCGTTTGAATAATTAATTTGTTGTTCGCTACATCGACTATTGCGTTATTTTTCAACAAGAACTCTTTTCCTAATATTGAACCAAATCATGTTTATGAGATAAGAATTATAATGGGGACAATAATACTAGCCATCATTTTAACCACTATAACAATAGTTAGTATAACCCGTTATTACAAATTAGTAGAAAGACATCGTTTCAATTATTTAAATACAATAAATCTTACTTCTTATAAATCACAAGATGATATAGGCAGCTAGCAGATACACAATTAGAATTTAGAATTTTTTACAGTCTTCGGTACTTTTGAAGTTAGTGTAAACATGGTTAGACCATCTTACCTTTAGTAAGACTGTAATCATGTCACAGAGGAATGGAAATCGGACTGAAGAAATATTATGTTCGATATAGAAAAACATAGGTATAGATCTAGGAGTAATTATACGTTTAGTTAAGGTTGTACTCACCACAAGTACATGTAGCTAATTATGATAGAACTATTGAATTAATTATATCATACAATTATCAAAAAAATAATTTAAAATAGATATTACAGTTATAACTATTGTCTGATGCATTGCAATTGACATGGAGCATGGTTACAAGACTTTAAGTAAGACTGTAACCATGTGACATTAAAACATAAATTAACAAACATATATTATAACGGACCCGGACATTTCGCCGCCACCGATTCGCCGCCGGACATTTCGCCACCACCGTTTAGCCGCCAGACCAAATTTCCGACCAACCCTTCGAATTTTGAAAATATATTCACATTTTGTTTATTATATCAATTTTATTGAATTTTTAATTATATTAGGCAATTACTTATTTATGTGTAGTGTACCTAAATCAAGTTTTAAAAACGAAAGGGGGTATGTCGTAAATTAGTAAAGATAAAATATCTATATATCTATGCTTTGTGAAATGTATAATGTATTAATATATTATACTATAGCCTTTTATCGTATTAAATAATTTATTTCCTTGATTATAGCAAGTCGAATAGTGTGTGGGAGGATCTGTATGTTCAGACTTCTATATAGTGGTTGCAATAAAATATTACGTGTAGGTACAATTTGATTTAAGATGCAAGGTCTAGATTAATAATCTATATTCTGACTTCTGGGGCGGATTCAGGGGGAGGGGCTATGGGTGCTCGGGCATCCCCTGTCACTCTAAAAGTTCAAGGCACTCCAAGCCACTAATAAAAATAATTTGTATTCAAAATTTTAAAATAGAAAGGTGTAGGTAACCATTTTTTTTTTAGATTCCGTTTTTTATAAATTTTTTAATTTTTTTTTTGTTTCTATCATCACCGTGTTTGGCGAAGTACAATTAATTCGATTTTTTTCAACAGTACCAATCTTGATTGATGGGAAAGTGAATATATTTGGTTCATTCAGAAGGTCAAAATTTAAAATTCCAATAGTTTTAAAAGCGCCTAGAATAACTAAATAAAAACTAAGGACAAATGGGAATTTTTAAGCAATATCAGTTTTCAACAAAATCGATTTTGGTTTTTGGTGTAACTCTAAAAAAAATAACCATAGATACATGCCATATTTCATACCATATTTTCACTGAATGTTAGCATTAATTTCTATATACGATAAAATTCACACGATTAAAATATTTTGACTTGTTTTGAGTTGTTTACGGACATAATTAATTTTCAGTATTTTTAGTTTTTTTTCTATGATTGCCAATAGAATTTTAAATGTTGGGTAAAAAAGCTTGAAAATTTAATACAAGGCTCTTCATATACTGTTACAATGACATTTAAAAAATATTAAATATACAGTCACAATTTTTTCTTAAAATCATTTAAAGTTCAATTTTGACGAAATACGTAAAAATTATTAAGCAATTATTTTTGAGTTAGAAATACATAAAAATTTTATTTTTAAATCTAACATTTGAAATTTTAATACAAGATTACTCATAAGTTTATCTACCTTTATCAATAAAAAAATCTCTACCGGAAAGTCAAATTAAATTTTTATGAGCGTTTGAAATTCAAATTTTTACAACATTGATATTCACTCGATTTCTCGTGTAGCGATTTCCTTATTTTGTTGTTATTCAATAACGAATAACTATAGATACATGGAAATTTCACTGAATATTAGCATTTCCTACACCATACAATTTTGAAAATATTTTGACTTTTTTAAGCTGTGTACGGACATTTACAGTTTTCAATTTTTTCAATTTGGAATTTATTATAGGTACCTATTATAGGTCAATTTTTTTAATACGATAGATAAGTACCTATATAATATGTCTTATACCTAGACTGACACTGTCTCCGCTCAGAATCGTTTTTCTTATACAATGATATTATATCATTGAACTCATATTTAATACCATCTATTATACAGTGACCCACTTGTAACCTACTGTACAGCAGAGCCCCTTTTTTGTTTGTTTGAATACCCTTTGTTAAAATCTTCTGGATCCGCGCCGGACAAGTCATACACTCATACAGCTAAGCGCAAATGATTTTAGTATTCTACTATTATATAGGTATACCTTAGGGTGACAATCGAAAACATAGAAGAAAAAAAAATTGTCAATGGAATATTGGGACGGAAAATTACTTCCAGATTTAACTTCAAAAGATTAAGTTGATCACCTAGCAGTTATAGTATCAGGGGATGGTATTATGAAAATTACTTGGTGTGCCGAAAATTCCAAATGGAACTGGGGAAGCCCAAGCAACTGAGTGTTTGAGTTACTTGAAGAATGGAATTTAATTGAACGCATTAATTTTATGTCCTTTGATACAACAGCAAGTAACAGTGAAATAAAGGCCGGTGCGTGTGTACTTCTTGAAAAAAAAATGAAAAGAGACCTCCTCAGTTTAGCATGTCGACACCACATACTGGAACTTATTATTGAGAGTGTGTTTAATGCGGTAATGGGAGCTTCAAGTGGTCCTAATATCAAAATATTTCAACGATTTGCAGAAAAGTGGAACGAAATTGATGTAGACAAATACGAAAGTGGAATAATTGAAGATACTGCGGCTAGTAAATTAAATCCACAAAAATATGTTCTTGTCAAGTTAATCAATGACCAGTTAGCGACATTTCAGCCTAGAGATGACTACAAGGCATTGCTGCAACTTTCCCTAATATTCCTAGGAGATAAAACTGCTAAAGATTTTAAGATTCGTAGACCTGGCGCTTTACATCGAGCTAGATGGATGGCAAAGTTAATTTATAGCTTGAAAATTTTCTTATTTCGATCGCAGTTCAAACTAACTGCTAGAGAATTATCTGCACTTGAAGCCTTCAACGTTTTTGTCATACAAGTTTATATTAAGTACTGGTATACTGCATCTAGTAGAGAACTAGCTCCTTATAACGATCTTAATCTTTTAAAGGAACTCGATAACTATAAAAAATTAAATATAGTTATAGGCAACGCGGCTGCCAAAAGCTTCTCAAGACATTTATGGTACTTAAGTGAGACACTTATTGGATTAGCCTTTTTTGACAGCAAAGTTTCTTCTGAGATGAAAGTTAATATGGTATATCATTAGTGAAAAAAGGAGCTGACTTTCCTTTAGGGCGTATTACAGTTGAGACGACTGCAGTTCAAACAGTACAATTGTCTGATTTTGTTTCTAAAAATAGCCTCATATTATTTACAGCTTTGGACATCCCCCAAGATTTCCTAAATCAGAATCCAGATACTTGGGAAAATAACAAAGATTTCATTGACGGTTGTAAAAGGGTTCAACATCTGAAAGTAGTTAACGATGCAGCTGAACGTGGGATTTCGTTGATTCAAACTTTCAATGGGATAATAACCAATCAAGAAGAACAAAAGCAGTATCTTTTGCAAGTAGTTGAATAACACCGACAGAAGTATCCAAATCCAAACAAATCTACAATCGATGATTGACATTTTGTGTGATGATTATTTTTTATACAATATTATGATGATCTATAACTTTTTTCATATTATTTTAATAATTAAATATATTTTTTTTTTATTCATACACTGAAATATCTATTATATTTTTAATACAAGTTGCGCAACCAGTAAAAATTGAAATTTTTTCTTGAAATTTTTTATGAACGTTGTTATTAGATGGATAAACAATTTAAGCGGGTGGGTCTTTCAGAAATAATTTTTTTTTTTTATTGTCACCCTAGTATACCTACCTATACTATTCTACACACATATACAAGATCCTAAAATATAGGCTATATAATAGAATATATTAGATACTGAGCGGAGAGATAAATATATTGATTTTACAATGATGTGTATTTTCAACAGCGCCAGAAAAAAACAATTAAAAAATTAAGTAAAAACAGGAATTATACGCAAAATCGGTTTTCAACTAAATCGATTTTGATTTTTGGTGTAACTCTAAAACAAATAAGGTACCGTAGAAATTTTAATTTTATGTTTATATTAACATTGTCTATACATGATAAATTTTCAAAATATTTTTTATTGATTTCAGCTAATAACGTTCATATTCAGTTTCCAATATTTTTATTTTTTTTTTTTCTATAAACGAATATACAATTTTATTTGTTGGGTCAAAAAGCTTAAAAAATTAATGAAATGCTCCTAATATATTGTTACAATAAAATTTGAAAATATTAAAAATACATATGCACAATTTTCTTTATTAGCATTTAAAGTTCAATTGTTGACAAAATGAAGGTATCAAATTTAAAATTTAAAAATGTATATAATGTTCAACTTTTATAGCTAATGATTTAAAATTTAAAATAAGGTTCCACATAAATGGACGTTAATACGTTATATATAAATTACTTTATTCGGAATATCATCAAATATACTTATAGTTATATCATTGATTATAAATACTGGTATTTATAAATTATAATCAACTGGAATATCATAGACTGATACATTGTTTTTCTTATATCAATGATAATATAATATGATTAATACCTCATTACTTATTAGGTAGTTATTTGCTCAATAACTTATGGTTTAAAGGCATGGCCGGCGGCAATGGAAGTATGGCGGGTTGTCTACCCCCTACCGCCTTCAAATTTTTCGTAACTATCAGTCGGCATTTTCTTAATAACAGAGAGCTGTCAGAAATTATAAGACTTGTTATACAAACTGTTTTCCTAGATTTTCTTAGGTTATAATTTTAATAATAAAAACGAGAACGGGTCCTTGGCAGTCAGTAGTATGTTGATTTCTAAATCGGTAATTACAGAGGATGACACTGTTAATAGTTTACTATGTTATAAAAAATTTTAAATATATAAGTGGATGTTCATGCTGCTGGCGTCAGCATTTCTGTCATTATATCTACAACAGGGACAGCGTACAGCACGCACAATAGGCAACTCTTTTATCCCCGCTCTTCCCGTCTCTTCCTATTCATTACATACTCGATCCACTCCATACAAAAACGTATTTATAATGTCTTTGCTCAATCAATGTAAACACCACCATATTGTTTTATATTTTTCTATTCTCTAGTTTTTATTTACGTTGTGTCAACATAACCAACAGAAATCGTAATATTATAATACGACTGAGTCTGCAGATCATTTACAGAACGGATATCAATAAATCATAATATTTCGCTCAAAATCGGTGAGTACTTATTCATTTGGTTCCTTTTGTAATATCTACCTCTTTGTTAGAGAATCCGAACTGACTATCGCCAATAAGAATCGAACGGACGGTGATCATTACACTATCACCCGCGTTATTCTTGGCATCACTCGTCACTTGCGTAAGCCCGCCAGCAATCATTGTGTGTTGTGTGAGTGGCCGCCCAGGTCGTCCAGATGCAATCTTATACCTCCACCTCAGTCATTGATGCGTGGACATTCTGGGGCATCAGTGGATATCGTGACAACTGCATATACTTCCGTAGCATAAGTTAGTTGTAAGATTATCTCCACGTGTTGTGAGCTCTGTGGTCATTGCACCAGACCGACCCGAGCACAGAGAGACCCCCTCTTATACGTAAATTGCATAATCCTATTTCCCATTGTATAACCTATATCCTTCACACATTCGCGTTTCGGTGCGTTCTGGTTCCTTGTTGTCCATCGTCGCGTCATTGCCAGCCACCATCAATCCGTTTTAGCTGTGTGTTGGATTACGTATATCTTGGGAGTAGGCGTCGTCGTCTTGTCACTTCTAACAACGTTAATCGTACATGCAACTTTGGTTGCCTATCCTTGACGCCGTTAATCTGTTCGGTAGATACAATCGCTACAAATTTATTCTATCGAGCTGGTCCTTCAAATCATCAAAATACCCTACATATTTTGGTCCTTCGAACCGGATCTACAAGACTAACCTAAACCTTCTAAACTATTCTACGGGTATATCTTGTCATTTCGCATAGGAGTCAATTTCTCTAAACGTTTCAACATAGTTGACGAAGGGGAAATACTGTACTACCAAGCAAAGGCACGAGTAGTTCGAGCATTGGCCCGAGTCACTTATTTCGTCAAAACAGTAAATGACTACCTTGCTGACAAAAATAGTACCAGCAAAAGAGCAAAGGTGGAAACCATGTTCGTGGAGCTAAAGGGCATACGTATAGAGGTCAATAATTATATTGACATCATGGAGCACGCAGTAAGTTCAAAAACAGCATCTGAGGGTGTCACGGACAATACCTGCTCAATGTCGTTTGTTGATTCCTTTGATACAATGTACTATGACCTTATGGCAATGGCGAAGTTTCATAAGATACCACTATCTTCGCAATCTGATACTTCACAGGTACATAATACAACTCAGTTTGGTGGGACTCAACATTTATCAATCTACCAATTACCAAAACGGTCATTTCCGACTTTTTCCGGTGATATAACCGAATTTCAAGGGTTTGAAGATCTTTTCTTGTCAATACTTTCACATACCCCGTACATGTCTGACGTTGAAAAATTTGAATGCCTACGGACATCATTGGTGGGAGAGGCACTCTCTCTGATAGTGCATCTCACGTTAACACCAGCAAACTATAAAAGTGCTTGGGAAATTCTGCGGAGTCGGTATGGAAATAAGCGTGACTTAGCTCGGATCCATCTAGATGCTTTGCTAACACCACATACCGTTACATTTAACAATGACGATTCAATTAAACGCGTAATAAACACGATTCTGGAACACACCGCTGCATTAGACAATCTGACCTTTGCTACTCGTCAGTGGGGTCCTATACTCATTCACATATTTGAAAAACATCTGGATTATGAACTGAGGTCTCGCTGGGAACTGACAGTCGGTGATAACTTTTCTCCACAAATTAACGAATTCGTTGATTTCTTACGTAGTCATATCCGTTCGGCAGAAGTACACTCGTACAGTCACACACAAGCGGGAAATGCAACCAAACCAAAAGGGACATCTCAAAAATCGACCTCAAATTCAAAACCTGGACCGTCTCCTAAAGTGTTAACCACAAGCACTCCTAAGACGTTTACCAAAAGCTGTGCCATGTGCAAAGATACTCATTCCATACGTTAATGTCCAAGCTTTCTCAGTGAAACTCCAACCGAACGTTTCCAACTAGCGAAAAGGCTTAATCTCTGCATCAATTGTTTGGGGTCTGGTCATTCATATACAACGTGTCCTTCAAAAAACACTTGCAAATCCTGCCAATAGCAGCACCATTCGCTGCTTCATTTTACAGCAGCTGCAACGTCAGCTGCAACCACTGTGTCCCCCACCACAATGCTCGTAGCTGACGCAGTGCCTCGATCTGTCCTATTGTCAACGTTACTGGTTAACATCCAATCAACCCATCAAGAGACCCACACTTTCCGAGCACTTTTGGACACTGGATCCCAAGTTAGCTTCATTACGAAGAACTGTGCTGATCGTCTTTCACTGGCACGACGTCACTGTTCAGCTCAGGTGAATGCCTTCTCAGGCACGTCTGTTAATGTGGTATCAGTTATAACTTCTATCAGGCTGTCACCATTGGGAAAGTCTGAGCCACTTGTTCCTCTCGACGTTTTCATTGTATCCAAAATTACAGACGCCACACCTCAATCAAATATTAAATCTTCTTTGTGGTCTCATTTGACGAATTTAGATTTAGCTGACCCAACATTCAATATTCCTGGTCCAATCGATATTTTACTGGGGGCTGATGTTGCACCTACATTACTCACGGGAAATCGCATCGCAGGTCAACCTTTAGAACCAACTGCCTTTGGTACTATCTTTGGATGGGTATTGATGGGACCAGTCTCACCAAAACAGACAAATTTGGTTACTTCTTTGTTAGTGACTTCTAATCTATCGTTAGAACACTCCTTGACCAAATTCTGGGAAATGGAAGAACCACCTAATGTTCAACATCTAAGTTCCGATGAAATTCAAGCTGAAGCAATATTCACTTCTTCAATTAAACGCCTGGAATCCGGACGGTTCAGTGTTGCATTACCCTTCAAACATTCACACCCCATCCTAGGAGATTCCAAAAGTGGAGCCCTCAAACGGTTCCATAGCCTCGAACCTCGATTATCACGTGACGAAAATCTTAACAAAAACTATTCAGACTTTATAAGGGATTATCTTGAAAATAAACACATGGAAGCGGTTCCGAAAAATAATCAGAATACTCCTTATTGTTATTATATACCTCATCATTGCATTCTACGCCCGGAAAGTCAGACGACTAAGCTCCTCGTGGTTTTTGATGCATCGGCTCGAACCACCACAGGTCAATCTTTGAATACAAGCTTATATACTGGGCGCAAGCTACAGCAAGAGATCACTCAAATTTTGACTCGTGCACGAGTACATACATTTTTGTTCACTTCGGACATAAAGCAAATGTATCGGCAAATCGAAATCCATCACACCGATCGGGGCTACTTGCGGATTTTTTGGCGTTTCAACCGTGACTTACCCATCGATGAATATAGGCTATGTACCGTTACATATGGCACCTCCTGTGCTCCATATCAAGCACTACGTACGTTACAACATTTAGCAAAGATTAAAGGAGATAGATTATATAATATTTAATAATAATAATAATAATTAATATATAATATTTAGACTTAGAATAAAACACGAGACAAATAATGAAGACGGACCATATTATGGGGTGTGGGTGGTCCGATATGCATATATACGTACGCATTAGGTACATATATACTTACAATATACGCACTCCTTTTACATACACGCAGCACCTGCAACACATAAATAATATTCTACACCTCTCCGACCAGATGTTTAGTGGAGACAACACAATCAAATATCAACGGCGCCAGTAAACACCGTATATTATAAAATCATGAATGCATTCTTTCATATACATATACGTACATCACACGTGTACGTACACATATATTATATAGTGTTTGAAGTATGAGAAATATTTCACTAAGTTGTGAAATATTTCACAAAAACGTGAAACATTGAAATTTTTTTTAACACCAATAAAAACACAATTTATTTATTTTTTTAACACAATGTTCAGTTTTCTAAATTCTAATGTCAGAATTCAGTAACTATACAATATACATGTATAATATTGTATACCTACTTGTATCATTTAAACATTAAAATATTTAAAAATTTTGAATACCAATTTAAATGTATAATACCAAAGGTTAGGTATACATACAGGTACCATATAGTGATGAAAGTAATTTATGACAATTATATGTAAATATAAAACTTATTTAAAAATAAAACAAAATATATTAAAATACTGAAATATTTCATGAAATATTTCACGAAATATTTCATTTTTTTAAATTTCATGAAATTTTCAAACACTACATATATATAATATATATATATATTATATACTTCAAGTCCCCTTCGATAATTCTCCAATCAAGACGTTCGGTCAAAACAAAACTATAAATTACCATCTGTACCGTTGTCACACCACACGAAATAATAAAAATATATCAATACTTTATTCCATGCACAAGAAGAAGGGATCAACCAAAATCATATTATATAAGGGCCACAGAGAATCGACTCGTCTCCAGTGTCTATTCCGGAGATACACATGGTCCACGACAGTATCTTTCAGGAGAAGACTCATGCACAACGACCACGCCAGTCAACATCACGATCTTTTTCCACTACTGTCCAAAGGAGTGCTCATCACTGTGCGTTTATGCGTATACAATATATGTATATTGAATCATTCCTTCACCCGGTATGTCTGTCTAAATTAGTTGTCTCTTTCACAGCTAAATTGAAATTGTTCATCTTTTTACACTCACCTATCCATTGGTCTTTCAAAACATAAGGTTTTGTGACTATCATCATATTATAGGCCTGTTGCATCACTACTGCACATTTATGTCTTAGAACACGAGTATAGTAATAAGTGCTCTCTTAACTTAAATTACATTCGGTCGGCGATTGGACTATACGTACTAGTTGTCACGAATGTAGGAACTCTAAGAGCTGTGTTCAAGATATAAATGTGTAATAACAAATATTCATCACTTTAAATTACATTCGATTGGCGGAGAGACTATACGTACTCCTGTTACTAATGCAAGGATTTTGAGAGCATATGGTGACAGTCACAGATATAAATTGTATACGAAATCCTACAGATCACATAAAAGACTATACATATATTGTCATCGTGATATCGACTGTCGAACACGACCCCGAAGAACTACAAACCACTTAAAAGAGAACCAGCTGCAGTGAGGTAAGTGTTTGAATATTTATATAATAAAAGTAGGAGATTCAAATATCATTAGGCACTTAGGTAAAACACAGTAGTAGGGCGATCTTATGCGGAAACAATCAAAAACCAACATAATCTTACACAATTCACAGACACGTGAACGTATAGGTACACACACATCTCTATAAGTCTTTAAATATTATATTATATTATATTATGTTTTTCATTATTATAAGAATAGTACAGACAGAAAAAATATCGATCAATCTTATCTGTACTACTTTCGTCGATTATAGTTTATGTACCTATGTGAACAATCTAATCATATTTAGTGTGTGTTCTGTAATCTGTATAGGTACGTCTATTCGATAATAGTCCTCATAATGTTGTACAGTATACTGGATTTTTCTTAGTGTTTATTGTGAATGTCCATACGATACAAATTTCTTTGCTCGCGGTTTTTATAAGTTTGAATGATACCACTAAAATTTATTAAAAGCCAAAAAGGCAAAAATATGTTGGTGTATAACAGTTTTCTGTACAGCAAGCATGAAGTGTACGAAAATAAAATTGTATGGCGTTGCTCTGATTATAAAAAATTTGCATGCAAAAGCCGATGTCACACTACTTCAGAAGATGAATCAGGTAATTAAAATAACTTATTAGTTAAAAAACTATTTAGTAAAAAACTATTTGTTTATTCACTTTATTCATAGGCGAGATTCTAAAACACACTGACTATTCACATGCTCAAAATGTAGCAAAATCTGAGGCTATATATAAACATGTTTTTAAAAAACGTTCGATTATAATATTATTTATTAAATGTATTAACTAATTAAATTATTTAAAAAATAAAAAATAAATTATCGGATATTTTTGCCTCGGATATTTTTGGTACAGGATATTTTTTCACCGGACCAAATGTCGCGGATCTTTTGTCGCCGGATATTATTTACCGGATCAAATGACGCGTCACCTATAAATACAATAAATAACGATAATACAAAACAATTAGAAAAATTATCATCTAAGATGTCTAACTTAGAATCGATTTTAAACGATTTATGTTCCCAACAAATTTACAATAACAATTACGTAAATAATTCAAACATTAATCAATATAGAAATAACAACCAATATACAAGACGTTTAGCACATAATTCCTTACACCAAATTGAATTTAACAAAAGTCAAATAAATTCAAATTTTGAAGATAACCAGCAAAACATAATCCATAATAATTATCACAATTATTATCAACCAAATTATGACGTTAATAAACAGGAAAATATTCAGATAATTATTTACTACCACATAACAATGACAATAAAACACCAAAAAATCATAAAATTGAATACTCACATCAATTCAAACACTGTTACAAATTCAACCAAAATACAACAGAATGTAAGAAAAAATTAACGTGGAACTTACGAAATAAAAAATGCCATATTTCCAACGATTGTTACTTAAAAAACAATGATTTAAAAACAAACCAACAAACAGATTAAATGAACCTACAGGGTACCGACATAATCCTTTGGTCCAAGAAACACTAATAAATACAAAATATTACCAACAAACGCCAACTAATAAAAACATAAAAAATGACACAGTTCATATAATAGACAAAAATAGAAAAATGAATGAATCATATATACAAGCAAGTATAAAGAATGAAAACACAAACATTTTCATAGATTCTGGAGTATCCATAAACTGCATTCGTCCAGATCTAATAAATCCAAAATTTATCAGCCCACCACATAAAATATATAAAATATCGGATCCAGATAAAACACCATGTAAACTTTTAGGCAAGGCTACAATAAACCCACAAATCGAAAATACAATATTCCAAGCACCCGCCTGCGTAACGAAAAATCTAAGCAATGCGATAATTTTGGAAAATCAATTTTTGGCAGCTAATAAAGCCAATACAGAAAATACAAAGAAAACAATTACTCTAAATAATATCATTAAAAAGAGAATAATACATAAAAAGCCACTAGCAGAACACAATGAAAAATACAAAATAAAATCAGGCATTAAAATTAAAGCCAATAAAGACATTATATTTAATACCACATACAACTATTCAACAGGAAATACTATTTCCAATAATATCCAATATAAGATGGAGTCATTTAAACAAACACAACAATTTAGAAAACTATATCTTCTTAACAATTTAGAACTAACACCACGTGAAAAAACTATTACCAATAAATAACATATACAAAAAGAATATATAACCACAAGGGAAACATATAATATACCAAACACGTCATATTCAAACACCTTTGACAATTCGTATAATTTTAAAAATTCGAACTACGAAAATATAGTTACATATAAAATAAATTTAGTAAATAATGAATTACTACAATGGGAGACAATTAAGAATATTACATTTAAGATATCTAAAAATACGAAAATAAATCCGCCAACATACAATCGAATTAACACTATGAACAATAATAATAATAATAATGAAACAAAGTGGAGCCCTAGATCAATGATAAATCACAATGCCAAATCCAATCAAATTATTGAGACAATTATGCATACTGAAAACTATACCACAATAAAATACATAAAAAGAACGCGTAATCAAATATTATATAATAAGATAATAAATAAAGTGGAATCACAAAATATATA
Source organism: Macrosiphum euphorbiae (assembly GCA_949089665.1). Classification (NCBI taxonomy): domain Eukaryota; kingdom Metazoa; phylum Arthropoda; class Insecta; order Hemiptera; family Aphididae; genus Macrosiphum; species Macrosiphum euphorbiae. The sequence continues at coordinate 214,623 of CARXXK010001428.1, forward strand.
TATATTGTACATACATATTACATTACATTATATTATATCTATCTTATCATAAACATAATAACTAAGTTTAAAAATAAAAAACTATATAATTATGTAACTTTAAGAGCAAATTTTAATAATACGAAATTGAAACAACATGATAACAATTTAAGACCACCTAGAGTTAAACACTCTACTAAAATAGCAAATTTAAAAACAGAAATATTAGAACTTCGTCAAAAACCAACTAAACCGTATTCAAAACAACCAAAATATAAATTTAAATTTAAATTTAAAACAAAGATAATCTTAGGAATAATATACCAAACCATAAGACATTACATAAAAACCAACCATTTCAATAAGCAAACTATATGTATTTTCAAACTAGAATTACTACCTTTCCAAATCTTTATTAATTATTTGTTTATACTTACACTTAAATATCATTATAAGAAAATAAATAATAAAAACAAAATAAAAAATATAAAACAAAAAAAAACAAAAACAAAAATTAACATTATTATATATTAATTCATGACCACATTAGACACTAATATTTACATACATAATACTTAATTAAATAAGTTAAATACATACAACTAGAATTACTATTTTATTAAACTTTTATAAATAACTACAATATACTTACATTCAAAATATCATTAAAAGAAGAAACAAAAATGAAATCATTAAATCTTTTTGATAATTCTTAATTTGATACACACATTAGACATCGACATTTGAATAAAACTTAATCAAAATAATCTAATTAAATAATATTACATCTCACACTAATATACTTATTTTATTTTACCAAAAACTTTAACCAAATTAGAAATTAATATATATGGTATGTTAATATGCAACCGGGACTGGTGGAACTTTCAATTATTTATTTATTTATTTAATTAAATATACGGGATAAACCCTTTGAACATAAATACACATTATACATATTTATTTACACATTAATTGTACAAATTATGGTAATAATAAATTAATAACTATATAGTAAATTATTTGCAAAGAAGAAATGAAGGGTCAACATTGGCATTAGACATCATACGTGAAATAGGCTCATTTTTAAGGTAATTAGTGGATGCGAATGGAACATAAAAAGGAGCAACAGATATTGATAGACATCGAGGAACTTAAAAACAAATTAAGGAAAGCAAATAGGGAGAGTCAATATCACCTTGTAATAAACTATTCAGGAACTTAATGCCCGAGATCCGTCTACGCTCAACCAGCGAAACCAGCCCTAATTGAGAAGCAACTGGTCCATAGTTGTGGGGTTCACAGGGGATATTCAATCTAAAACTAGCATACCTCATAAATTTACGCTGAACCCTTTCAAGCCTAAGAGAGTCATTTAGGTAGTGCGGATCCCAAATAACGACACCATACTCAACAATAAGGCGAACAAGTGCACAATAAAGCACCTTGTATGATAGACCTAACCGAAAATCCCTACATAATCTTAACACAAATCCTAGAGTTTTAAAAGCCTTACAACAAATATGCTCAATATGAGGTCTAGGATCAAGATCACTACTAAGAATAAATCCAGGTCAGTGACATGGACGTTAGAACATGAATAGCAGTTGTTCCGAGATGATAAGCATATTTGACAGGGAACTGTATCCTGGCAAAGGTCATGGTCTTACATTTAGAAACGTTAAGGGATAGCCCTAGTAAATTAAACCACTCCGTGAAGTGATCAAAATCTCTCTGTAACAAAATACAGTCATCCAAGGAGGATATACGAGAGTAGACCTTAATATCATCTGCAAAACATCAAACTGGCTATTGGAAAGAACACTTGATACACTATTAATGAATAGAGAGAACAGGAGCGGAGATAGGTGACCTCATTGAGGAACACCGGACGTAGCAAGATACACATTGGATTTTATTCCAAGCAATTTGACCCATTGGTAACAACAAGGGAGGTAATACGAAAACCAGGACAGGAGTGGTTCACCGATTCCAACTAAGTTGAGGACCTAGATTAGAGCATTGTTATTAACTGAATCAAATGCCAGTAGTATAAAATGATTTGGGCCCATTTCGCCGAAACCCATTTCGCCGAATCCCGTCTCGCCGAAAACCCATCTCGTCGAAACCCATCTCGCCGAAACCCATCTCGCCGAAGCATAGTAAAATAGAATTTTGTTTAGTTTATATAGTCAAATAAAATGGTGAAATAATAAAAATAAATGAAATAATTACATTATAGTAAAAATATATAAAAACATATTTTGTCAAAAATGTATAGTCAAATAAAATCGTGATATAATAAAAATAAATTAAATAATAATTACGTTATAGTAAAAATATATAAAAACATTAATTGTCAAAAATGTATAGTAGAAATTAGTAAAAATAATTAATATTTAATAAAAATATATAAAAACATTAATTGTCAAAAATGTATAAAAAAATTTATATTTATATTTATAATTTTATTCAAGATGGAAGTGGTAAATAATCGCATCTAGATATTCCATAATAGATATTTGTCCATTTCCAAATCTGAATTAAACATACATTTGAGGTATTAATATAATATTATAATAATTATATAGTTAATTATTTAGTATTTACCGCTCTTTTCCCGTTTTTAATCGGTCTTCTAAAGTTTTGTACTTTTTCCTCATTTTCGGAGCTTGGTTACATTTTTTTTGAGTAATAATATCAAGTTCAAAATTTTGCTGCTGGTTTTTTAATTCTTATTTTCTTATTCTTATTTAAAAACTTATTTAACCACTTTTTGTCACAATATATTAGGAACCTTGTATTAATTTTTTAGTCTTTATGACCTAACAAATACAATTTTATTTTAATTTTATTTTAAATTTTTCGGCAAAATGGGATTCGAAAAAATAGCATTCGGCCAAATGGGATTTTATATTAATCCGTATACAACTGTTTTTTTTTGTCGGTAAAGTAGGATTCGGCGAAATAGGATTCGGCGAAATGGGATGGATACCGTATAAAATAGACAGTTCTGCTGCTGCAACCTTCTGACCCTTCTGACGATTCCTTTTATCATCACCGATCGCATACGTGTGCGACATACATTTATTCATACATTATCAGTTATCACTAGTATCACATGTTATCAGTTATCATGTTATTTGTAATAAAATATACGTTATCATGTTATCAGTTACCGTGAATGAGTTTGTATATCATATTTATGTTATCATTTTAAAATTATTTCTAAGATATATGTTATTTGTAATAAAATATTGAAAAAAACGGGCTTTGGAGAACTCTCGATCTCCGTCTTACATTCTGGCGCTTTAACCAACTAAGCTACAAAGCCGTTATACCTATAGAAGGATTCCTAGCGTACATAAACCTATCATATATGTTGGTATAATATGTCGGATCGTGTGACGAGTTTATGTGTGTGTTTCGGGTTGCTTTATTGAAAAATATTCGGTATAATAATTTATAATGTAAACTCGCCATAGCTTTACATAAAACGGCAAAAGAAACATTTGTAGGTACTAATAGCTTGCAGCTGCGCACACAATACCGCCACTGCGTATTGTCATTAGGAGCCATCACTTAAAGGATAAAATAGACATCCATTCGCACGCTCGCCGAACATTATAAAATAATCAATAAATGACCAATATACCTATAGTATACAAATATCGAATAAAAGATATTTCCTTCCATTAGCTACCCATTCAGCCTGTATAATAAAAGTCCGTCTACAGACTGTCGCTAGGATTTCGCAGATTCTTAATAACCACCTTTCACGACAGTTTTCTTATTATATAATTACATACGAAAAAACTAATCGCTAAAGCATACACCGGAATGTATCTCAAATATATTATAATATAGTTTACATATATAGGTACATAAGTAGTATATATTTGTATGTTCACAGCCAGCTTTTCCAGGGAAAAAAAAAAGTTCAAGGGGGGAATGTCCCCTTGGAGCACTCAGATTTACCGTGTAACACAATTTCACACTGATTGACTACCAAATTTCGTCTCACACAAAAAATATTTAACATTTACCAATTTTTAAAACTAAAATAATTATTTCAAGAAAAAACACAAATTATTAAATCATAGTTTTTTTTATTGTTACAAATAAATTCTTAATAATATTTACACAAGTTTTCTTACTTCTCTAGTAAAAGGTACCTATTCTACAATACGATCATGAATTAAGAAACAGTAAGCAGTCACACCTGTGAACGATTCTGAAGCTTCAATTTCCAATTGAACATCCACTGCTGAGGCTGTGGCTGAATCGTTTTGTTTCGAAGTATCGATAACTATAATTGGAGCGTTTGTCAGAAAAGTAGAAGGACTCAATATCGGGTTGCGAATACTTTTTTCATAGTACGATTCTTGAAACGATGTATACATATTATATAATAAGGTGAAGTTATTTTTAGTAAAATCTAAATTCAAATTATCGTATGGATAAGCTATAGAGTTCAGAAATACTTTAACGTTTGTTAAATTACAATGATCAAATATACTACAATCTTTTGTTAGCAAATTTTTGCGTCCTTTTTGTAATCCAATTATGATAAATCGCGGTTTTTCTAATTTTGAAGCAGTTTTCAAATTCCATACAACTTTTTTAGTGGTTCCGAGTTCAGGATATTCAAAAGTTTCAAAAGATCTAAAAGGGATAAATAGACTTTTTTCTTTTTCTATAAGTTTCAATAATTTCAACCTTTCTTCATCGTCGACCGTTATATGTGGGACCTTCCAGACTATTTTATTTAAGGTGATTTTACCTTCAGTAGCAGTTGCACCACTTTTAACTTGTAAAGCATTTAAATCACTATGACTTCGGGTTAATATTAATTCCAATCTAGAATTCACTAATATTCTTTTATAGTCTTCAAACAATCCTAACCAATATTTCAATGGTATGCAAGCACTAAATTCACCTTTTTCATTTTCCGATTGCGTTGCGTTTTTAAAATTCCAGCCAGCATTTTCATAACAATTGTAGTTATCTGGCGTACCGGATAAGTAACCTTTCAACGAGCTGGTGATTCCAAGAACACGTGTGCTATCTACTTCTATCCCATTGATTTCCAATCGTATTTGTTCGAAGAGGTAAGAGTAACCGTTATTAGATAGTTTCACTTTGGTAGCATCAGTAATTGTTCCTTCCAAAAAAATAAAGCTTTCGTGTAGATATGGGTAGACATCCGTTTGCTGGATTGATATACGTATTTCATCATTATTATTAAATGATGTAGTATACGGTGTGTATGAATGATATTCAATTTTCGTAATTTTAGAATCCGTTTCGTACTGTGAAGTTATATCTAAAATATCACTCTCAGGCATTCTGCTTTAATTGATAACCCAGAGCTTGTAAAATTTTTTTATTTTTTTCCGTTAATTTTTTTTATCTTATTTGATGTTGCTGGTAGCACTTTAGTCTTATGACTAGTTGTGCTGATCCGAAGTAGCGGGTTTATATTGAATTTCAACCCCATCTCAAGACCCGTAACGTTTAATATGTAACACGATTGTCAATGCCTCACCAAAATTATCAATCGGATTATGATCTTGATCAACTAACTGAACGGTTATCGAATCAATATTTGTTTTATTCAATTTGTAATATATTAAATTTGGCGGTGCCTGAATTACTTTCGACCCTGTCTTTCCACTCGGGAAAAACTCATAAATCGAATGACTCTGAAGATGGTTGCTGAATGATCCTTGAGCTATATTACACATTACTTTTATAGAATTAATTGTGTTTAAATTTACAGCTTTTTCCGATCGAAGAATGTTGTATGGATTATATACTCGTTTTTCAAAACCGAATACAGGTGCTATACTAAATGGATATTCAAAGTGTAGTATCCCATTACATTTTATATACGATCTGAAATCATCAGGATCAACCGTAATGTCGAATGTTAAATTGGTCAAGTTTTTACTATTATAGGCAACTATTTGCTTCTTAACTCGATCCTTAATATCTTCAATTTCATAACAACCCTCTTCCAATGTAATAAAACATATCATAGGATTATTATTGTTTTCATTATCAACTACTTGTATAGAAAATTTATTATTATTTTCATTAATATTCAGGAATGAATTAAATGACTGTAAACATAACAAAGCTATTTCTGAGTCATCGTAAAGGTTTATAGGTGGAAAATAATTTACAGATAATACAGTTGAATTTCCAGTCAAACTTAATGTAATAGATTCATGCATTGTAAAAATTCAAGACATAAATGACCACAGTTAAATGTATTGAAGTCTTGATAGTTGGAATAGTTATATACTATTTTGAACTGTCTGAAATAATGTTGTAATTCAATTGGTGGGGGTAAATCACCAAAGCTATCAAAATATACAACTTTGTCCTTATTTTTATAAAACGCTACCCAATGGCTTCCATCGCCTGAAGATATATCCAAGTTTAATATACCACATTCAATAGCGTGCGGTTTTTTAGGTAAGTTATCACGTGAAAAGACTCCACGGAAATGATTGATTTTCAACTTTCCAGTATATTTTATAATATCTTGAGACGAAAGCGGTCTGTCAGGTAGCGTGATCATCAGTTTTTTTTTCTTTAACTATTCTTGTTTGATTTCAAACCGCTACCTTTTTTTCTTTTTGAATTTTGAACCGCATTATACACACTAGCACCTCCAGACATCAAACTACCAAGTGCTGACAATCCCGCAAATATAGGTATTAAGGGAATTACACCTCCTGACTGTCTCGGTGCTAAAATCAGTCTTTTACCGCCATTCTTTTTCTTTAAGATTCTTTTTTTCTTCGCTGCTAGTATACCATTTGTTTTTATAGCATTTTTCCGTTTACAACCCATACCTATTTTTCTTTTAGCTTTCATTGCGTTTGTTACTGCGTACGCAACTAATTTCTCTTTTCTAGGTGTATCTTTTGCTTTAAATCTTTCCCAAGCACGATTTTCTAACACTTTATCAGCTTTATGTCTATCGTCTAAATTCTTACTCGTTGCATACACAATATCGTGATCACGACAAGCAGCATCCAATGGGTTTATTCCTTTATCGCCACGATCTAGTCTCTTTTTTAATTTCGTACCAGGACCACAATACTGATATCCTGAAACATGGGCTTCGAACGGGAGACTATTTATAAGGGAGTTTACAAATCCTTTACCAGTCTTGTTTGAATTGTACTTACGAGTTGAACCCGCCATCTATAACTGACTATAAATTGGAAAATTCTAGAGTATTTATAAGAAAATAATATGGATTTGATAGAACAGAAAGATAAATTGGATGTTACAAATGTAGATGTTCAGCTAGTAAAAAAACCTTCACGACATGGTTCGTTATTACCCGATACTATACGTGCTATACTAGTTGGTCCCAGTGGCTCAGGAAAAACAAATATAATGTATAATCTGATCACACATGCAAACGGGTTAAGATTTGAAAATATTTATTTATACTCGAAAACCTCTAATCTGGAAAAATATGTTTTATTGAAAAAAATAATAGATGATATAAAAGGTGCTAATTTTTTCATATTTACAAGCGCTGATAAGGTTATAAAACCAAACTTAACGAAGAAAAATTCTATTATAATTTTTGATGATGTGATGTGCGGTCCACAATCTGTAATCAGAGAATACTTTAGCATTGGTAGGCATTCAGGTGCCAGCTCCGTATTTTATTTAGCACAGACATATTCTAAAATATCAAAACAGCTTGTAAGAGATAACGCAAACTTTTTAATAATACTGAAACAAGATGATACAAATTTACGACATATATTCAACGATCATTCGTCTGCAGATATGGATTTCTCAGAATTTCGGAAAATTTCTCATTTATGCTGGAATCATAGCTATTATGGGTTTATGGTTATCGATAAAACTCGAGAAATGAATGAAGGAAGGTATAGATGCGGTTTTCATACATTCATTAAAATAAAATAATTTTATGTGTTGATATAAATATACCGCCACACAGTTATTATCTGCATAGTGTAATCAGTAGTCATACGATACAGATATATTGCATTTATTATTTACAATGAACAAAGAAAAAGTCTTGTTGGAAAATTTAATAACATCAAAACAAAATATACAACGAAAAATAATGGAAATGAAACGTGGTGTTATAGATTCTGAAAACTATTTCCGTGAGGCATTTAAGCCGATAATTGAACCATTGAGTACACATGTGAAACAAAATGTAATATGTAACACACGGTCAACTGAACTAGAAAATAAAGCAGAAACCCCGTGCATTAGTGAAGAAGATAATGATGATGAATTAAATTCATCATATGAAAATTTTTTAAATAACCGTCCTAAATCAACACGTTATGATAAATCTTATGGTATGTATTATGATAAAGATAGTGATTCATATAAAATAGGAAAACATTCTGTTACTTTTAGTCACGGTAAATTACTGTTGCTTAATAAATACTACCAATTTACACCAGGACTATGGTCTTTATTATGTGAGAAGGAACCAAAAAATACAACTATTGCAGATATAGAATCTTATTACAATATTTTGAAAACTAGTGGAGTCCATTTAAAAGCAGATGGAAAACCTAGAACCTCGAGGTACCATAAATGGGTGACTGTTGTAAAACCACTGTATGATCGAATGAAAATAGAGGAAAAACAGTTTAACGAAGAAATAAGTAAAATTAACGAGAATACAACTCCTCGAATTAATTTAAAATCATTTAACAATCATTTATCTAGTTCAAGCGCTAAACGCAGAAAAATAACACAAGAATTTGAACCATTTGATTTTAATCCAGAAGCAAACAGTTCCATGTCTACAAATCCCGTTGTTGAAAAGATGTTTAATTTTACTTCATCACCAAAGACTATGAAAGGTTCTGGTTTATATAAAGATGTCTTACCTCAAACCCAATTAGTTTATTATGACGATCCGAATGAGCTAGTAACTAGATTAAATCTTTTGACATCATCACAAAGTGTTGGTAATACTGGTGTGAATAATGAAATAATATCTATTTTAGAAGAACTACGTGAAAGAAATATTATAGTATAATGACTACCTTAGAGAGTATAGCTAATGAGTTACATCGACCAGCGAGAAAAATATTTCCTAGACGTAGTGTAGTAACGCGGTTTATTGATGACCTCTGGCAAGCTGATTTAATGGACATGCAATCTCATTCTAGACAAAATTATGGCTTCAAGTTTATTTTAGTTGTTATAGATACATATAGTAAGTACGTTTGGCTTGAGGCGTTGAAAAATAAAACATCGAAAGAATGCACAAAAGGTATGTTTAATATATTGAAAAAAGCTCATCCGAAATTATTACAGACAGATAATGGTACAGAATTTTACAATGCTCAATTTCAAGATTTAATGAAAAAATATAAAATTAGACATTACAGTTCATACAGTGTTATTAAATGTGCAATCGCGGAACGCGTGATCCAAAGTCTTAAAAATAATATATATAGACATTTTACTGCTACTGGTACATGGAATTGGTATAATACACTATCAAAAATTATACAAAATTATAATAATACAAAACATAGAACAATCAAATGTACACCGAATGAAGCTCGAATGGATACAAACAAAATTAAATTTAATACACAAATAAATGATACATTATATTATCCAAAATTTAAAGTTAATGACAAAGTAAGAATATCTAAGTATAAACATATATTTAGTAAAGGATATACACCAAATTGGACAACGGAAATATTTACAGTTTCAAAAGTTTTACAGACAAATCCAGTAACTTATCAACTAAAGGATGAATCAGACAATATAATCCTAGGTGGTTTTTATGAACAGGAAATTAAATTAACTGATTTTCCAAACACCTTTCTCATTGAACGTATTGTAAAAAAGTTGGGAATAAAATGCTTGTTAAATGGTTAGGTTTTGATTCAAGCCAAAATTCATGGATAACATCATCAGATATTTCAACATAATTTTTTATGTATAATATTTTGTTAATTTTTTTTTAAATAAAATAAAAAAAATTAAGTTTTTTTAAGTCGAATTAATTATTTCACATGATCTCCTGATCCTCAATAGTCTGTTTGGTTAACCTAATGTATCCACAATCGATAAAAAAAAAAAAATAAAAAGCGACATCTAGTGGTAAATGAATCAATGAAAATAATAATAATACTGTTGTATTTTGTTCCGCTAGATAACGCTTTTTATAATAAACCATTAAGTTTATAGTGACCATAAGCTAAAGTATTTATTCCCGTCATCCATTATATAACGTTTATCATCGTTTGCGCTTAGAACAAGTTTGTTCATTGTTTTCGAATGAACAACATGTTTATTTGATTGGATAAAATTCATTTTTCTATGAGTTTGTTCATCCTTGAGAGTTCTATGGTTTATAAAGGCGTTTAGTATATCCATATAATTATTAAATTGCATGTGATTTTTAATTATATATTTCTTTACACCTTTTGCCTTTTTTTTTTCAGTACCATCTACAGTTTTATAGGCATATAATTTAGGTCTTAATGATACGAATTCTTTAATTATAATTGATTTCATTTCGTCCTTAAAAAACCCTGGCTGGTTCTTATGAATTTCACTAAAACAACAATGGTCTTTAGGATAATTAGATGTGTCAAAATATGGTAATAAACTATTTTTTAAATCGTCAAAAAAATTTGTTGTTTGGATAGCATATATTAAAGAATCAGTATCCGAATATAAAGAACTAATTTTAGTACCATACCTTTTCTTCATGACATTATAATGGAAGTCATACATAAATGTTTTCGAAACGTCTAAAATTGCAAATCCTACATAAATTGCCTTATCGAATTTAATTGTCTCTTTATGCTGATGAATGGCCATGAGATTCTTAGAATATATAGTTCTGTCTTTAAAACTAGTTTTTGCCATTAATTTCCTTGCTTTTTTTTCTGAAGAAACCAGTTTTATAGAAGTTCTTGCTCGAACATTCTCCATACATTTACCAAAAACGCTATTAATTAACAACTTCCAGAAATCCTTCTCAAACTCGTTTTTAGCTAGTACTCTCATAGATGTACATAATTTAATGTATGATGCCATCCATTTACTTTGAGAAAAGCGGATAGCTCTATGAATTTTCGTTACTACAATACCATTCGCGATCGCCTGTTTCAAATTTTTATAATGAACTACATAGTTTTTTTTCGATGATAGTGTAGTGAGTAATTTTTTAACTTTCGAATTTGGTGGACATTCATTAAAAGGTAAAAATGGAAAATCGTTATGATTTTTATGAAGATGTTTAGGATACTCAATATCAACTTCTAATATATATCCAACTTTAGAATCATCAGCAATTTTGGTTACATCTATGTCGAGATCGTCTACCCATTCAAAATCTTTAAAAGGTAATTCTGTTAACATAGACTTCCCATACAAATTCACACAGTCGAGATATGTAATCCATGTGATCGGTTCATTCGAATTAAAGTCCAATCCTTCGATATTTGGTATGTTTGCTTTGACATACCTTTTAGTTGATTGGCAAATCCCGCCTCTAATTGACTTTTCGAAGAGGAGCAACATGTCATAATCCATTAGCCTTGATAATTTGACCTTGGTATACTTCAGCATACAGTCAAAAGCAAACCCGGGAGCAGTCATATAATGAGCAGGATCTAGTTCGAGAGTAGATAAACATAAGTCTCTAAAATTTTCGAACACGTCAGCTAGTATGACAACATCAGTTTTTAAATAAAGATCGCTATATTCACCCAAAGTCTTTATATCAAATGTTTGCCATATATTTTCAGCATGTTTATAATCTTCATCACTAATTCCCTCGTCTGTTAAAGAGTTATAAAATTCTAGCTTTGATGGTAAAAAAGTATCATCTAGTTTACTCCAACTATCGACATATTCATAAGGGAAGACTCCTTTTCGTGTAACTAAATCTAGTGCTTTCGTAGAAAATATTTTAAGAGTTTCTCTAAATCTCGACTTATCTTCAGATAAATTTTCTGCAAGTTTACTTAATGACTCACTCATAAAACGGAATGTATCAACAAATTTTATACTAAATTTGTATGCGATTTCCTTGCTAAAAGATATATATTTTTCTGATGAATTAGGAATAACTTGAATATTGTGATCATCGCAACCGAGTTCCCGAATTATGAAATGACTATCATACGATAAATTATGAAAGAAAATTGGAATGAATGACGGATTAGTTATTTGAAAGTTACATTCGAGACAAAGACATTGTCTATATTTACCAGTAAAATGACAGTGATCTCGAACTTTAATTAAATTATTTTTTTTAAAATGTTTTGAACATTTTTCACATCTTTTAATTCTTTGAAAATTTTTTTCTTCTTTTTCACTTAATTTATTCATTGGTGTATTAGTCTCGTAAAGTGTTTTGATATTATTTCCGATATCAATCATATTTTCCATAAATTTTTTAGCTGCATTTTCACCTCTATAAATAATCACCTTTCTAGGAATTTTAAACTGTTTTACTAGCTCTTTTGGTATAATATCATAGTTGACTTTTACATAAAACCCATAGCTCATAATTTCATGCAAATGTGTAACATGTGTTTTTTTTTTTTTTCACAACTCTGAATGTATTCATTAGGTTTTTTAGGAGTTAAAATACATTCGAAATCTGCATAAATAACAATTGGTATCCTTTTAGTATTTTTATAATTTTTAAAATAAATAAATTCATCATCTCCCTCTTCAAACATTATAGGTCTCCCTAATTGGTTCTTTCTACAATTATGCTGATGTTCAATCAATCCTTTCATGCCCCAAAGTTTGCTCTTACATGGATTATTCCCGAAAGTAGTAAAACATCTTTTACAGATAATTAGCTGGAAACAGTTTTTAGTTTCTGACTTCTAACGAATCTTGAAAAATTTTTATATAACAGTAATGCGATGTTTCATCATTATTAAACAAAACTAGATCAGAATGTTTTTTTTTTTCAATATCACATATATACAGAGGAAAAAATATGATCTTTATTATCACATTAAACTATAAAGATTACTTGATACATCGTTTACACGTTCATTTTTTTCATCTGACTGATGGGTGTTGGAAAAATCACATAACATTTAAAATCTAACCACTTTTTTTTTCTAACATTTTAAAATATTTTTTATTTAAATAAGTTTTATTCGAAACGATTATCGAATTTAGATAGTATTGAATATTTAAAACATTTATCATCGTTATTTTTTACATTTATAATTGCTTTTTTATCTTTCATAAATTCAGGTAGATCTATATACGTTCCTCCCCTGAGAGGATTCACTATATTAATTCTCAATTGTAATACATCTATAGTCTTAAGGGACCACCCAGATCCTTTCGCTAAAAACTGGTCTTGCTCGGATAATAATTTATCGAACATCCTATTTAATAATTTATTGAAATCGGATGAATTACATGCAAGTGTATTAGAAGTTTTGAATGCTATGTCCTGAACTTCTTGAGTAATTATTCGTTCGTATACACTATCCACATGTAAATTAAATTTTATAGATGATTGTAAACATGATTGTTTTAACTTTAAAATTAATTTATCTCTAACATAGTTAAAAAAAAGCATATAGTCTATAAAATCTAAAGTATTCTTAATCACAAATGTTTTCGAACATTTTTAAATCTTTCAATTTCAAATAAACCTTCATCAGAAGATGTCATCCGCTGACGTTTTGTAACCGTTTTTTCTTCATTGTGAAACTGAAAATAGATTAAATAAAAACATGGGTATAAGCAATAATAATAATATTGAAACAATTTATTATAACATCAACTTCTTTTTAAAAAAAAAAAAATCTTATGCAAGCAATTTAGAATATTTTTTTTTTTTTTTTTCATAAATATGATAATAGTATTAATTCTAAATTATTATAAAAAATTGATTAATACAATAAGAAATTACTCAGATTCTAATTCTCTTAACCGATTGCTTAGTTCTGTTAACCGATACTGAAGATCTGCTTTACATTCACTTGAATAGTTTTGGAATCTATTATGTTCATTTATCAACTCAATTTTTAAATTTAAATGTTTCTTCATACTATTATTAATTTTTACAATTACTTTTCGAAATGCTTTCTGTTTCTCGTTACAATAGCGTCTATTTGCACGCACCTGTTGTTCTACTGCTAGAATTCTGCGTTTACTAATGTTATTTCTGAGCTCATGATTCTGAAAATTACA